>CALSCE010009779.1:675658-725278 GCA_943593645.1 Bovichtus variegatus | reverse complement strand
GTGTGTCTTTGTGGTTGTTTTGAGTCTCTTTGTAGTTGTTTTGATTGTCTTTGTAGTCATTTTTGTGTGTCTTTGTGGTTGTTTTGTGTCTCAGCTGACACTTTGGGCCCCGGGGCCTGTGCCTTGTAGGCCCGTTCAGTAATCCATCCATTACACTATACAAACATACCGTGACAACCTCCCTCTGTTGTCTTCCTGACTTTCTAACATGCCTTGTCAGGTGTGAAAGAACAGCTGGCACAGCTCAACAGTCAGCTGGAGCAGACAACTCTCCGCAACAGTCAGCTGGGTGAGTATTAGTCCTGTTAGCACCTGAGGCACGTCGCTGGTTAGGTGCTGTTGCTCTGATATAACCTGCACTCTTTCTGACAGATAATGAAGCCTTTGGGTTGAGGAGGGAAGTCACACTCCTGAAACTGGAGCTTTCCACATGCAGCTCGACAGCCTCAGCTATTACTGGCTGTAAGCTTTCGATCGTAAATCACACTCAACATAGATGCACTGGTTCAGGTGACACGCATGGAACAACGTAAACCGATGTTAAACTGTCTTTAATTCCAGCTTATCAAATCGAGTTACTCAACAAAATGAAACAGGATCTGGAGACATTTGATAGTGACGCATTTCGGAGTAAGTTCTGGAGTTAAACCTCTCGTATTTTGTTCGTAGTTTTGCAGCACAATTTCTTTAAATGTCTTATCATAAACCAATGAGTTTCTGTTTAATCTAATATAAATGTTTTTCTTCTAGTCCTGAAAACCATTGCACTCACCAGGGAGGTGAATGCATTGCAGAAGCAGCTCAAACGTGCTGCTAACGCTACCGAAACTATAGAACTCAGATGTGAGTGTTGTTTTCTTTCTTTGCTCTACATCTACTGGCAAAGTATTTACAATTCAGCACCATATTCGCCTCTTACTGTCCATACAATACTCAAAACGTCTTTGAATTCAAGCGTTCCTCGCGTTAACTTGTGTCTCGCAGTGCTGCGGGGCGAGCAGCAGGAGATGATCGATGAACTGAGCGTAAAGACGCAGCAGATGGAAAGAAGCCACGCAAACTCAGCGCTGAGTGAGAGCTCTTCCTTGTATTTACAAGACATTTGGAGAACAGCTGTGAGCAGTGGTGACGTATCGAGATGCTGACACGTGTAAGCTCAACACAGTTGTAAAAGTTTCTGATTTAACTTTCTTTTTGTGTGTGTGTGTGTGTGTGTGTGTTCAGTTCTTCAGATCATCTCACTGCAAACTCAGATCTGGGATTTGGAAGAGGCAGATTCACAAAGTGTAGAAACTTCTTTTCAGCCCAACAAGACAATTATTGGTAAATCGATGCCCACTTGACTGAAATACTTGTATTGTTAAGGTGTGAAAATGTCCTCTCTGTCATTCAGACAGTACATCTTGTACCAAACAAGTTTAATTTGTAAATAAAGAGCATCACTGCTCACTTTAATGCACTCAGGGGTCCGGTAGCCTATTACCTGTAGCTTATGTGGCTAATGTTAGCAAACTTTAGGTAAATATTACTGTATATCGCACATTACTGTCTTAGTTTGCTGAGTTAATGATCCCCATTTGTGTTACTAACAATTGCTTTGCATATTAGCAAACGAGTAAGCTAAATTTAGCAGTTTATAGTAACCGCGGGGTCATCCCTGCGTTCTCAGGGTCCTCACTATAAGACACTGGTTGTCTTCGCCGTTCTTCTTTGAACAGAATGGAGGGAGATGGACGTTTCAAATGCAGTTTGAATGGTTCAAATCTATTCAGCCGCTGTGGAGATAACAATGTCTAAAGTCAAGTCTTAGTTGAGGGCGTAGGTATAGAGTATAACCTCAGTAGGCTATAAGCTGCGGGCGATTTCAACATATTAACCAAGGGAAACGTACGTAGAACATTTGGGAAAAAACAGGATCTTTTATTTTTACTTTGTACTTTGTTCAAAATACAAACCCATTTATTTTTTGAATACAGTATAAATAAAACAAAACAAAGAACCTTAAAGTGAGGAAAAAAGGGAAAAAACAGACAAAATAATAATAATAATAATAATAATAATAATAATGCTAATAAGTAGAAAATACATTAAAATTGATATAAATAATAATCATACTAAGTGATAGCTAAATGGTAAATGTTCTGCATTTATAAAGCACTTTTCCAATCTTTGCCATCACTCAAAGCGCTTTATAACACATCAGCATTCACACACACTCACACACACTCACACTCACTCACACAGTCAGAGGCTACAAGTTGCATATATACACACTCCTGTAGAGTTCATCCCATGATTGTCATTTCTTTGCAAAAGTGACATAATCTTTTAGCATTACACGTCTGTGTTTATGATTTGCTCTCACTTTCACTTCATCAGTTCTACAAAGACAGCTGGACGCGAAGATCAGCGAGCTGCGAGGCAAAGGAGACGCTGACTCAGCGAGTCCGTACATCATTTTCTTTATAATTAACAATGTTGAAGGATGTACCTCTGCCTGACTCACGTTCTGTTGGTCCTCCAGTGCTGGAGCTGATTTCTGTGCACAGTAAGATCACGGTGCTGCAGAAGCTCATCGATCTCCGCATTGAGAAATCCAGAAGTGATGCTGCTGGTGAGTCCCCACGTCTCATAGTGTTGTAGATCTCGTCTTATCTCCTGTGTGTTTCACTCCAACTTTCTCTTTGCTTATTTCTCAGATTACCTGGGGCAGTGGAGGCAAAAAGTTCAGCTCCTTAAAAGAAAGATTTTACTGCTGAATTGTGACGAGAGTAACAGAGAACTTAGTAAGTGTGCATGGCAACACAGTGCAGTTCTTGTGTTGTCGTTGTGTTTACTACAGCATTCATTTGACATCTGTGAGAATAATCAATATATAAACTGTCACAATGAGCCTTATTGTTCCTTATTTAGATGTAATATGTGATTGAATTAAGTAACTTAGTGGCCAATCTACTGTGAAATAAGAAGCAATATTTGTAAACTCCGAGAACCATCACCTTACCGTGGTGGAGGGGTTTGGGTGCTCCTATGAACCTGAGGGCTGTGTTGTCGGGAGCCTAGTGCTCCTGGTAGGGTCTCCCATGGCAAATTGGTCTCAGGCGAGGGGCCAGACAAAGAATGGTTCAAGAACCCCAATGCAACATCAAAAAAGAGGAGGTGTGACCCTGCCCGGAGGAAGCCCGGGGCCCCCGTCTGGAGCCAGGCCTGGAAGGGGGGCCCGTCAACGAGCGCCTGGTGGCCGGGTTTGCCACGGAGCCCGGCCGGGCATAGCCCGAAGAAGCAACGTGGCACCCCCCCCCTCTCCATCATGTGGGCCTACCACCCGCAGGAAGAACCGTTGGGGTCGGGTACATTGCCAGACGGGTGGCAGTGAAGGTCGGGGACCTCGACGGACCAGACCTGGGCGGCAAAGGCTGGCTCTGGGGACGTGGAACGTCACCTCTCTGTGGGGGAAAGAGCCGGAGCTTGTGCGGGAGGCGGAGCGCTACCAGTTAGATCTGGTTGGGCTCTCCTCTACGCACAGTCTCGGTTCTGGAACCGTACTCCTGGATAGGGGTTGGACTTTATTCTTCTCTGGAGTTGCTCAGGGTGTGAGGCGCCGGGCGGGTGTGGGGATACTCACAAATCCCCGGCTGAGTGCCGTTACGTTGGAGTTTACCCCGGTAGACGAGAGGGTCGCCTCCCTACGCCTACGGGTTATGGGGGGGAAAACTCTGACTGTTGTCTGTGCATATGCACCGAACAGCAGCTCAGAGTATTCGGCCTTCTTGGAGACCATGAATGGAGTCCTGTTGGGGGCTCCAGTAGGGGACTCCATAGTTCTACTGGGAGACTTCAACGCGCACGTGGGCAGCGATGGAGACACCTGGAGAGGCGTGATTGGGAGGAACGGCCTCCCTGATCTCAACCCGAGTGGTTGTTTGTTATTGGACTTCTGTGCTAGACATGGGCTGTCCATAACAAACACCATGTTCGAACATAAGGATGCTCATAAGTGTACATGGTACCAGAGCACCTTAGGCCGAAGATCGATGATCGATTTTGTAATCGTATCATCTGATCTGAGGCCGCATGTTTTGGACACTCGGGTAAAGAGAGGGGCGGAGCTGTCAACTGATCACCATCTGGTGGTGAGTTGGGTCAGGGGGTGGGGGAAGAGTCTGGACAGACCTGGTAAGCCCAAACGGGTAGTGCGGGTGAACTGGGAACGTCTGGAGGAGGCCCATACCCGAGAGACCTTTAACTCACACCTCCGGCGGAGTTTCTCTGGCATCCCTGTGGAGGTTGGGGGCATTGAGCCTGAGTGGTCAATGTTCAAAGCTTCCATTGCTGAAGCTGCGGCGGGAGCCTGCGGCCCAAGGTCTTAGGTGCCTCAAGGGGCGGTAACCCTCGAACACCGTGGTGGACCGCGGTGGTCAGGGAAGCCGTCCGACTGAAGAAGGAGTCCTTCCGAGATATGTTATCACGGGGGACTCCAGAGGCGGTTGCAAGGTACCGACAGGCCCGAAGGGCAGCGGCCTCGGCCGTGACAGAGGCAAAGCAGCGGGTGTGGGAGGAGTTCGGAGAAGCCATGGAGAAGGACTTTCGGTCGGCACCAAAGTGCTTCTGGCGTACTGTCCGGCACCTCAGGAGGGGGAAGCGGGGAACCATCCAAGCTGTTTACAGCAGGGATGGAACACTGTTGACCTCAACTGAGGAGGTACTCGGGCGGTGGAAGGAGCATTTTGAGGAACTCCTCAATCCGACTAATACGCCCTCTTTGATAGAGGCAGGGCTGGAAGATTATGGGGGATCATCAGCAATTTCCCTGGTGGAAGTCACTGAGGTAGTCAAACAACTCCACAGTGGCAAGGCCCCGGGGATTGATGAGATCCGTCCAGAAATGTTGAAGGCTTTGGGTGTGGAGGGGCTGTCGTGGCTGACACGTCTCTTCAACATTGCGTGGAAGTCGGGAACAGTGCCTAAGGAGTGGCAGACCGGGGTGGTGGTTCCCCTGTTTAAAAAGGGGGACCAGAGAGTGTGTGCCAATTACAGGGGTATCACACTGCTCAGCCTCCCGGGTAAAGTCTACTCCAAGGTGCTGGAAAGGAGGGTTCGGCCGATAGTCGAACCTCAGATTGAAGAGGAACAATGCGGATTCCGTTCTGGCCGTGGAACAACGGACCAGCTCTTCACTCTCACAAGGATCCTGGAGGGGGCCTGGGAGTATGCCCATCCGGTTTACATGTGTTTTGTGGACCTGGAGAAAGCGTATGACCGGGTCCCCCGGGAGATACTGTGGGAGGTGCTGCGGGAGTATGGGGTGAGGGGGGCGCTTTTGAGAGCCATCCAATCCCTGTACGCCCAAAGCAAGAGTTGTGTCCGGGTTCTCGGCAGTAAGTCGGACTCGTTTCCAGTGGGTGTTGGCCTCCGCCAGGGCTGCGCTTTGTCACCAATCCTGTTTGTGGTATTCATGGACAGGATATCGAGGCGTAGTCGGGGGGAGGAGGGGTTGCAGTTTGGTGGGCTTGGGATCTCATCGCTGCTCTTTGCAGACGATGTGGTCCTGATGGCATCATCAGCCTGTGACCTTCAGCACTCACTGGATCGGTTCGCAGCCGAGTGTGAAGCGGTTGGAATGAGGATCAGCACCTCAAAATCTGAGGCCATGGTTCTCAGCAGGAAACCGGTGGATTGTCTACTCCGGGTAGGGAATGAGTCCTTACCCCAAGTGAAGGAGTTCAAGTACCTAGGGGTCTTGTTCACGAGTGAGGGGAAAATGGAGCGGGAGATGGGCCGGAGAATCGGAGCAGCGGGCGCGGTATTGCACTCGCTTTACCGCACCGTTGTGACGAAAAGAGAGCTGAGCCAGAAGGCAAAGCTCTCGATCTACCGGTCTATCTTCGTTCCTACTCTCACCTATGGTCATGAAGGTTGGGTCATGACCGAAAGGACGAGATCGCGGGTACAAGCGGCCGAAATGGGTTTTCTCAGAAGGGTGGCTGGCTTCTCCCTTAGAGATAGGGTGAGGAGTTCAGTCATCCGAGAGAAGCTCGGAGTAGAACCGCTGCTCCTTTGCGTAGAAAGGAGCCAGTTGAGGTGGTTCGGGCATCTGGTAAGGATGCCCCCTGGGCGCCTCCCTAGGGAGGTGTTCCAGGCACAGCCAGCTGGGAGGAGACCACGGGGAAGACCCAGGACGAGGTGGAGAGATTATATCTCCACACTGGCCTGGGAACGCCTCGGGGTCCCCCAGTCAGAGTTGGCCAATGTGGCCCGGGAAAGGGAAGTTTGGGGCCCCCTGCTGGAGCTGTTGCCCCCGCGACCCGACCCCGGATAAGCGGAAGAAGATGGATGGATGGATGGATGGATGGAAGAGGAAGAGTACACCACTTCGTGAAAGACTGAAGATCTGATTGGAGCAGAGAAGCGCTGAAAGGCGTGGCCTAAGTGTCAACAAGGGGCCAATAGGAGCTGGCCCCAGCCAACCAATGAGAGAAGACTATACCTGAAAGGGTTAGGGTATAAAATATGTTGTAAACTAGAAATCTGTGAGACAGAGGAACTACTTTAATGCGTGTAACGGTACAACCAGTACACACGGAGAGAGGGACTCAGTAGCACGACTCAGAGACAGAACGATGATGATGATGATGATGATGATGATAGACTTTACTGGGTAAAGTAGACATACAGACATGCAGGGAAAACCAAGGGCAGAGTCGGGTCACAGAAACAAGGTGGATGCACAGGTAGGTCCTCAGAGTAGCAGAACAACAGGTAGGGATCAGGTGAAGACGGAGTCAGGTCACAGAAACAGGATCGAAGAAGCCGGGGAATCAGGAACACGGGAAACAGGATAAACGCTGGAACTCTTTACATGAAAGTACGAAAACAAACTGGCAACAAGGCACAGACAACACACAGACTATATCCACCAGGAAGTGGGAGGGGACAACGAGACACAGGTGGAGACACTAACAAACAGAGTGGAGACAGCTGAGGACAGGAAGTAGAAACAGACACGAGAGGGAACATGCAGTTAACAAAATAAAACAGGAAGTACAAACACAACACATCTAACGAACGGGACCTGATAATGTGCTCTGTGGACGGTGAAATAGATCCTCAGCTGAGGACTTTATGTTCACATATCATCATCAATAAATACAGTTAATATGAAGAGAAGTTTTCTGAAATTGATTTCCATGCGTCTCTATTTCAAATTAAAAGAACACGACACATCCTTCATCTCTTTTACAGCCAGCGAAATTGTTGTGCTGCAGGCCGATGTGCAGCGTTTGGCCGAGTTACGGAACGACAATAAGACAACCGATACCCGACTTAAAGGTGAAAGACGCTACAGGTCTATGACACTTGATTTACTCACATTTATGAAGTCAAAATTCACACTTTTACTCGTCTAATGTGTCAGTGAGGAAGGAGTAAATAGTTGTTTTTTTTGTTTTTTCATCCTAGAGCTAAGAGGTTTCTTGGACGAGGAGAAGAAACGTCAGGAAAACTTACAGAAACACCTGGAGGGAGTAGACTATGCCCAGGCACTACTGAGTACGTATGAGTATGGAAAAGAGGCAGGCTGAGGAGTTTAACCTTAAAGTGCATCTTTCTATTTTAAATATTGTGATATCTCCACAAGGAAGAAACAACAACGCATCCGTATACAGCCAGGGGTCCCAAAGATTCTTTAAAAAGTCTTAATTATTATCATTAATGTAAAAAATAAGGCCTTGATTGGTATTAAGTCTTCAATCAATGTTTCAGAAGTAGTACAAATGCTAAGACATGGAAAGTAGGGTTTTATTTTAGTAGTATTTTCATGCAGATCCGGATGGCGGAAAACAAATGCATAAAATTGGTCCTACATTTCATTTGGAGTAGCATTAAAACGTTTTTTAAAAGGCTTAAATCTAATTCTCCTGAAGATGTAGGAACCCTGCAGCAACCTTTCAAAAGCCAAAGTCTGAACATTGAAGTCTTTTCTTTGACTTTGACCAGTCATAAAGATCCTCAGCATGATGAGAGACGTGAGGGAGCTGCAAGATGATGAGCAGACAACAAGTCAAGTCACCAGTGAGTCCGTCCTGACGACATCTACAGTTAAAGTCACGGCCGAAAGCAGGTCCGTCAATATTTGACTCAAATCTCGAAACCTTTCACTGTTTTAAATCAGTTCTTCAGATGCTGCTTCAAGCCAAAGAAAGGGAATTCACCAAATCTCAGGCTGAAATACTGGGTGAGTCCATTTAAAACTGCTCCTCAAACCGTTTCAGCTGAGCGTCCTTGATGACCTGACTTCATCTTTCTGTTCCACAGAGCTGCAGAGCAAACTGCAAACAAAGAGCGACGAATGCTCCAGTTTTGAGGAAAAATATGAGAGTAAGTTGTAAATATGAGTTCAGCTGAAGGCTCTGCTGAGGGACGTTCTCACGTGGGTTATGTGTGTGTTCCTATCAGAGGTGAGGACTGAATTCGAACAGAAGACTGCAGAACTGAACAGAACCAAAGACTCTGAAGCGACACTCAGTGAGTAGCGTTACAACGCAGCACCGCGTGTTCACATTATAGACGTATAAGCTGTGTGGCGACGCCTGCTCTGTTTGTCTGAGTCAGTTCTGAACGTGATGAAGCTGCACACTGACCTGAAGACTCTGGAGCATCGGATCGCCACCACAGAAGATCCACACACCGTCTCAGGTGAGTCCCGGCCAACGTTTGACAAACAAACGCTGTTTACATCTAGAACTGCGACAGTGCTACTGAAATAAGTGACAGATCAGATGTTGCTTTCATGAAGACGCTTCTTAGAGCAAAATGATCTGCTTCCATTCGTTTTAACCGAAGCTAACTAGTCCGTTTTCAAACACTTACTTACTAAATTACATTTTTTTATCCCATTGTCTGCTCACAGAGCTGGTGAGGCAACTCGAGGAGAAACAAGAAGAACGGAACTCCAAGACTGCGGACATCGAGAGACTGATTCCCAACCCAAACACAAGTGAGCACGTTGATGTGACACGCTGCGTCCGTCTGTCTCTGTTTGAGTCCAAATCTCTTTCATCTTCATGGATGCAGCTAAATACCTGTTGTCAGATTTGTCAGCACCTAAAATATCTAATATATACTTGTAATAAGTGCGTTGCTGCTGTGTTATCCTCAAATGTAATCTCGTGCTGCGTGTGTGTGTGTTTATCTTGATGCATCTATGTCTTGAAACTGAGTCGGGACCTTGTGGGACTCACTGCTTGTTTGTTTCAGTTATCACAATCATTCAGCTGCAGAATGACATTTGGGACCTTCAGAAACAGGGTGTCAGCGAGACGACCGGTGGCCGTGTAGAAGGTTAGTCTATTTTAAATAAGTCATAGTGACATTCTTTTGAGAAATGAAACCACAAATGACAAAATGTAAAGACTATTTACTTCCTCCTAGAGTTGCAAGGCAGAGTGTACGGCCTGATCAGTGAAATAGACGACGACAACACAAAACTGAGTGAGTTTTGAGACATTCCGCGCTCTTTTTTACAATGCGTATTTGGTCGTAAACGGCTTTTTTTGCCCTCTCTGTGGTGATGTGCCTCAGTGCTGAACATCCTGACGCTGCAGAGTCAGGTGGAGCAGCTGCAGACACAGCTGTCAGACCTCCAGATGTTACAACCCACTCAGGTAACCCGTAAGTATCTCCGACGATTCTTTACAAATCACCAAGCGAGCGAATCATCACCTGCTGCTGAGGGTGTCTGTAACATTGTTATCGTGGTCCCTTTAGCAACGTGTTTAACGTCTTCAAATTTGTCTCAGAGCTCATGAACAATCTCACAGCCAAGAAGGACGAGCTGCAGAAGCACGTCAACAAGCTGAAGGAGAAGAATCACACAGGCGCCAGGCTGAGTAAGTAAAGAGTTTATCTACATTCATAACTGAGGAGAAAGTCTGAAATGTTTCCCCCGTATCATCTCTTTGTACGTTCCTCAGTTCTGACAATCGCTGATCTGCACAACCAACTCAGAAAACTAGAAAAAGAGAAGTACAGTGAGGGCCAAAAGACTTCTGCTGCACTTTCTAGTGAGTGTCTCTTTTCCACTTTGACATTATTGAGTCTGTGTATTAGCATTAGCTGAAGCTAACCTCACTTTTTCTAGCGCTGAGAGAACAACTGAAGGCAAAAGTGGAGGAGCACTCGCGTGATCAAGCTGAGGTCAAGGGTAAGTGCAGCAAGCACGTGTAGATTTCTGCAACAAGAAATTTAAAAAAAAGAAACATCTGAATATGAATGTGTGTGTGTGTGTGTGTGTGTGTCAGCTCTGCAGAACAAGCTGAACCAGACGGAGTCAGAATGTTCCAGTTCTGAGCACAAACTTAAAGGTGAGTGTAGACTCTGGAGACTTCTTACTTACTGTCCCTGCTGGCCAATCATGTCCCAGCCTTTACACTTCTGTGTGGAATGAAACGGAATTGTAAAAGTAATTGTTATAAATAGGAGAGTCAATCTGAGCAAATACCAAAGATAATTTCGTTCGAGTACAAAAAACTGTGCGGCTCGAATGTGGTGAAGAGAGCCAAGGTTTAGGACTTGGAACTTGACTTGACTACAAAGACTTGAGACTTACTTGTGACTTGCAAAACTTTGCTTTCATGTAATAATTAAAAACTATTGGAAAGGTGAGGCGAATAATAATTAGGAGTGGAAGGCAACCCTGGCAGTTGTTGCCTGTAAAAAACACACTTCTTAGAAATATATATTGTTCACTGTCCTCAATTAGCCTCATTTAAAGAATTTAAATGTTGTGGGATCAACAGTTGATACATACGTGTCCAAATGTGTGTGTGTGTGTGTGTGTGTGTGTAGGCCTGCAGAACGACCTGGAGGCCAAAATGAAGGAACTGCAGTCCCATTCTGAGTCTGTTGCTTCACTCGGTGAGCGGTGGAGAATTGACGCAGTGTTTCTGTCTGCAAATAAAGTTTTATGAATAAGCAAAGAATTTAATTACTGTTCTCAAATTGAACTGCTAATAAATGTGGTTCTTTCAGCTCTTCAGGTTTCTACATCAACCCTGCAACTGGAGCAGCTGAAGAAACAACTAAATAACACTGAATCTGAAGCCGAGATAAAAGGTGTGTGTGTGTGTGTGTGTCTGTGTGTGTGTGTGTGTCTGTGTGTGTGTCTCATTGTCTCTATGCAGTTTGATATTACATCCTCGCGTGATATGAAGTATGTATCAGGTATATTCTGAGATGCTTGTTGTTTCAATGACGCACTACAATAGGTGCAGAAAATATGGCAGAGATATTAAAACAATGATGGGAGGTGTTTTTAGTTTAGGGGAGACACTACAGGAGAGTCGGGGTAAATACTTTAACTACTAAATATCACCATGAAACTTCCCTGAGTACTTACATTAAGAAAATATTTATATATATATAAAATGTTTTATGTTGAAATATGGAAACGAGGCATTATCTAATGCTAACTTTTGAGTAATTTAGGTGAAATCTACAGACGCAAATAGACAAAGTTAGTATAATAAACATCTAAATGTGTAATTTGGTTGCTTTCTTTCCACTGGTCTGAAAGAAGACCTGGTTATATGGTATGGTATGGTAATATGGTTTTGTTTTCGTTTTTCCAGAACTTCAAAAAGTTATAGAGGAGAAGAATAATGAGCTGACCAAAAAAACAGAAGAGCTGAAAGGAAGAAGTACTCAACCCCAGAGAAGTGAGTGGAGTCAAAACCAATGAGATGTGTGTGTGTAATCAAGAGGGAAGATTATACATGCGAGAATATCAATGTTTAACATCTTTTCCAGTTCTACAGATTATTGCAATACAAACAGAGATTGAGAAATTTGTGAGTGTGGCAGCACATGACACCGATTACAATAATATAAGAGGTGAGTGACAGAAACACATCTACAGATAACAAGGACTGTGAAACAATAACATTTCATAACCTCCAAATGTTGTAAATCAACAGTCGAAATAATGTCTACGTCTTGTGTCTGCAGCTCGCCAAGACCATTTGAATTATTTAGTGGACGGAATTCAAGATGAAAATACTAAACTGAGTGAGTCGACATGAAAACGTGATTGTTTCGTCGCCTGAATTCTTCTAATCCGACCTTTTCTTCTGCTAGTGTTTAAAATCTTGGCTCAACAAAATGAAATAGCAAGACTGGAGAGGCAAGAAAAGAGTCAGACACAAGCAGCACTGGAGAGAATTAGAGGTGGGAGGCAGAATATACAAGTCCAATTTAATTCTGGATACTTTTTCATACATTTTGAGGAAATAAAACATCCATTCTGTCTATCTGGAAGATCTGGAGAATCAACTGGAGGACCTCAGGAATCAGATGAAAGAAAAGACTCTGGTGCTCGACTCGAGCCCCACGAAGATTGCGAATTTGTGTAGGTGTTACGCTTTCGGTCTGATAAAAAAAACAACAGAATTATCAAATGGCGTCAGAGTACTAAACTTGCTTTTTTTTTTTTTTTTTTTTTTTTTTTTAGCGGCTCAGATTACGGAACTTCACAAGAAAATCAAACGACTAGAAGACGAGTTATCGGAGTTTAAAGATACAAGCGACCAGAACCTCCGAGGTAAAGAGCTAAATGTGGTCGCTGCATCGTAATGTGCCACACATTTATACAAACACTGACTGTGATTTTGTGATTTCATTGAGCTCTAAATCCTTTTCAGAGCTGCAGAAGAGACTGGATCTGACAAAGATGCAACTGCAAGACAGTGAACTTCGACTGAAGGAGGCCGATGCAAAGAACTTTAACTTGAGTGTGAACTTTTCTTATTTGCTAATGTTTTGTGTCGTGGTTTTTTTTCTTCTTTCAAGCACAAAATAACTCTGCAGCTGTGTCTCTGCTAGTAATGGAGATCGCTGATCTGAGGACAAGGCAGCAGAAGGCTCAGAAGGAGGCATCCAAAGCTGCAGAAAGAAACCGCATCGGTTTGTCAATCTATTGTGTCTCCGTCGTACAACACATTGTTTCTTACTGTGCATGCGAGAAAAGATCGTACATATGGTTAAAGCATCTGTCGTCATATACAACCTCCCTCCTTTATCTGGAGTGTCGTTGGAACTATTTTCTTGGTTTTTCACGCAGTTGTGGTTATTCTTTGTCTTTTCTCTCAGAATTGGAACAACTACAAACACAACAAAGAGAGAATAGAAAACTTGAAAATACAAATAAAGGTATGTACTGAAAATTGGAATGTCTTAAAGGGACAGTTTGATGTTTTGGGAAATAGGCTTATTTGCTTTCTTTAGCGAGCTGAATGAGAAGATTGATACTCTTATGTCTGCACGCTGTGAAGCTGCAGCCAGACGTCGGTTAGCTTAGCACAAAGACTGGAAACAGCCAGGCTGCCTCTGTCCGGAAGTAAAAGTGTGTTGTGTTTTTTACGGGGGGGTTGTGTGCCGGCAAAGCCAAGATGGCGACGGTCGGAGACAGCCACATAGATTTTCACAAAACATTTGTGTGACAAAACGGAGTCTGAGCCAGGCTAACTGGTTCCCCGTTTGTTGTCTTTATGCTAAGCTAATATTTACCATACAGACATGAGTCGGATTTATTCTCTATCTATTCTCTATTCTTCTCTCTCTGCAGGAAAGCGAATAAGCGTATTTTCCCAAAATATTCCTTTTAAAAGGTCCAGTGTGTAGAATTTAGTGCCATCCAGTGGTGAGGTTTCAGATTGCAGCGAATTGAATAACCCTCCGAGAAATATGGTGGCCTTCAAGTAACGTGAAAACACCAAAGACCTTCTCTAGAGCAAGTATGGTTTGTCCTTTCTGGGCTACTGTAGAAACATGGCGGACTCCATGAAGAGGACCTATGTAGATATGAGGGCTCATTCCAAGCTCACGAACACACAACGATTCTTAGTTTCAGGTGATCATACTCTTGTGAAAACATAATTCTGAATATTATATTCCATTTCTGCCAATAAACCCCCCTAAATCCTGCACACGGCTCCTTTAAAAACGTGTCCTTGACTCTTGGTGTTTCATACATGTGAGTGTTTCATCATCCTTCCTCCGTCAGACTTAAAGCAAGAGGTCCAGCAACTGAAAATGTGCTGCACTGATGTCAACAGCCCGTGTGACGGTGAGATATGACATCATTATCACTCTATACACGCAGCTGTCCTTAACATTCTGCGAGTCATTTGACTGAACATGTCATCAAACAGGTTTACGAAGACAACTCGAACAGAGCCGGGAGAACGCAGATCGGCTTCAGCAGAAGTTAGAAAAACAGATCAGGGAGAATAACAAGCTGCAGGACGACTACGAGAGTATGTTCAACCCTATGGAAATAAGTAGATGTGTTCAGTGTAATGGAGATAAAGTAGTAGTTGCTCTTGTGATGAAATGAAATAATGTTGCTGTCTCAATGCTAGGCCTTCAAAATGAGAAGAACAAACTTGGGGATCGTGTACAAGGTAACTCGTTCTGTTGAGCAAAGGGCAGAGAACACATTGTGATATTACCCCCACCCTTAAAAAAGCAACACACTGTTCTTTTTTTCTCCTCAGATCTTCAAAACCAACTGCGTGATGTGGAAGACAACACCATCTATGGCAGTGAGTCACACACAAGAGGTCATTTATTTCATTTCTTGACTAAGCATTGTCAAGTCTGGGGAAATATAGGTTTGTGAGACATGGGCGTTTACCAGACAGGAAATGAAAGATGACATTGCATCATGGGAAATGTAGTCCAATCCAGTTTTTGTGTAGGTCGGTCAATGCTAAGGCCCAAAAAGTCAGGATACCTCGTCCCCTGCCTCTTCAATTTCGCCTACTTTCTTTTTTCTTTTTAATCTGTCACTTGTGACCTAACTTTAGAAGTGACATACTAGCTCCACTGGAGTACTGCTTTAAACCTTTTAACGTCATTTTCCTTTTTTATAAATGTGACGTAAAGATACACGTGATCGACTGCATTTCTCCGTTTACAGAAAAGATCACCTTGGATCCAAACACCGCTCACCCAAGAATAGCTCTGTCTGCAGATAACACCGCAATGTACACTCGTGATGAAGTACAAGATGTCCCCGACCATCCAGGCCGGTTTGATGTGATTCTTGCTGTCCTGGGCACGACCGGCTTCTCCAGTGGCAGACATTACTGGGAGGTGTCTGTAGCTGGGAAGCTTTGTTACCACCTGGGTATGGCCAGTGAATCTGCTCCAAGAAAGGGAGCGATAACATTCAGTCCGAGAAATGGTTTCTGGACTCTAGTCCTGAACAAGCAGGGTCAGTACAAAGCTGTCGACAGGAGGTTTGTTCTTATTCCAGTTCAGACGCAACCTCTTACACTGGGAATTCTGCTGGACTACAAAAAGGGACAGATCTCCGTTTACGACGCTGGCGCCAGATCTCATATGTACTCATTTGTAGGTCAAAGGTTTACGGACAAAATATATCCTTTTATCAATTTTTGTGTTGAGGATGTTGAAAGTCAGAACCCAATAGTGTCACTCACTCCTGGATCAGTGGACTGGATACAATAGAGAACAAAAGCAAGTCCAATGTGTCAAATCTTAGCCATGCATCTAATAAATGCTCATTTCAGTAGATAAAACAATCCCTGTGACTGCACACATACTTCTGTAATTACTGTTGAATGTTTCAGACAATAAAACAACAACAAATATACAATAATGTATTTTGTTTATTTTTCTCTGTGGGAAAAAAAAAAGAACGTGTCCTGTTGTCCATCAATCACTGGGCCCAGTACAGAGATAATAAGCCTTAGTTAGTTTAACTATGTTACGGTCGGATGTTAAACCTGTTAAAGTTCACACCATTGGGTCACTAGATGGCAGAGCTTCACCCACAGTGAAAACATGAAGCGAAAAGTTCTGACCTTGACCAACAAAAACAAAAAAAAAAAAAAAGTGTGTGACGTAGTCCTGGACAAACCGGTGCAGGAAACGGAATAAAACCGCTTGTATTGAACGAACACTTGTGTTTTTATAATGAAATGGTTTGCCTTCAACAATAAATCCAATCACAGTTACACAAACATTTATCAGAGGAGAACTATCTCAGGCCTAACACGCATCCCCCACACATTTTTGTTAGAATCACTTGCTTTTCCATCACAATGCAAACCCTGGTCAGTCTCTCCCTGCTGTCCCGGCTACGCTCCTGTAAAAGTGGGCAACAAAAACGGGGTCCCGCTCTTCCAGTATGTGCAGGAAATGATTCCTCTCCTCTTCTCCCCAAGACTCGAACCACTGGGTCCACAGGCGGAGCTGGCACTCAAAGATGTTAGGTAGTCTGTCCATAACCTTGTAGGTGTGCAAAAGGAGAAGAAGGGGGGGGGGACGACGACAGCTGTTTAGTGTTAGAAATGGCATAACATCACACTCACTGTCAAGAAGTAACAATGCAGACTGTACCTGAAGAGTACTAAGTGAATCTAGGAGCGTGCACACTTTCCCAGGTACAGCTTTCCCCAGAAGATCCTGCAAGAAGCGCTCCCGTTGAGCGGCGTTCCAGCCTTGGAACCAGCTCAGGACGCACCGCTGCTCCTGGAGGCTCACGTAGGAGATGGGCTCCGGCTCTCTCGTCCTGCCCGCACCGGGGGAAGCGCAGAGCAGGTTTTCAAGGCTGAGAGGGCTGACTACACCCTGCGGAGCACACGGAAAGTCCTCCGGGCTGGGAGTGGAGAAGCCGGTCCAGTGTTGCGTGGCCGTGGTCGGGGATCCCTCTGTCGGACCTCTGAGCCTGGAGTTCAGGGTGCTGCACAGCACGTCTGTGGCTGTGAGTCTGTGGCTGTCAGTGGGCTGCTGTGGCTGGTTTGAGCCACTGACGTGATTGAACCACGACATCTTTGGAAAGACAGCCTGAGAAAACCCGCCGTGCTGGAAGTGGATCCGCTATGCCCCAGCTGCACAGACTCCTCCGGTCTGCGTTAACGTTAACATGTAGCTTAGCTTATATATTTTTAAGCCGTCGGGAGTCTGAATTTAGACCTAACGCCCCCAAATGCCCTTAACATAAATGGTTGCGAGTATCCATCTTTTTTTTTAAATTTATTTAATTTTATTTTTTTGCCATATATATATATATATAAACCTAGCGTTAATTCAACTTATGTTCGGCATAGTTGAGGTTCAGCGACGTTGAACGAGTCTCACAAATCCTTGTGACAAACACACGCACACACTCACACACACAGGAAGAGTGTGTCGTTAGCTCATTAGCCTCGTTCTGTAGGAAATCAAGCTTGCGCAGATTTTGCGCAGCGTTTTTTCGTTAACAAAATAAAAAGATTAAAACGGCAAATGTGTGTGTATTTTATAACATACATGCAATATTAGTGAAAATTAATTATGTGTGTAAAAAAAAAAATTGTTTTAATTTATTTGATATTTGATTAGGGGGAAGTCGTCGACGATGACGCGGGAAAATGACAAAATAAAAAGATTAAAACGGCAAATGTGTGAGTATTTTTTTTAAATACATTCAATACTAGTGAAAATTAATTACGTGTGTAAAAAAAAAAATAGTTTTAATTTATTTGATATTTGATTAGGGGGAAGTCGTCGACGATGACGCGGGGTGGAGGAAGGCGTTGCTCGTCGCTCTCGCTGACTAGAGGAACGGAAAATGGCGGACCTCGAAGACGTTACGCTGGACGGTAGACCGCTCCAGTCCCTTCGGGTGGCGGATCTTAAAGCCGCTCTTGAGGAGAGAGGTCTCTCTAAAAGCGGGCAGAAGAATGCGCTCATTAAAAGACTCAAGGGGGTGAGTTCTGCTGCGAAAAACGAGCCCACGGTGGCTTCGAGCTAACGTTAACGATGAGACGGGCTTGATGTTCTCTCGAGGGCCGACGACTGAGTATCGGTACTGCCGAGTAGCGTAGGAGAGTTACCGAGGTTAACGACCAGCACTCGGCTGGGGAAATGCGTCTATTTGCAGCAGGCGGTGGTTGAGCGGTGTTTTTGCCGCGCAGAATTACACCAACCGTAGCGAGACCGAGAGTTCAATCAACTTGGAGGCTAATTTCAAAGTGTGTGTCGGGGTGATGTTGTCCTGTTAGCTCGTTAGCTTCCCGGGCTAACGCTGTGACTGGAGCGGTGGCCTGGTTCGCTATGTTGCCGTTAACGGTGTCGGTCCCGTGCAATGTTGGTATACATGAGTTTAGCCGGTGTGTTACCGTTACACAACTTTTATTTAGTAGCTCGAAACCCATTTTCGGCTAACTCTAAATGTCTATTTAACGTTAATGCAATGTTTTTAAATGGACCCATTTTGCTGTTTTCCGCCAAAAAAATTTTTTTTTTGCAATAGCTTTTTGCTCCAAAACTGTTCCCCGGGCCCACGAGCTGCAAAGGCCCAGGATGAGTCAGTTTGTTTACATTGCGACATGTATTAAACTTAATCTACTTCGCCTTGAAAGTCGGGCCATTCTTTTCTCTTTTTTTTTAAGCGGGTACTCGGGTTAATTACCATGTAACCGCTGAATTGCGCCATGGAACCAGTTGCATATACATCAGGCCTCCTAGCACCAAAACCACCCTCCTGACCTCGTATGGTAACATTATCACTATTGGTTATATCAGCTATCACGTGTGTTGCCTGCTTTATTGCTCATCGCTGGTCAAGATGTTGGAGAAAATAACGTTACAATTCACAAAAGTATTTTTCGTTTACATCCTGTGCATGCAGTAAATAATACAGAGTGGGAGGGGTTCTGCATGGCTCTCTGTCAGGGCAGAGATGAAGGAAAACAACATGTTTTTAATTTTAAGATATGTACAATTTATGCCAAGTTAGGGGACCGCAGCTTTTCCTTGCACCTCTCCTCCCATCACCCCCAGTCTGGTCTGCTTTCCACCCCAGTCTGAGTTTAGATGCCTTATCTGAATGACCCTTTATGACTCCTGATGTGATTTGTTTACTACTGCCCGGGGAACTCTGTTGTGTGTCATCATCGTCTTCACAACCTCCCTGTTGTTCTCTGTCGTACGCTGTATCGGACAACATTCTCCACACTAAAATGTATTAAGAGAGACAGTGATGCAGAATGATGTTTGTCCCCTCCGTGTTTATGGTATGCCGAGGCACGCAGAGACTCGTAATATTTCGTAAAAGGCTTGAATTGGCGTTATATAATGAAACGGATTGCTAAATAAAATGCACAGCAGCTAGGTTGTCATAAATAACCCACACCGTATATATTTTATGTTCAAACGCACCAATTACAACTCTGGAGGGACGCCTGCTTGTTATTCACATCAAATTAAAAGTCTCTTATCTCAATAACAGGCCCTCATGCTGGAGAATCTGCAGAGGACCTCCACCGCTCACATCGGACTGCAGCCTAACTCGCAGGTAAGTGTCTCAAAGATGCTTTCATTTTCATTTCAAAGGCTAATGCCTCTTCCCACATAATGACCCCTTAAGTATAAATGAAATTATGTGCATTAGCGCAATTCTTGTAAAATGTCTGCAAATAGACATGTGCTAGTGGCCTTGAAGTCTTGCACCCTATTTTCAATATCCTCTGTGTTTTTAGATTGGAGAGGAAATGAGCCAGAACAGCTTTATCAAGCAGTATCTGGCTAAACAACAGGAGCTCCTGAGGCAGCGGCTGGAGAGAGAAGCTCGCGAAGCATATGACACAAATGGTGAGTGTCAGAATCCTCTACTGCAGCTCAGTACGTTACTGTACCTGTATACAGTGACATTATGCAAAACATGTTTGTGACTTTATTTATTTTTCTTTTGTGCGCAGATCAAGAGGACCACACAGAAGTTAATAACAGTACATCTTGCCCCCCTCAAGCCCAGGTCAGACATCACTTTCTTGTCTTACCTATTGTAACCCATCTCCTTCACATTCTCTAATCTTTTTGTCTGAAGGTTCCCTGAAATATTTTGTTCATTTGAAAGAAACTTTACTGGTAAGAATTGTCCTACACCTTAGACATAAACATATTGCAATGACATAATAAGCCCCCCCCCCTTTTTTTTCCCCCCCCCCCCTGTCCTCATCAGGATGCCGCGCCAGCATTGGCTGAGCAGCACAAGCCACCTGGCCCCTCTGGTGGAGAGGGATTGTTTGGTGCAGTGAATGAGGGAGAGGGTAACAGAAACCAGGAGCCTGACATGTCCGGTCCTCCTGCTTCTGGCTCCGTTGCCATGCGTGTTCCTGGTGGTGAGCACCGGCCAGAGAAGGGGTCCGCCTCCAACGAAGCCGCTGCAGACAGCAACGACGACGATAGTGATGATGGCGAGGAGGATGGTGACGATGACGATTGGGAAGGCGGCGCTCGCAGGAGAAGCAACAGAGAGCCCGCTAGATTGCCCACAACCAGAGAGAGGTCTGGAGCATCCTGTCAACCCCCGCAGCAACACATGCCTTCCCTTTTGTCCCCTCAACTCCGCCAGCCAACACCTCCTCCCTCCCCACCTCCAGAGTTATCATTCCCCTTGCCTGACACCCCTAAACAGAGCCCCCCTAGTCCAGATGTAGCCCCAGCTAGGCGCTCATCCAGTACCTCCAGCTCTGGTTCCTCTAGCAGCGACAGCCGTAGTAGCAGCCCAGAGCCACAGAGGAGTGGCCATGCCGAGCGCAAGCCGGGCCCGCTGACCCTTCTCGCACGTAAAATGGAGTCAGAAGGTGCGTTCTCAGGAGATGGTTGGCACCGCGCCGGTGGTGAAGGTGATGGCAGAGGACCTCCAGAGGGCCTGGTATCTGCCATCACTCACACAGCCAATACTGCAGGCCATGTGTCATTTCCCACGATTCCCGGCATCACAGGAGCACATTCGGCCCATATTCAAGCGCCTGTGAGTGTGCTCAAGGCCACTGCAACAGAAGAAAAGGATTCTGGGATGGAAAGAGAAAAGGCCCTTGAGCTGGAAAGGCAAGAGAAGCAGAGAAAAGAACGAGCAATGCAGGAAGAGCGGGAAAGAGCTCTTGCACTGGAGAGAGAGGAAAGAGAGAGAGCTCTGGAGAGGGAGAGAATTGAACGTCAGCAGGCCCTAGAAAGAGAAGAACAAGAAAAGGCTCTGCAGCGGGAGAGAGAAGTCGCTCTGGAACGAGAGAGGCAGGAGAGGGAACTAGCTTTGGCTAAAGAGAGGGAAGAGCGAGAAAGAGCCATAGCACATGAGAGGGCCCTGGAGATGGAGAGGCAGAAGGAGCTGGAAAGACAGAGGGCCCTGGAGCAAGAACGCCTGCAGAGAGAAAAGGAGAGGGAGAAGCGAGAGAGAGAAGAATTGGAGAGAGCAATGGAGCTAGAAAGAGCCAAGGCTTTGGAGAAGGAAAGGAAGGAGAGAGAACGGGCTCTTGAGCAGGAGAGGCTACAGAGGGAAAGGGCTCTGGAGGCTGAGAGAAAGGAGAAGGAGAGGATTGAGAGAGAAAAGGCTCTGGAGCAGGAAAGGTTGGAAAGGGAAAGGTTAGAGAGAGAGAAAGCCTTAGAGCAAGAGAGAATAGAGAGAGAGAAAGCCATAGTGCGAGAGAGACTAGAAATGGAGAGAGCCCTGGAGCAAGAGCGACTTGAGAGAGAGAAAGCCATAGAGCGAGAGAGAATTGAGAGAGAGAAAGCCTTAGAGCGAGAGAGAATTGAGAGAGAGAAAGCCTTGGAGCGAGAGAGAATTGAGAGAGAGAAAGCCTTGGAGCGAGAGAGGTTGGAACGGGAGAGAGTCCTAGAGCTTGAGAGGAAGGAAAAGGTTAGAATTGAGAGGGAGAAAGCATTACAGCAAGAAAGGATAGAGAGAGAAAAGGCCTGGGACCGAGAGAGGAAGGAAAAAGAGAGATTGGACAGAGAAGCAGCTCTGGAACAGGAGAGGAAGGAGAAGGAAAGAGCCGAGAAGGAAAGGCTGGACAGGGAAAAAGCTCTAGAGCAGGAGAAACTTGAAAAGGAGAGAGCCCTGGAGAAGGAAAGAGCTGAGAAGGAGAGGAAAGCCAGGCTGGAGAGGGAGAAAGCTCTAGAGCAGGAGAAACTGGAAAGGGAGAGAGTCTTGGAGAAGGAGAGGGCTCTCGAACATGAAAGGCTAGAAAAGGAGAAAGCCATGCAGAAAGAGAAGGAGAAGGAGAGGGCCCTGGAACAGGAGAAAGAGAGAGCTAGGATGGCTGAAAAAGAGAGGGAGAGTCACCTCCCTCCATCCAAACGTGGCCGGGAGATTGGTCTCACCCCCCTGCCCACTCCTCCCCCCTTCTCCACAGGACCAGGTGCAAAGTCAGCGACAGAGGCAGGAGAGCAGGAAGATGCTCCGAAGTCCTGGAGTGAAGCTGCAAAACCCAGTGCACCCATGTCCCCAACGCCTCAGTCCCCATTCAAGAAGTTCCGGTTCTTAAGAGACTCCCCAATTCAGCTCCAATCTTCCTCCCCTTCCATGGTCATCAAGCGGCCCCGTAACTTTTCTGATACCCCCCAGCCTCGGGACTCACCCGGCTCCTCCCTCGCCGATGTCGGGGAACGACGGCAGGAAGGACTCCAGTGCTCCATTGAACCGGAAGACCCGCAGAAGCGGACAAAGCAGGAGGTTGTGGCCAAGGAGGCAGGATCTGTAGAGGCCCAGCCTGAGAAGAAGCCCACCGTTAGCACCACAAGTCCCAAAAAGGAAGGGGCCAAAAGCCTCGTGTTGAAGGACAAAGCAAAAGAAGATTCAGTGAAGATGGAACAGGAATCCACCAAAAAAGCTAAAGAAGTGGGTGAAAGCAAGGGTCCTACAAACCCAGTGGACACTGCACAGCGGAAGGGAAGAGATGCAAAGAAGGAAGATAAACAAGCAAGACGAAGATCGTCTTCTAATGACTCCTCTTCCTCAGGATCAGACTCCGGGTCCTCATCATCTGGGTCCTCTGGCTCATCCACATCCTCTCGAGAGAAAACCAGCACCACTTCACGGGGCAGAAGAGTAAGTGGTCTCTCTGTCCCTGACGTATCATCTCTGAGCTTTTTCATTGAATAAAATAAACAGAAATGTATTTCTACAAAGTGATATCAAATCTAAACAATTTGCCCTTAAGTACGCAGACATAGAAAGCGCATTGTTCACGCCCTTTTAATCTTTACTGGGGCGATGAACTGGTTTTAAAGATCACACGATGACTTTAATTGGGATCACATGAACGTAATCGAGGTGTAACGAGTGTTACCCAGGACCACGTTTCCCATTCAGGAATAGCCCCGGTCAGCTATGCATAACATACTGCCTTACTTATCAATAGTTGCTTAAAGTCACAGAGATTTGCATTATCGAAGCAGGCGCCTGACTGCGTTCTGCCACTTTAAGTTACGGGGATAAATGACTGTTGCTGCATAATAACTGTACATTCAGACGCATCACGGTTGTATTGTTATTGCATGTTTTGTGTGTGGTTTTCTGTGCATAATATGCTCTGTTGTCTTTCAGGAAGGAAAACCTAAAAGAGCTTCCTCACCACAGCACAGGGTCACGCTCGAGGCTAAGGGTTTAAAGGAAGCTCCAAAAGCGAGAGGAGTGTCCGTAGAGAAGAGGAACACAACTTCTGATGGAGACAGCCACACCAAGGTCAGTTGTTCACCGGATTTCTTTTTTAAAATCTGTTACGACTATCCACATCTTCCCTAAAAATCAATCTATTTATCTCAAATCTAGTCACGCTGCAGAGAAATCTCTAGCTATTTATTGTTCCCTTTGGTGGTGGTACCCGAACTACTGGAACGACTTTGACGTACATTATATTATTTCACATTTTATTCAGTTTCCTGCCCTTTTAAATCCCCAGAAACCGTTCATTGAAGCATCGACCCGAGAGGAGTCTCAAAGGAAGAGAAAGGACAACGAGGGAGAGGAGGAAACCGAAAAACAAAGGTCTGCTTTTAAGTCTTGGTCTCGTGAAACGCATCCTATGTCTTTTGAGTCAGATTCACAGGTCTCAAACCGGTGGATTTCTGGATGGATAAATTGCTTTAATTACTTCATGTCTGTGAAACATTTTTACGAAAGTTGGTTTTGTCAAAAGTGATTTTGGTTCACAGTATTTTTACACCCATCCTGGGTAGTCTGCATCTGAATGAACAATGTTGTCGGTCCAACCCTTCTCTCAACACACCATATACATATATATCTATATATATATATATATAAAGATCATATCTAGCAATATGTGTTTTCCATATTTGCATTCAACAGCAGCCCAGCTTTATAAAAATATTCCCAAACACAATAAACTCGCTTCCTCTAATTTAAGATGTGTGGATTATACATCGAACATCTCCAGACTTTGCCACATTTAGCAGTCTTGGTTATCGGTCGTTCGAAGGAGCATTTGGTTTCAGTGAAAGGGCCGCTGCCTACCGAGATCAACAGTGAGTGTTTACAGCATGTAAAGCCTGTTTCTGAAGGGTTAGTTCAAGATAAGGGAATGTACCATTTTATATGCTCTGACATTTCTCTCCTGTTAGCAATTCATTCATTTTCCCACCACCACTGTTATAACACATACTTCCCACTCCAACGAAAATACAATAACATTGAAAATGAAAAATCACATTGTGCAAAGAGGGGGGGTTGAAAATGAAACCACCTAAATGTCATAAAGTGGAATGAAACTCCTTATCAAGTTAAGGAATAACCATGGGTGCTCTTAATATGAAATGTTGTGCCAATATTCTTATAGTACTAGTTGATGACATTAAAACATAATCACGTGTGTATGAGACGTTAATGCAGCTTCACATGAAGTGTAATGAAACTATTTCCCCAATTCCAGCATTGGATGTCAACACTGACCACATATCCTGCAGAAGTGGTTTATTGTGTGACTATAAATATATGTTTTTTCGACGGGAAATATGTCTAAATGTGTGTCAAAGCTTTGTGAGGCTGACTACATGGCTTCACTTTTAATGGATGGACATCTCTGGTGCTGCTAAAGGATGCAGGTCGGTGTGATTTGGTTAAAAAAAAATGGAATCGGAGCCAGACGTTTCTGAACAAGCCTAAAGTCCCCAAAACGGTTTTAAAAATCCTCTGGCTTGAAGACATATTTCCCAAATTATTTCATAAACAATGTAAATGACGTGGCCATTGTTTGTATGTTGACATGTCTTTGTAAGCAGGTCATTCCCTTCAGATTATATAATCCCACCCTTAGAGCTTTAGTATGCTCTGACTACAGTACTGCGAGGATGAAACTGGGTCATAGGAGATGCAGAGTATTGACTTTCCCATCAGGCGACTGATGAGACTGCCTTAAAGCCGGTGTGGCTGAGAAGATGCGGGTCCTTTTTTTTATGCACGATCTTTTTTTTCCTCATTCGGTGCAACATGGCTGTGCGCCGACGATGGCTTTAGCTGCAGATGCATGCCGACGGTTTTCTGCACAGCGGCTCAGCTAAACAGCAGGCGAGGGTTTGCCCGTCGCAGGTTTCGGTTGCTAGCTTGTGCGGACATGAATGCCTTCGAAGAAGAGTAGTCTCCGGTGAAAGGGAGGTAGGAGGAAGAGGAGGGAGGGGAGAGGAGAGAGAGGTGGCCGGGTGCGACGCAGTCGATTTTTTTTTTTTTTTTTTTTTTTTTTAAGCAAGAGTCGCAAACTGTATGCTGCGTTTTATATGAGCGCAGTGTGTGTCTTTGCTGTGTAGCCCCCCCCCCCCCAAGTTAATTTAAGATGAAATGAGTGGACGTGTTCACGTGAGCGCGCATGAGAATGTCATGAGAACGTGAGGCGCGCGCTCATTCGTCGGGTATTGTGTGGCTGTCGTTGGGTCTGCACGAGCCTGCGGAGGCTGTGCTTCAGTCCTCTGACCCCGTTGAAGAATTACCTGCAGCATGTGTTTTAAATGACTTAGTGTGTGTCAGTAGTGCGAGGCGGCTCCAGGCTTGTGTGTGTCAGTGAAGTAGATTCATAGGTGATACGGTTTTTAATGTTGCACTGAGGTTCTCTAAAAGGGAATGAATATGTATGTTTAGGGATGCATGATTTAAATTATAAATGTAGTATGTAGTTCATGTACCAAGGCTATCCGGAATTATGTTTTTGAAAGGGCTTATGCATCGCCATTCTCACATTTTTTGATTATTCATAAATCTTTCATAAATTTTTTAGATTAAACTACAAATGCATGCTGTTGCATTTTTAAGCCGTGGTATTTTATAATTTTTTTTCATTACCTGATTTTGAAAATAATTTTTTATATATATTATTAATTTTTTAAAAATATTATATATATATATATTCTTAATTTTTTAATGTATTGTCACACTCTGCAGGCAGGAGAAGTTGACTGCCATGGCAGAGCCAGAGAAGCTTCCAGAGACCAGCGAGGAGGTAAGGCACCTGAAGAACCGCGAGTCATCTTGGTCCTCAAAGCTGCCTGTAGCTGAGGACTTAGGTGGAAGGGCCCATTTGATCTTTTATCGTTGCATCATTTATCGTTGAGTTTTTATGAACCTGGATACATTAGTCATTTCATTATATTTATATATATATATTCTTTTTTTTGGATACCTTTTCTATACATTTCCACTAGATTACTTAATGAGCCCTATTCACAAGTGGTAGAATGTGCGTAGGAAATATCTTTTTTTTTTTTTTATATGGCTGTTTGTAAAACCTTTGTTGGCACTGTCATAGACAGAAACAGTAAGGGTATGTTCTCACTGTGGCTGATGTTTAAACCCCAAATGATTGCTTTGTTATAAAGGTGCTCATGCCTCTTCCATTGCCCCTATTGGTACCTGCATACTACCTCTGCCACTACTACTACTACTACTTCTACTGCTACTGCTACTGCTACTGCTGCACCTGTTCCACTGTCCCCAAGAATCCAGAGTTGACCACAGATAAGCCCCCAAGGCTGCACTGCAGAGGGACACCCCTGGCAACAAAGGCTGCCTCATTTTCATGGATATGGCTGGCAAGAGCTATTGATTGGACAAGAAGATGCAAAGAAGGGGTTGACTAGTCAAATGTTGCCCCCTCTCTTAGCCTTATTGCGCTAATCAGACCATGTACCCTTAAAATCAGCATGGAGACAAACGAGGATGTGTGCGCACATCAGGTGAAGGCTGCTGTGAAACCCTCTGTAGTTTCACTTTGAGACACTTTCAACCCACTTGCAGAGAAATTTGGGGCATTATGGACATGTCATTTAATATAGTTGGTGAACTGTAACATGCTTGACAGGACATTTTGGATTTCTCTTGGAATGGGATTCAGACTTTTCCAGCAAATGCCTTTTCTTGGATACTATGAGTTTTCAAAGAGCCACAACTTTTACCTGGACTCAAAGGGCTTGACAGTTTGGTTTCCACAACAGCTATCTCTCCGTATGAACTAACAGCACCTCAAAGACAACTGAATACTAACTTCAAGATGTGGGATTTGTGTGCACAGTGACTGTTGACAGCATCCAACATCTGGTCTCCAACTCTTTGGACTCATTGTTTGCTACTGTTGTTATAAGAGTCTGCCACATTTTCTAAAAAGGACTAATGCCAGAACTCCTGAGGATGACTGCTTTGGCCCAAAGCATTTCAGAGCCCCTACCCAAATGAACTATTGACCCCATCCTGCCAGCCAACACGCTTTCAGATTTCCATCCAAACATCTCAGCCACCTTTGATTGGACCCTTGTTGCCTAGATACAGTACATGCAGTCGTGATTGGGCCATATCCAAACCAGTAAGGATCAGGTGTCAGTGGTACCAGGGAATAAGTAGACGTTTACTCAAGTTTATATTTCATACAATTATTTTTGAAAAATGCATAGATTCCAGTCATACTCTGTGTAGTCTTTGCTGGGAGAAGCAGCATTTTATAAAAAAAAAAAATGTTTATATTATTTGTTTCCACTGCAGTTTAATCAAAATTGTTCTATACGTGTGTATTGTAATCTTTAAGCTTAGTCAATTTTCACTTCTGTGAAACTAATTCAAGTTAACGTGTCTATTCAGACGCAAAGTTTTAAAAATAACAAGAATTTAAACTGCAGTATCACCACCAGATCCTTGTTTGTATGATGGAGACTGCAACTACAGTTCACTCTTCAAAAGCAAGTTATATTAAATAATCTATAGGTGTAGATTATGTCAAATAATTATGAATGGCATGCACTTAACTACCAGTACAATACAAAAACAGCTCGCCGCCATTCAGTAATCTTGAGTTAAAGAAAAAAAAGAGACTTTTGCACAGCAGTTTCTATCATTCACTCTCAGCCCCTACTTCCTGTTATTGTTCCACCTTTCCTCCAACCTGTCCTTGACCCCTTGATGTCTGCCTCTCACCTCTCCCGTGCATGGGGTTGTTTTTATCTTCTTGTGTTTCAGACACCAAAGGCCTTCTCGGCGCGTAAGATCTCTATTAGCAGTAAGTACACCCTCCTGACTTTTCTTTTCTTGTACTATATGCGTGAATGACATCATGTGTGTATAAGGTTTAGGAGTCTACATACAAATCTTAAGTGCAGATTGCATGACCATCCATATTCCAAAAATATGTGGCCAGAGGACTGTTCTGTGCATGGATTTGTGATGTCATGTACGCTTAGGCTGCCATGTGCCGGAGGATTAAATTATTTTGTTTTTTGTTTTTTTCCCCAGGCAGTAAATCGTCCCCAGGCACTGGCAGTGCAGAGGGCGAGCAGGACTCTGGGGCCGCGGCCGGTCGTAAGAGGAGGTGGGGCTCCAGCACCGCTGTCACTGCCAAGAAGCCTTCCATCAGCATCACCACAGATTCACTCAAGGTATGTGCAGCGCAGGAAAGGGCCGTCACACCAACGTAGATCGATCTGACTATCAATCAAGTGCACACAACTAAAACAAAAGTGGCGAACGATGTCGTTGACAGACTTTCAGAGCGATTTGATGAACGATGGAAACACTGACATTTAAAATGTGTATTTATAGTCATCATTCTAAATATTGTTCCTCGTGTGGACAGCACTTAAGACTGATACTACTTTGTGGTTACGAGTGATGCTTCTGTCAACGCTAAATGCACCGCGAGGCACGTGCCCCGTCTCTGTCCTCTGTGCTGAATATAGCGGGCCCTTTCATCTTGTGCATTATCTGCGTTCTCTGCCCTCAGTCTCTGATCCCAGACATTCGTCCGTGTCTCGGGCAGGAGGCCATAGTGGACCTGCACCCCGAGGAAGCTGTTCTCTCCGGGGCCGAGGATGAAGAGAGGGAGCGCTCTGACCAGGACCTTCAGATCCGACGCACTGTCACACAGGTTGGTCCACAACCGCTTAACACGAACGACGGACTTGGAAATGTAAAGCGCTCCTCGTGAAAGCCTGAGGTTGCATGAATCTCTTAATCAAGAGCTGCGCGTGTTGATCTTTACTGCAGGTGGTGAACGCGGAGAGCCAGGAGAATGGACAGAAAGAGGCTAAGAGGAGCAGACATGACGAGTCTGAGGAAGATGACCCGCAGGGAGATGGAGAGAGGACAAGGGTGCATGAAGAGAAGATGGAATCCTCATTTCCTGGAGCCATGGAAACCCAGTCTCCTTCAAATACCAGCCATGATGTAGAAATCAACACTGGTAATGGATCCGTCACAAGATGGTCTTCACATGGCATTAAATCCAATATTTCACATAGAAATGACACTTTAATAATAACACAACAGGCCATACTTAGCCTCCACACATACTTTACATTGACATCCCGATGTAGGTAAAAGATGGGACTTGATTTCTGTGATTTTAAAAAATAAAATTCCATCGTTTGTCATACATTGTCACACCTATAAGGACGGTGTAGTAATGCCATGTTGACTGTTCTTTATTCTAGTGACCCCCGGCGACACCCTCATTCGTCGCTCCATCAGCCAGCAGAAAACGGGTGTTTCCGTCACAATCGATGACCCTGTCCGCACGGCCCGGCAGCCCTCGCCACCTCGCAGCAAAGTCTCCAGCATTGTTCACATCAGCAACCTGGTGAGAGAACACCGTCCGAAATACAGCTACCAGCTCTGCTTTATTATTAACATTTATAACAGTCAGTTGGATGCTGTGATCGGGGGGTGGTGGTGGTCCAGTGGTCAGACTCAATACCAGGTCTGCCAACATTGAGCCCCTGAGCAAGGCACTTAACCCAGAGTTGCTCCAGAGGACTGTCCCTGTAGTTAGTCCACTGTGAGTTGCTTTTACAAGAAGAAACGTGCATATTTAACCTAAAGAATTAGATTGTTTTATCTTTTAGTTATCAACAAATCCCATTGGAAAATCAACCACAACGTTTATTTCTTCTGTGTAGCCAAATCGTCATGCATAAAAGAGCCATGCAGGCTGCATTTGTGGACATATTCATAACTGGAATAGTTTATTCCTTCGACTGTATGGCTCTGTTTAATAGTTTCTGACAGTGGGGTTCTGTGGCACAGAGTCATATGGTATGCATGTTAGGCTTTTGATGTTTTTCGATGTATTTGTTGTTAATGATGCAAGAATTATCCTTGAAATGCACTTCACCAACAGTGTCATTCAGGACTGATTTTTTTTTTTTTTAAATTGCATTTTAATTCCATTTTTCCTGGATCATCTACTAAGCACTTATTCTTATAACCTCCTACACATTGTCATTTGCACACTTCCGTGAACTTATGTTCAATGTGCAGTTTCATGTTCATGCTGTTCATGTGTTCACGTGTGTATATGCCTGGTGGTCTAAAGTGGTCTTTGATTTTCTGCAGGTGAGGCCGTTCACCCTGGTGCAGCTCAAGGAGCTGCTCAGCAGAACTGGCACCCTGGTGGAGGAGGGCTTCTGGATCGACAAAATCAAGTCTCACTGCTACGTCACTGTGAGTTGTTGCGAGCTTGTGTTTTTCTCTGTTCGATCTGAGCCAGACTGCTTTTGGCCCGCGGAAAGTTCTTCTGTGTCTCATCCTGTTCTTTGTGTTTAGTACTGTAGCTCAGAGGAGGCGGTCGCCACTCGGGCAGCTCTTCATGGAGTGAAATGGCCTCAGAGCAACCCGAAAGTCCTCAGCGTAGACTTCTGCCAGCAGGATGAGGTGAGACCTTATTGTTATCAGTCTGTTTTTCACTTACGCCCACAATGCTTAGCCATCTGTAGCCTGAGCATATCTCTGCTTTTGTAGTTGGACTTCCACAAAGGCTTGGCAGACAGACCCGGAGCCGAGGAGCAGGGTCCTGGCTCCGGGCGCGGTCGAACATCGGGCCTGCCCTCTCTCTTCCCCGAGCGAGACCAGTGGGCCGAGCGTGAGCGCGAGATGGAGCGCCGAGAGAAGGCCAGAGCAGAGCGGGAGTGGGACCGCGACAAGGTCCGAGAGTTTGGGAAGCCCGGTGAGGAGAAGGAGGGAGGATCCCAGAGGTCACGCTCCAGAGAGAAACGCCGCAAGGAGAGGGGGAAGAGCAAGGAGAAGAAGACTGAGAAGAAAGGTAAGAGATGCAGACATGAGATTAGACTGTATTTATTACATTAGGTCAAATAGACTTGTGTTTAATACCAGGTAGAGCTGAAACAATTCATCTATTAGTCAGTTATTCATTATTTTAATAAGGATTCATTCAATTCGCTCATTTATTTCAAGCGAAAATGCTTAACAGTCATTGTTTCTAACTTCTCAATTGTAAGACATTTGAAGACTTGAGCTTTTGGATAGTGTGATGGGCATTTTTCACTATTTTACACCTAATGTGTGCGGGGTTTTTGACAGATAAAACGTCCGAGGATCCCCCGGCAAAGCTGCTTGATGATCTGTTCCGCAAAACTAAAGCAGCTCCTTGCATATACTGGCTTCCACTTACAGATGAAATGGTGAGACAGAAAGCAGTTTACACTCTTTAATGCACAACTTTTAAAGTACATAGCCTAGATAACTTGTTCTTTAAGACTTAAAGTATTGATCTGTGCGTTTTCTTCATTGTAGATTGTTCAACGGGAAGCCGCCAGAGCAGAACGGATGAAGGAGCGTGAGAAACGGAGGAAGGAGCTAGATGAGGAGGAGGAGAAAAAAAGGGAAGAGGAGCGCAAGGAGAGGATGAAAGCCGGAGGCGGCCCAACTGCAGAGCGGAGTGAGGGTGAGAAGGAAAAGGACAGGGACAGAGAGAGGGACAGAGACCGAGGCAGGGACAGGGAGAGGGAGAACGACAAACGCAGGGATGGCTACCGTAGGCCAGAGGGCCGCGGGGCAGGCGGGGGCCGACGCTCACGCAGCCGCAGCGACCCACGAGAGAGGCGACGTTAATGGCCAATCAACTGATGGAACTGTCCTAGAGACCACCCTCTTCCATTTGCCTTTCACTACATGTACTTTGTTACAACTAAGACCCAACAGAGGACCAACTGATGTCGTCACCGTCTCTCAAATTGTCACCTTTTTTAAAGCACATCTACACCTACACACAGTCACGCTTAAAGGGGACCATGGTTTTTTGCAGTGTTGTTTCCCAGAGTGCTATATGTCGCGCTTCTGTCAAGATTCGATATATTTCTTTATACATTTTGCCTCTTTTCCTTAAGTTTTTTTTTGTCTTGACTGTTTCGCAGTATGGCACGCTGGGTAATTTTTATAATTTCCCCCCTCCCGATGTTCCCCCATTTGCCCCAAAGTGTAGGTGCCAATTATGATTTGCAATCACTTGTCGTCGCCTCAGTGTTTTTAACAGCTCTAAAATCTGGATGAGGAATCCTTTTTGTTGCTGCATGTAGTCCAAGGCTCTCCTTCCCAGTCCTGCCTAGAGAGAAAACTGCGCTCCGTGCAGAGGCTTGCATAAATCTGAAAATATTGGAATAGGTGTGTTTGGCATTTTGTACAGACATATACGAATACTCAAAATCAAGTCTTTAAATGAGGCAGCTCTGGGGTATTTTTGGACAGGTGTGGAATAACTACTAAGGCAATGCAGTGTTCCTCTCTCCCTGTATTTAGTTAAGAGATGAGACGATTCTCTGTGGGGAGAGTCCACATCTGTCACACCTGACACAAGTTATGATTATGTACTTATCATTGATTCTCTTCTTCCTCCTCTTCCTCCTCTTCTCTTACCCTGTAAGTGTCGATACAGGCCCGAGAGCGGAGGTTGCATTATGAGTTTTCTCACCAATGGTTTTAATATTGTTTTTTAATCTTTATTTTATCATGTTAGTACAAAGGTTTTTTGTTTTTTTTTGTTTTTTGTTTTTTTATTTCTTCTTTGAGTACGCCTATCAGTGGTGAATGTACAAATAATAAAATTTGAAATTTGAAATTACTGTGTTTTTTTTATTTTTTTATCCTCATTCTCCCTGCAGACGGGGGGGTGTGGAGTGTGAATCTGTTCATTTGGTCCTGGGGTTGAAAAAGTGTAATTTCTTCCTAATTACTGGGAATACGTTGTAGTTCAAGCTAAGTACACAGTTAAATCTGCGGTTACACTTAGAATCCACAAGGTGTCAGTCACGCCATTGTGGCTCGGGTCAGTCGGGGCATTTAACACTCGTGTGAGTCCAGTTAAAACTCAATACAAAGGGAGGAAATGCTACAGGAAGGATACACTGATCTGATTGGAAAATGTCCTTTTTTCCCTTAATGTGCTTCGCTGGTGATTTAACATTCATCCCACTTGTGGTTTCCTTAAGTTGGGAGCGCTGACCCTCCATCTCCGTGTTGCCCTTCCCTTCTCAGTCTGCTGTAAATCTTGTATTCGCTCTCTTCTCTTCCCTTGTTCCATCTCTCCGGTCTTGACGTTCATCCTGCAGAGCTCAGCAGTGCTCCTATGTAATTACAGCCCTATGGTCGCTGAGCAGAACATTTTTCTGCCCTGATGCAACGCGCTGTGTCTGGACTCTGGGAGGACAAGTGAATCCTTCACCCTGGCATCTCTCTGGCAACCCAAGAACACATTTCTGAGTAGTTGGAATACGATGCTGGAGAAAGATTTGGTCTTTCATCTCCTAATGACTGTTTTATCTAGCAAGCAGGCGGAGAAAAGTACATACGAGTGTCTGTGTCGGTTTGTACCAGGCAGTTTTGAAGATACGTTTTAAGTTTAGAGCAAAGTGATGATGTGTTGGAAAGCTCGAAGAGGTTGTTTGTGTTGAGTCTGAGGACGGAGTGTGTCACAGTAAAAAGCAGGACTGTGGTCAAAGACGGCTGCAGCTCGCTTGTGCGATCTCTCGCCACAAACTTCTTTTGCCGGCCATTCTTTTGGTTATTCACTGGCATGTCTCCCTTGGGAGAGACACAAGCGACGTCATCGGTCCCTGATATCAAACGTATATGTTTTTAAATAACTCATTTTAATGAGAACGACTAGCAGCGACTGGATCAGAGGATTTAAGATTAAACTTGCTTAGTGCTTTAATAACTTATAATAATTGTCCAAACCCCCTTGACTTTATTATACATTAACTTAAACGCAAATTGTAGCGCTGCGCTGTAAACGGGCAGAGATTTGTGTGTCCGTGTTTCTATGTCCGATAATTACTGAGACTCGTTTGTCCCGGGAAGGAATGTCCATTATAACCTTTCCCACCGAAGACAAAAGACAGACCTTAGTGGCTTTTCTTGTCCAATGGGAAAGGAGATTAAGAAGAATTTAATTAGCTAACATGTCAACATGCAAAACTGCGTACTGCAGCTTTAACCCAGGATCCTCTCGGTTCAGCTCGAGATGCAGAACTCACTCAAAGCAATGTTTCCACAGTTGTGGGTCTTTTCCAGAACCACAGACCAGGTGTGTGTGTGTGTGCGGAGCTCAGGTCACCGGCGAAGGCCTCCAGGACCAGCCCGTCAGCTGAGCGAGGCTCTCATGCTGTTGAGCTGGCAGTAAAAACGATGTGTTTTCGCTCTGTAAGCAGTCCGCCTCCTCCCCTCCTCCGTGTAACCACATAGGTCTTTGTGTCCAGCACGAGCAGCTCGGCACAGAGGCCCACTGAGCTCCTCTTTCAAAGGCAACCTCTGATGTGGCCTTTCTGATCTCTGCATGTCTCACTGACTTTGCTCTTACTCTCCTCTGACTTGGGAGTTTTCTTTCTCTGTCTGAATCCTATGTACCCCCCCTCCACCCCCCTCCCAACCCCCCTCTCTCTCTCTCTCACATGCATACTTGCTCTCTCCTTTTTATTCTGGCCTGTGTCGAGAAAACACGTGAGCGGAGTTTGGAGAGATGATGAAAGACAGCGATATCTTGACACTCAGTCTTACCACTCCTTGAAGTACAAGCCTCTCTTGATACATACACACCCTTCCCCCCCCTCTTTAAGTCCCCCCCCCCCCCCCTCACCCTCCTCTTCTTTGTGAGGACATGTACGTGCTTATGGAAACCAGATGTGCCTTGTTGCAATGGAAGAGGCAGAAAAACCAAGCACGAGGTTGTGTGATACTTAATTAACAGACTGCAGGAGGAGTGTGTGTGTGTCTGTGTCTGTGTGTGTGTTCTTGTGGTCGTGAACGTTCACTGTATATATATTTAGATGCCAGATGAAATGTGCCCACTATCCTGAGGCCTTTGGGCGAAGCAGGGGGGTTTCCTTGCGGATATGACTGGGTCAGTGTGAGGGTAGCTGGGCCTGAATCAGCATCATCTTGGGAAACCAAGTCATATGAGACAAAAAAAAAAAAAAAAAAAAGCAACCTAAAGAAGTTAAAACTTGAGCGTTGAACTTCCTTGCACCTGTGTTTTTTTCTCCCACACACTACCTCCCTCCTCGGAGATTTAAAAAAAAGTTAGAGACCGCTCCCGCTGCACCACACCCAGCACAAAGTGCAGACATTGTGTTAAGTGTAACAAAAGCAGGCACGTAGCTGCAAACTGAGGGGGCAGACACGTAGCTGCAAACTGAGGGGGCAGACACGGGCAAAACTGCACGGCTAAGAAAACAAAGCTCGCTAACCAAGCGGTGCAACATGCGATGAAACGGAGACGACCCAGATCGGGACATCTGGGACACAGAAAAGTTGAACTAATGTGTAGTTATTTTCCATGCATAGCTCCGTGTGGAGCCAAATGGAAAAAATAAGATGCAGACATAACGGAAAAAGTATTAGGGTATTGATCCCTCTCTTTCACAAGCAGTGTACACCACATAAAGTGTGTGTGTGTGTGTGTGGCAGCAGATCTTAGGGCTACTCTCCACCTCCCTGTGTTATAAAGATCAATATTTTTCAAACCTCTACAGCCACAGGTGTAATTAATCGCAGCCACCTGTGCTTTTCCTGCTCGGACACGAATGTCTGCTGCGATAAAGGTCGATAATCTGTCCAGTTAGTATTTTCTTTATTTACCTGCGTAGCACGGCGGTGTGTGTGGTGTCCTATGAAAACCACAAATGTTCATATCGAATCAGCTTTCCATGGCATTGCTTTGAAAATAATGTGCATAATAATATATTTAATATATGTATAATATGTCAAATTGCCCCTACATCTATTTGTATTTGAGTTTACATTCTAGACGAGTACAGAAATGCTGATTCCCTGGTTTTAGGACTCATCCCTGCAGCTCTGGACTGATACTGTCCCGGTGTCATCGAGTTTATCTGAGACCTCAACAGTTTGAACTGAAAGTTACAGCTGGAGGGTGGTTTACCAGGCACAGAAAAAACTCAAATTGCAATAAAAGAAGTGAATAATCCTCTTTGTGATCGTTGTTTTTCAAATTCACAAGTTCCTCAACTATAAAAATGTATAATATTAATAATAAATTGCTGGTTATCCCTTTTAAGAAGTGACAAACCAGCAGCCTGGCTTTTATTCCTGAATAGAAAAAGTTGCCTGATGGTGGAGTTTAAAGGATTTACTGAATTAATATGATATTTTTTCTCAGATTAGCGCAAACATGCAAAGCGATTTTCACGTTGGTCCTTCCTACAAGCAAACAAAAGGCAACCGCATCACCTCAGCAAGCTTCAGATCCTCTGTGTGTGAGAGTCGGAGACATCGGGAGAGAAACCCCATGTTCCTGTTTGTCGTATTATGCCCGGTGCAGGATGTGGAAGAACTTTTACTGATGCAAATGAAAACCATGTGTAACCTATATAACTCACTCACCAGCTCCACCATCCCACATCCTTGTTGCCAGGCAGAGTGCAGCACTCATCATTCTCTGGTAATGATTCAATCTCATTTAGTAGGAAAGTTACTCTCTGACGTTGGTCCTGCAATTACAGTGAGATGTTCGGCTCGGCTATTATGAGACACAATAGCCGAGAGCGGGACTTCCCCTATTTGGAAGTTTCCATTCATCAGCCTGCAGGCTACAGATGCCAACTGAAACACAGGCGCAGGAAGTGTCCAGCGCAGAGACAGAAACATAAAAGGAGCTTGTTAGTGACGTAATGACGAGATGTAGACAAAGAGATTCGTGGATGTGATGCGAGCCGCCTTGGCACGGCCGAGTTTATGACCGCACAAAGTGGACGCGACGCTACCTTTTCACTTATCTGGGTGAAATGTGAGAGCAAATGGAGTGGAGGTGGCTGCAAGAGGCCGGGGCAGTGTGGTCTTTTGTCAGGCTTTTGTGAAAGAGGAATGAGTCATTTCGCAGACAGTGAAGAAAAGCTCTCCAGTTACACACAGAGAGCAGAGAAAGGAGAGGACTGTGGGGAGGAATTATGCTGAGCCCAATCTTTTCTTCACTCTGCAGAATCAGCTGGGGAAGACAGAAAACAGCAAACGGTGACCCACGGCTACATGTCGGACTTATGTGCACGCCACGGAGATAAATGGAGCAACAAATGCACAGGAAGACGCCGACCGAAACCAGCCGAGGAGAAACACAACTCCAAAAACACAAAGTCTTTTCTTTACATGTCCTTTTATTGTGACCTTGATGTCGTCAAGAAAGCCAATTAAACAGATCCAGAGCGCCTCCCATCCCCCCATCGCCGTGTCCCGCTGTGTGTCTGGCCGACATGATGCAGTTGGAATTCCAGATGTTGCTCATGGAATCCTGCTCCATCTCTGGCATCCAAATGTGACTTAACCCCGCTCACTCCTCCTCCCCCCACACACACACACACACACACACACACACACACAAAGCCTCGTGACTTCTCTCCCTCCAGCTCTTCAAAACACTGCAGCAAAGTGGAGACAAATGGGCGCCCTAAATCTTTTCGGCACAATAGGAAAATACTTCATAATTTTCATTGCATAAAGCCCCATTGCTGTATTCATAACACACACCCCCCACACACACACACACTCTGTATCTTCCAGACAATCATCTTCACAGTGAGTGTAACAGCTGTACGGCAGTTGTTCATTAGAGGGATTATTGAGGAGGGGAGACGCCTAAATTTGCTGTTTGAGCTTTTATTGGCTCATGGACGGGAGTGCACATATACACAGAGCATAATGCACAAATAAAGGCATTTATAGTTGTGCAAAACATGCATGAGAGCATGTTTGTATTGCTATACTTGCGAGGACCTGCACGGACCACATTTACTCATCATGAAAAGTTAAACCTCCACCACTGCTTACCAAGCCCTAAATCCAAACGCATTGAGTAAAAGAACATGTGCACCACTTTCCTCATCCTCCTACTCCTGTGAAGGACTTTTTGGTCCTCATAAGTACTAAAACACGAGAACACACACACACACACACTAACGCACGCTCTTAAACCGTATAGCTGAGATATGTTTTCCTGCTGTGCGGCAACAGCTTTACACAATCCTCTTCATCCCTGTTTCTACTTACGCGTTGGATCCAGTCCGCGTTTTCCGACCCAGTTTATGGCCTGCCAGTTTCCGAGCCCCAGTAATGCAGAGCGGTGCAGTCGGGGAGCAAGAAACCTGGAGGTCCAGGAAGACTGGGAAAGACCAGATGGATGAGCGATGCGATGGATATGAGAGCTAAAGTCCAGGTAAGAGCTGGATTATATGACAGCAGTTAGGCCGAAGTGGAACAATGACTGCATTAAAGGGAGAGAGTGGCTCCAGTTAACAGAGACGAAAAGTGAATAAATTACTAAGTGAAAATCAAAGCACAGAAAGCTTTTTGAAATTACTTTATTTTGTAAGAAAAGCTTGAAAATATAAGTGGGGGTAAGAACACACACGCACACACACACACAATCTCATTGAGAAAATTAGATCGTGATCAGTATCAGTATCACTAGTATCATTATCATTGTTGTTCAACTACTCATAACTCCTGGCTGGTTATGTAGCGCCATGATTTGAAACTGTAAACAAGTACAATGACAAAAAAGGAGTCATTTTCAGATCTTCAATTTATTTTCATTTGAAATGGATTCAAGGTAAAAAAAAAGACAATCAAGTTTCAAGAATACATAACCCCCTTCCCCATTCACTGTCCCCACACATATAAAATTAAGGCCACTTTCAAAACTGTATGTCACTGTCCAGCAGGACTTTTTAATGACAATGTACAAAAACACATTCTTTACACGTGGGACAACAACAATAATAGTATTAGTCATAATAATAATAATGACAACATCATTTATAATAATAATCAGCACTAAAGACATTGATATAAAAAAGGAAAAGACAGTCGTATTTATTCCACTCTGAAGAGCGTATCTCATGCTTCATAAGGGCTTAAGCTAATGTTTTCTTTCCTTTTATGGTCCATACTGGCTCTGACGTGTGACTTTACTGGAAGATTAAGAAACACAAGGACTACGTCGCTGTGGTTTCCAGATGTGTGTGCTCGTGTGAGATTGTGCAAGTTAACAAGGGGGCGGAGCGAACGATCAAACATGCTTTCCGATACTCGAAGGGACATGCTAGAATGGGCGTCATGGAGATGCAGGTTCGAAGCGGAAATTCACAAGGACACAAACACTGACCACTGACATCAACTAAAACTAAGACATTGAAAAAGGCTAGAACAAACAGCAAAGAGCTGGCGTCGGTAACCACGAGGAGAAAGGCGGAGACAGAAGGGAGAGAGAGAAAAACGCAAGGATGAGTGGTTGAGAGAGAGAGAGAGAGCAGAAGGAATCTGGCAGTGGTACGAATATTTTAAAATCCAAGTCGGGTGCTTTTCCTTCTGCTCTTTCTCCAGTGTTATCTCTTTCTCTTCTGCTCTCCTCATCCGTGTTCAACATTTCCTTCCACTTTTTTTTTCTCCTTCACTCCCTGTCTTTCCCTCCTCTCTCCCTCCCCTCCTCCTCCTCCTCCTCCTCCTCCTCCTCCGTCTACACCTTGTCCAGTAAAGATCGTTGGCAGTAGAGGAGTCGGCGTGGGGTACCGTACCGACGGAAAAACACCAAGGCAGCCAGCGTCGCAATCACACACACTAACAGGAACAGCGGCAACACCACCGCCGCTGCTCCACTGCCACCACCTACCCCTTCCTCCTCATCCACTTCAATAATGATCACCTCCCTATCCTCCTCCCGCTCCTTCTTCGTCTCTGTCTCCCTCTCTCTTTCCCTCTCTCTATCTCTAGTTCTGTCCTTATCCTCCCGCTCCTTTTCCTTCTCCCTCTCCTTGTCCTTGTCGTGTCCGCCACCGCCTCTTCCTCCGTCCGTCTTGGGGTCTTCATTGGGGCAACCCATCCAGTCACGAAGCGCCGATTTCGGGTATCCGGGCTCCACGCGCATCATCTGGTTGTTGAACTTCCAGTACTTGTTGGCTTTGTAGAAGTAGGTGTGCGCTGCGGGGTTGGAGGAAAGATATGTGAGAACCAAACCTGAACTTGTACCAGTATTGGTTCACACTCAGGTGCATACATGCCGCCCTTACCTTGATCTTTGCTCATGAAGGCTGCCTTGATGTTGTCGGGCACTCCCTGCCACACACTGACAGCCTTTGGATACCCATCGTCAACGCTCCGGGAGTCTTCGCTGAATCGGTAATATCTAAACGAAGGGGTAAAGAAAGGAGTTCATGGTCTCATTCAGAGCCCCAATGACTTGAGACTTCACTTGTCTTGAATTACTCAAGACTTGACTTGGACCTGCCCTAACAAATTTCACTTGGACTTACGTGTCTCGAGCGATTTTGAGACCCAGCCTCTACTTGCCCATAACGGTTTTTGCTTTTTCAACACACTTGAAACTTGATTTCATCTTTCCCTAAAAGACTGGAGACTTGGACTTGTCAAAAATGACTGGAGACTTGAATTTATTTTGATCTAAAGGACTTGAGATTACACTTTTCTTTGAGACTTGACTTGGAATCGGCTGGAATGACCTGAGACCTGGCCTGGACTTCAAATTTCACTTGAGACTTGATCTGAAAAGACTTAAAACTTTACTTGTACTATTCTCGAATGACTTGACACTCGACACCCAGAACTTGAAAATGTGCACCAGTGTGTGTGTGTGTTTCTGCTGAACTCAACCACCAGGCAGACCACAACATGAGTGTTTCAGATTAGTGTTTTCTCCACCCAGAAAAAGGCAGATGGATTTGTGTTAAATCTTCCATCAGCTCCCAATAGTCCGACTGGACCTGAAAGACTAAGAGAAGGAATGAAAGTGTTGGTCTTGATCTCAGTGTTTATGTGGGAGGCTGTTCTCACTGTAAACACCGACTGTAAATAAGCTTAGCCAGCTTTAAAGTTCCCTCAAGGTTTGTTTAAATGAGGTGCAGGTTTGTAATTCAGGATAAGTGACTGATTTTCGAATATTATATGGTCAACACTCAAACATATCTTTTGGTGGTGGTGGTCGCAAAAATGGATTTTCTTTGGAATACGTAGTTTCTGAAGTTCAGAACAGTTTCATTGTGGGATCACACACACACACACACACACACACACACACACACACACACATGAGAGATGACTAACTTGTTTGCTCTGAAGTAAAACGTCTGTCCAGTGGGGGTGTAGAAGAGACCAGCGTCTATTCGATCCTTGGGAAGCCCAGTGCCCATTTCCTTTAGATTTTTAGGGAAATCAGGATCCAGAATTGATTCAGTAAACACCCAATATCTGTCCCCTGGAGAGAGAGAAAGGCAGAAAGAACACAGACTGTATCAGATAACTGTAAGATGATGACTAAGGGAAATAATATATATATATACTGTATGTATATACTGAAGCCAGACTTACCTTTAAAGAAAGCAAATTTCCCATCTTCCCTTTCAAAAGCAGCATTGACATGAGTGGGCAATCCCCTCCAAAAGTGTCCGATCGGCATGGGGTATCCATCCAGAACTTGGTTGTTCCGTACCCTCCAGAACCATTTCTCCTGAAAGAGCAGAGAAATGTATGAAATGTATGCTGCACAAACTGCCATGTCAAAAGTCCCACAAGGTTGAGAGAGTTTACCTTGAACACAAACATTTCTCCTCTGAGGATGGCGATGGTGTCGAAGTGTCCGTCACAGATGTTGGGGCCAAAGCGAGGCTTGTCTGCTGAATGTGTGGGCTCGGGGTTGTGGTTCGGCGTACGGGGTGTGACGTGGGGGCCTGATCCAGAGCCTATAGGAACAAGGACATATGAGAATAATTGAGCTAATCTCAACCTTTACACCTCATCTCATGCTGGTCCTGTTAGACCAAATGAAACTTCACAAACAGATTGTTGTAGCAGCAGACGACAGAGAAAACCAAGGATCGTACCAACATACATTCATATAATGGAAAGAGTCTAAGACATCACTGGAAGGTTTCCTCTGGTGTATCACTTAAGTTGGGAAAACAAATGTCATTAACGTACCGTAAAGTTGCTGTACGCCTCTGCGGTCGTCGTCAGGAAGTTGGAAGTTCTCCGTTTCCATCCACTGGTAGAAGGGAGCCATGATGGCTGAAGGGTCGTTGGAGTGCTCCAGACCCAGAGCATGGCCCAGTTCATGGACCGCAACCAGGAATAAATCATTACCTGAAACAGTGTCAACGCCAAAACACACACTTTAATGTGACTGTATGCTTCATGGAACAGGCTTGAGACGATGAGCGCTGAAGGAGACGGAGTAAATGTTGCTGGTTCCTCATTTTTAGGTGACTCAAAAGCACACAGATTATTTATTAAAAGATGAAATGATCTGCAGGTCATAAGACGACGTGTGTCACACTCAAACAGCTGACGGTGTAAAGCTTGTGCGTCTGCTGTACAGTACAGAAATACACACTTCTCCATTTCTGCAGTATCAACACAGCCCGGGGCATTAACTCCCTCCAATGTACTGACGCAAGACTGGACCTGTTGCTGCTTGTGTTCTGCCCACAACCGCAAAATTAAGACTCCCAACAAAAAAAAAATAACTCTCAGCATTTGTGTCATCAGGTTTAGGGTAATCATCCAAAGAGCCTCACCGTACAGGTCCTTGTTTCCAATAGTCCAAGGCTCAGCTGCGTCAAAGTGGGTGTCCCCGCCGATGGCATTACCGGGGAAATACGCATGCGCCAAGAAGCCACCCTCGCCATCGAACGGGCTGCTGTCACCGTGAAAACCCTCGGCAAAGAAGAGCATGATGTCGGCGAACTCCTCCACCTTGTCCCGTATGTAACTGTAGGGGATTTCCCGGAAACGGAGCGGGGTGACGCTCTCCCACACCTTGAAGGCCTTCTTGATGGCATCGTGGGTCTCGTACTCACCCACCTTAGGGGTGTAGTTCTGTATACTGACGGTAAGACACGGGAAAACAATTTTAGACATCGATCAAATCAAGCAAAGCAATCATGTTGTGCACGTTGCTGACATACGAGAAAGTGATTTCATTCTTGGTCCACTTCAGGCCCTGGATGGCGTATCGCTTCCTCCTCAGGTTGCTCTTTAGCTCTGCGCCAAACTTATCTGGCACGCCACAGCGCGGCCGCTTCATGGCCCTGCCAAAGACACAACATAGTCCGCTCAAAACAGGGGAAGAAATACATGTTTTACTTTGAAAATTGACCTGCAGGTGACCCCGTTAGATGAGTGTGATGGTGCTCACTCGATGGTGTTGGGGTCAAAGGTGCCGGTGACGGTGAGGCCGTAGAACTTCTGCATGGCGCCGATAGCCGAGGAGACGGACTGAGGGGAGCGGAGGGCGTGGGTCCTCATGTCCCCCGGAGGCAGGTACCCGTACTGCTGCAGCCATGACTTTAAAGCAAAGCAAAAAGGAGACAACAGTGAGAGACGTGAAGAAATATCGCAAAAAAAACAAAACAAGGAAACTCCAGTCTCAGTAGGGAGGGAAAAAAAAGAAGTTTGGATTAGAAACAGATGTAAACAAGTCACCTGATGTTTGTTGTTTAACAAAGCTGAATCAGGGTAAAGGAGAAATGTTGACTGAGTTACACGGACGACAACTTCAGGATGTTTTTACACGACTGCAGCAACAACACATTCCACACTGACAGCGAAAATAAGCTCTTGAATTATGTCGTGTTTTGAATCGTGGATATTTGGCCGGTCGGAGCGACGTAATTTCGAGCACATGGTCACAATTTAATGACTAAACACACAAGCGACTCCACCATCGGCACCGTGCTCCACACTGAAGACCATCATGGGAAATAAGATCAACATGAAAGATTAATGCTTTTAAGCTTAAACCCCAAGAAGAAGCTTGGAAGACGCTTTCAAGTTTCAACAAGAAACCCTGCGAAACAGAAACTGGAGCAGGAACTCCCCCTCCAGATAGTTAAAGATTAACTTCAGTTTCTGCCTTGACATTCTTCCGTGGCTACTTATTTGTGTTTCAGTGCAGATTGCAACACACAGAAAATGAACTCGTCCCTGTTGTTGAGTTTGAAGCCCTGCTAGTACATCTTATGATGGTCACTGAGTTCTTCAGATCCCTCGGTCTCAGGTTAGCTTGACCTCACTTTCCCCTGGAAACCCATTTCGCTGCGGTGCTGGTTTGACATCTGGACCTGTGCCAGCGGCTTCGCTCCGCACGTCTCCCACACAGCTCCTCCTTAACTCTTTCCCTCTCAGGCTAGAGCCGAAAAATAACACTGAGGCTATTGTGAGCGCAGTGAAAGCCGAGCCTGCTTTGATATCGTGCTGTACACGGTCACTGTGAGCTTGTTATGCACTTTGAGGATGTGTTTGATTTTTCCTCGCACGCTAAGGCTTCATGTGATCTTTTTTGCATCGTTCTGATTTGAAACCGTAGGCGTAGTGGGCGATAAAGCCGTGAAGGGCATTGAAAAGAGCGCAGAGAGAGAGAGAGATAGGGAGTGTCCCAGGGTGAGACTCAGGCCTTGGGCAACCTCAACCGAAGTCTCCAGTCGAGCAGCAGCGTCAGCCAGTAATTTAACTGGGAATTTCTTCCTTGGCGCATCCAAACCTCAAAGTCAAACTCTTCCCCCCACGTCTCTGTCTTAGCATCGTCACTCCTCCCCTCCTCCTCTCCTCCTCTCCTCCCCCTCATCCCTCTCTTATGGAAAACCCAGAGACTTGAGGGTAAATACTTATGAACAACCACACCCAGAGCCACTTAATCTTTGCTGTATGGCCCATCTGCTGCTAATGGTTGCTAAATATAATGAAGGCAAAAAGCCGTTGAACGGCCTTGTTTCAGCCTGTTTCCACTGATAATGTGCTGTACAAAGCAAAAGTGTACAAGTAGTGTTGACGCATGATCTGAAAAGTGTGCTCAGCTCTGCCGTGGGCAGGAGTGAGTGGCAGATGGGCATTTTGAAGGTCTAATCTCTCCCACTTTGGGAGACATGGCGGTCTCGGTGTTTAGACGTCACCCCTGAACGAGCGCTTTTCTGGTTGTGACTCACCCACGGAGCTCCAGTGGACACATAAAGACTCAGTGTTCCAGCACATCCACAGCAGTCAAACGCAAACTTTAGCATCACCTAATGTATTACACCGTGAATATAAGAAAAAAGGCTCGACGTGACTGTGCTTGAAACCTTATTCTCGCTGTTTTCTTTTCTACGAAACCCTAACTTTGCCCCGAGCTCAGTCAAAAGACAGTGAACACTTGTTTTAACTTTAAGGCTCCAACGCCTCTTTCTCGGGTCCCTCAGGTGACTTGACAAAGTCTTATTCACGTCGCACTCGGCTATTTTTGACCACACTAACGGGCTGAATAACTAAAGTAGTAGCAGGAAAAGGAAATGGTCACTATTTACTGTGGCATAGGAGATGACAGCCAAAGCTAACACAGTCTTCAGATGTAGAGCAGTGGGTCCCAACCTCTTTTGTCGGCCTTGTTCCATGAACTCAAATACCTCTGCATTGACAACCCATAATTTCGATGATTTATCCATTACTCTTAGCTAACTGCTTTACTTTTAGGTGACTATTTCCTCCATTAGGCTGGTTTAAGGTGACAATTTTAACTGTTTATTCATCACTTTTAGCTAAATGTCTAAACTTCTCTGCTTGCTTGCTTACTTTCCCAGCACTGTTAAAACCTGGGGTTCACTTATAACCGCCGGCTCCATACGATCACAGGTTCTACTCTTTTTAAAATGTTTTATTGTCAGTTAAGCTGCTCCACAATACTTGCAACTACCGCTGATTTAAAGCACTGCTGAATAAACGATGCAATTTCCAACAACGCGCTGACAGAGAGAAGCACAGAGCGAAGGTACTTTTAGGAAACAAATCCAGGATTTTGACGTAAAGGGCGGCGGCGAATTTATTGTTTAAGGGAAGATCCACAAGAATCAAACAGCGGGTTGCTATGTATGTCGGGAGGCAGCGGGCTCGCTGTGCATAGGGTGACAGAGAGCGAAGGAGGGATTGCGTTTCAGAAAAGAAAGAGAGTCAGTTGTTCCGTTTGGTGAGGGCCAATGGAAAGAAACTTTGGTCAACAGCGATGGGAGTCCACCCGAGGCACGCCGGTATACACACACACACACACACACACACACACACAGCTCCTCATTACACATGCACAGTATTATGTCAGATGTGTGCTCTCACTAGTCCTGCAAGAGCTCGTGATTGGATCGCGATTGTGTGAGTTTGTGTGCAGCTATATTCGGCGTAACACGTTAAGATGCGTAGCGCTGTATGAGCATTTAGGATGTTGCTGACCCCTCAGGGCAGGAGCTCCTAAACCAACATGTAGAAACGTCTTTAAATGTGTGTGTGTGTGCATGTGTGTGTGTGTGGGCAAATCCACCAGCTGCTGTCTATTAAAACAACCATTCTCCAGCCAACAACAATAAGACCCGGTGACACAAGAGTGGAGCAACATTCATCTCTGCCAACGTCATTTCAGCAATAAGTCAATCCCAAGCAAATCTCAATGGCAGGAAAAAGCTTCCCCCCCGAAATTTGGCTCCTTTGCTTGCTTCCTTTATGAACAGGAAATGAGGTAATGACTTTGGGTATTACCTCATATCCTGTCACACCTCCTATCTTTCCTCAGGGAGGCTGCCCTCGGGCCACCCACTGGTGATCTTTGGGATGTGGCTTTGTCTGAAAACAACGCCGGCATCCTTCCTTCCTTCCTTCCTTTCCTCCTTTCCTTTCCAGTAAATGTAAGTAAGACGTCGCCATGGGACAGGTGTAAAGTTACTAGTTAAACCAACCTGCATTCTCTTGAGTCAAAGCTTGTTCTCAAGCTCGAGGAATAAGAGGCACAGGATGTGTGCATGGCGGCCATGATTTACATCCTGCATTCAACAGGATAATTGCTCCATTTTCCAACTGTCCTTTTCCCAGATTGCATCACTCCCATCGCCACAATGGCCTCCTTTCTAGTCATCAACAGCGTCCTCTCTGTCTTCCCCGCTTTGCTTTCATCATCTCATTTCATGTGACCATTTATGTTCCTCTGGATGACCTCAGCTTGTAGCCATTCCAGTGTGCTGGTAAATAAGAAAAGATCTCTGTGTGTGTGCGTGTGTGTGTGTGTGTGTGTGTGTGTGTGTGTGTGTCACAGGCAGGTGGTTGCTGACACACCAAGGTGTTTTAAGTCACGGAAAACAAAAACCCACTTCCTGTCTCTACCACACACCACAGGAAATGACCTCTGCATCCTTACAACCCCCGACTGTTAATCTCACCGACACACAACCACTCACTTAATTAGACTTATTTTTAATTAAAACGCAACTTACTCAACAGTGGAACTGTGCACTGATACTGGTGACGTGTGGGTTTTGTGGAGGCAACACATCATAAACTTCCTGATCTGATTATAGACAAAAGGAAGCTGTGGTTTTAGAAAAAACGTCCTATAAACAGAGAATCTGAATCACTGCAAGACGTAAAAACTTATTGAACCAACGCACTTCTGCTCATTCCCTATAGTGCAGTTTTCCACAGAAGCGGCATAGCCGTTCTACTTAAAGGCCAACCAGTGATTGTTCACCATAAAAGTCCCTTCAGATCCAATTTCTCTAATGCGGACACGTCCAACGTGCTCCGTCCGTTGAGTTACTGGTTATTGAATGTTGGTGATGCTCATGATATACCATGAAATCACTCTTTGTGTGACTCAATGTCCAAAGAAGATGACTTGTAAAGACGTCGTTTTAAGTGCTAGTTCTGCATAGCATGTTCAGATATATTATAATATATCACATCAAAAGGGAGTTGGGCAAATTGAAGTGAAACCATTGTTTATAACCGCTGTTATTGTGGAACAACGTGCACTATGTGTCCCTTAATTTAAAAAAAAACACAATTGAAATTCATAGAAATGTAGCATGGCTACTAGGTTAGCTTAATATAAGCTCCTTGGAACACTTAGAAATGACTGATACATATATCACTTAATTTATAGAGAGAAACTACATATTGTTTGTAATTCTTAATTGGAAAATACAGGCCTATATTGCCCTTGTGTTTACAAATAATACTGATAGAAACAATCCTTTGACAGCATCAGAAAAGATGCGTTGACAGTCTTATGTAGGTCAATGGAGTTTTCTCCACGAGCACAGTAGGAAATATAATTCCATTGGCAGCAAACGATGATCATAGAGACGTTTGACGCCACTGCATGAAATCATTTAGGCTCGTACATGCATGTACACAACCCCTCTCAGACCCCCCCACACACACACACACACACACACAGTATTTACTAATGTTACTGCAGGAAGCAGGAAGCAGGTCCCTCTTCCTGCAACATTAACTTCCTGATGCTACACTGTGGGAGGATTGCTGATACTGCTGACAGAGCAGAACCCATCTGAGTAAAAAAAGAAAAGAACGGAACATAAAGATGTGGAAAATCTACGACGTACAACACGGCTCTGGTGCCTCAGACCTGGAGCTCGAACCTGGACCTTTCAGACCGTCAGACCCACCTCCCCCCAGCCCGCGGAGCCGTAACTCAGGACAGATGTCAACAATTACATCTCCCCATCCCTCTGATATAACTGCACCCACAACTATCAATCCCCCTCCGTCCCTCCTTCTCCGTCCCCGACCACAATACAAGCTCATGCATTTCTCCTCATTTGCTTTTTTTTCTCTTCTCTTGCTCTCCTGCTTTTTGCCTTCTCAGCATTTCTCGGTGTTTTCACAAGCGCTATCATCATTATGGGCTGCTTCCTCTCAGCCAGGGTCACAGCCCGTCCCACATCCCTGCGCCAACTACAGGCAACCGTTGAGATGACTGTCCACAAGGAAGTTTTAACAAAGCCTTTGTGGTGGTCGTAAACAAAGCCAGTGTGTTATTGTGTGCAGGCCTGTGAAATAAAATAATAATAATAATTCACAAAATCTGTGATTGAATTTAGCTGCAGGAAAGATCCTTCATTTCTTAGTCACTTATAATTTAAACCATTCTTTAACTCCTGAACCCTAAATGTATTTCTTTATCCTATCTTTCTTTATTCTATCTTTCTTTATTCTATCTT
>CALSCE010009779.1:644916-674895 GCA_943593645.1 Bovichtus variegatus | reverse complement strand
ACCTCTGGCTTTATTCCCCACCTCTGGCTTTATTCCTCACCTCTGGCCTGATTTGTCGCTCCGTCGCCCCCTGTGCGCTCAGCTCCCACACCACCGCCAGCAGCAGCAGTCGGACAAGCGATTTTAGCTCTGGTGCCATCACTTGCCTCTCCAAAAAACAAAACAAAAATGGACAGATCTTCCCGTAACAGTTCGCGCAATCTTCACTTTGCTATTTGTCAAAACATCGTGAAAAACGTATCCCATCAACGAAAACCGCGCAACTGAGATAGACTTGGCGCAAAGTTAAAAACAAAAAAAAAAGAAGAGTTTCCAGAGGATATGCGTCTCTGCAACTTATTGCTTGAGTTACCTAAACCACGAGAGGTATTTGTCTAGTCTGTGCATTCTTCTCGCGTTTTGGTGAATTTTAACCAAATTACAAGCCGTTGCTGGGAGCAGGAAGTCTGAAGGAGGGGCTCGGGGGCTGCAGCCTGCGCGTATTGTATGTCCAAATTCAGCCTGCGCTTTGCTCTAGATGTTGCAGCCGACTTTGTTTTTGTAAAGCGGTCTCCACTCCTCGGTGTCCTGTCTTCTCTATCCTCTAGTCGGCTTGTTTTGATCCCCTCTCCTCTTCCTCTCTCTCACCGCTGCAGACGTGGTAGTTCGATACTCCCCGGAGACCTTTAGCTGGAAAGCAGGGGGTTGTAAACCTCCCCCTCCTGAACCAGCCCGCCTCTCCGACATGGAGGGCTGGAATCAACTTGGTGACCTTCGCATTAGACTTGGCACGGTTTGCTTTTACCCTTCAGGCTGTGATTAAATGCCTCAATGCCCCATAAAATAAAATAAAAAGCATGAAGCTATTTTGTTTAGTTTCCTCACAGACAAAAAAAGCGCAAACACGTCAACAAATTACGCAGCGAAAAACTCTCCTGGACACAATGTACTCATTTCTAGGATGATTTATTAATACATCTTCTCCCATGGACAGAAATACTATCAGACAATTAATCATGTTCAGAAATATCTGCCTGCTTAAAAACTGTTTGCCCTTACACTTCTTTAAAAGCACACAAGGCAATATTGTTGAGTTATTATTTTCCAAATGTATTTTTAAAACACTCACTATCAGTTTATTACAGTTTTTTTTTAAATCGTAATGTATTTTACACTTAACAGATTAATACTGTCTGTTAATACAGATTATATATAAAAAGGCCCAAACAGCCTGTATACAATACGCAGCATCAAACTGCGTTTTAAAAGGGGAATTGCGCCCTCTAATGCACACACTGCACATACATTTAAACTCTAACATGTCAGATGAGGTATATAACCTCCTACTATACATCTGTGCATTGCACTGACCTTGGATTGTTTGTCTTGCATGCTACTTTCCGCTTCCTTTAAGAGAAAAAAGATGTGTTCTCCACCTTTGTAAAGACAGCGTTGGTCTGTTTCTACATCATAACTGCAGGCGCTGTGTTTATTGGCATCCATGTGGTAGCATTTTTTTGTTTGTATTTAACGGCAGCTACAGATTTCACGACATATGCTGCTGTGGGCATGATGCATGATGCTATTAGCCGCTATGTGTGCGCACATGCATACAGAAACATATTTTGTGTAGAGTAAAATGTTTAAGACTTGAGACGCACGGTTCCTTTTACCAACCTTATGTGTGCACATACTGTAGCTCAGCTGCTGTGTTGGCCACAGCTGAGCAGAGACAGCTGGCCTCCTCCACTCCCCTTGGTTGATGTGACACAAGAGAGGGAGCTTTGATTGTCTTGGCAGAGAAAAGAGATCAATGACGTGTGACTGAGGGATCATGGACATAATAACCAGACACACGAATGTCTACGAGGCGAGCATGTATACATGGAAACTAAGTCACAAATAACAACATATGTTTGGGGTAAGATTCTCTCAAACAACACAGAGCAAGATATTTTTTTTCCAAATAGTTTTTTAATATGGAGATAGTGAAAGTACAGCTTACAACAAACAGACATAGACTTCTGATATATATAGCAACTTAAAGTTTTAGTAACTGAAAAAGTGTTACAGATATTACTTTTGGACCAAACAACAATCATAATATTCACAAAGCTAAAAGGTCAAAGGTCACACACAAGACCAAGTCCTCACTGGATTCACAAACACTGCAGCTGTGTTTCTGGTTTGACAGGACAATATAGTGAAAAGTAAAATCACAATGACACGAGTCGTTTATCTGAACCACAAGATGGGGGATAAAAGACTTAATATTCCCCACAGAAACACATTCAGCTTTGTTGGCCTTGTGTGCTCTTGCAAAGGAAAACTTTGCTTACCTAATTTCTTAATTTATATCAGTTCCCTCTGTGACTGAGGGAAAGAATGCTATGATAATGAATAATATAAAACAGACCTAGGTCGGGAAGCAATCGCAAGGAAATTACATTTTGGTTAGCTTGAGCCTCCTTTGGTGCCAGTTGGATCCGATTTGGTACATGGCACAGCAAACAAGTACCGAAATGCTTACATACTGACATACAATTATTTAAAACTATTCTTTTAGGGTACTATCCTGTGACTCACTAATTAGCTAATAATATCAGAGTTGTTCAAATGTGGAAAACCTTACCCATCTGCGCCTGGTTAGTAAACAAAAACAAACAAACCAAATATTATTTGACCCAGGTCTGATATGAAACATTGATACAACAGGGATACTCTTTTTTTGTTAGAATTTGCAACAAACTATTAACAACTTCAGCCGGACAAAGTTAGTGTCACTTTTTATCAAATCCAAAAACTGGACTTTGTTACTTGTTGAATATTTTCATCTTTATTTGTACATTAGCTGTCTGTTCATATTTTTTTTTTTTTTAACACAACAAGACCAAGCTGATAAACTCACAACTTTCACATACAAACATATTACTCCGACTATGAAACTGACAGGCTACTTGAAATGTGTTAAGGAAGCAGTACTATGCAAATGTTCATACAGTTTCACCAAAAAGTAACCATTGATTGAAAACACCAGAACGTTATTTAGCCAATCAGGCTGACTCAAGTTATGACCCTTCACTAGACTCTTCCCCAGCATCCTCAGTGGATCTTGGATCCATCTGAGAATGAATGGGTGATTTTGCAGACTGCGCCGACTGATTCTCTCCTTGGCTGCCAGCGGTTGGATCATCAGTTGGCTCGTTACTGGTGTTGAGGAAAGCTTGGTACTGGTTCCAGAAGCCTGCCGAGCTCCTGGTGGCAGGAATGTTCAAGGAAGTCATAGATGTAGAAGAAGGAAGTTGGTCAGTGGAGGAACGACTACTCCGGGCTGGTGGACGTGTTGTTTTGGTTGCCACACCATGATGCTTCATGTGCCCCTGGGAACATAAAGCAATTCTTTACACATACATCGTTTTGTATTACAGTAGTACAGAACTAAAGCTGTAAAATATTACAATCTCTTGAAAAAGCACTGTACAACAACTCTGCCAACATATTTATACATCTCATCAAGTTATTTTTTATAATCACACAATTATTTTTCTTCACCTTCAGTCCACTGCGACTAGCATACTCTTTTCCACACTCAGCACAGCAATAGGTCTTCTTCTCAGGACGAGACATCGGAGATGGGAGGGTTGGGGCAAGGTTGATGGGGACAGAACCATCCAGTGCTTCAATTGGAGCCAATCCACTAATGTTAACATCTTCCACCTGGTCTTCCCTCCCATACGAACCAAAATGAAAGCTCTGACGCGTTTCCCTTACAAACGTGGCAGCTCTCTGTGATGCACCCCTTACTTCAGCACCAATAGTGTCAGCAGTCTCCAAAGTGGACATGTTGGGGTCCTCGTCAGGCACAGTTGCTTGGTCTTGCTTTGGTGTTGCTGGTGGAGAAGCCGGATCTTTGTCTTCTTCCATAGGTTCTGGTGATTGGGGCCTTGGGGAGACGGACTCTGATTCCAAGGTTGGTGTTGCAATAACATCAGTAACATCTTGACTCAGGATGGGGTCAGAGGATGTACTGGGACAGGTGTAACTAAAGGTGTCACCAAGGACCGGTGTGCTTTGTAAGTCCTCCAGGTTTGATCTGGAGTCAAGGAAGGCTTCGGAGGAGGTAGGTTCTTCATCCTCTCCACAATCTACTAGCATATCATTAGATGACACTGTGGTTTTGGTAACAGTTGAGGGAATTGGTGAGGGGCTGGATTTAGGAAGATGGACATCGGCTGTAGCTTGAAGTTCAGCCTGGTTGTCTTTGCCATCTGCTTGTTCCGTTTGCTGGGAGGCTGGCAAGGGAGCACTGACACAAAGGACAGGGGGTTCTACACTGCCTGGGGGTAGAGTTTGTGTGGTGGGACTCATGAAGGGGTCAGGGCTCAGGTCAGAGGGGGGGATTAGATCTGGGCTGGTAGACCCAGACTTGATGGGATTTTTGGTGAACTCAACTGATTTCGTACTGCCAGCTACAGGGACCGAGCCAACCGCTGGAGTTTGAAATTGTGAGCTTGGGGCTGGGCTCTTAGAGTGGCCTGCTAGAGGAGGTGTTTTACTAGAGACAGTACTTGGGTCAGTGGAATGGGATTGAGATTGTGACATGGGTTTGGCATTAGATTCAGCTGGCATCTCATGTGCAGAATCCTCTGTGCCATCTGTGGGCAACTGTCCACCAAGGTGCATACGGATGTGGTGCTGGAGCACTAGGGCATTAGTGAATTTACGCTGGCACAGTGGGCAAGAGTTCTGGACACGTGCATTGGGTGGTCGGGCATGATGGGTGGCCAGATGTGACCGCAGGCTGCCTTTGGTAGAGAAGGATCTGCCACATATCTTACATGGAAAAGGGCGTTCTCCAAGGTGCGTAGCCTGGTGCAGACGCAGTGCTCTGGGACAGCTCAGCACTCGTAGACACACCCCACACTGATTGCTTGTCAGGTTACCAGCTGGACCTGTGATGCTTAGTGATGGTAGCAAGCCCCCTGCCATGGCACTCGCTCCATTAGCACTCATGCCTAGGGCAGCAACCATTTCATGGGTGAAGTTTGAAACAGAAGTGGAAGCACGAGTTGAAGATGGTGGGGACGCCATGACATATGTGGTCGAAGTGCTGGCATTTGTGAAACGACTGTTGGCTAAACTTGAAGAGGTAGCGGCACTGCTAGATAACATCTCCAGAATGGAGGAAGAAGTAGAGGAAGAAGTCCAAGGAGAAGAGGAGCGGGGTACCTTCTCTAGCTTCTCCACCAGCCTCTGCAGCTTTGAGGTTTCAGATGTAGGAGTGGAGGAAGATAGGGAGGATGGAGTGGTTGTGGGTGGACCTGGGACTTTAGGAAAAGAAGAGAACGGGAAAGAAAGCTGAGAATGGCTGGCAGAAGCAAGTTGGTGGGAGCCTGGAGAAGAGGGTAGTGGGTTACGTAGCAAGCCTAAGGCTGGATGGTTGTAGAGGGATGAGTGTGCAGCAGGGGTAGAGGAAGAAGTTGAGACAGATGGGAAAAGGAGCTTAGGCAGGTGGGCTAGCTGGGAGTAGGCAGCAGGAGAAAGCATTGGGGCATGAGGGGGAGTGTTCTCATCAAAGTGCTGCTGCTTGGCACCCTTGAATAACCCTGTGATGGTGGAAGACGATGACAAGGAAGGGTTGGAAAGAAGGGAGGTAGCCAGAGAAGAGGTGGAGGTTGAAGAGGAGGAGGAGGAGTGGGATGAGCCTGAGGCGATAGAGGCTGCAGCTGCTACAGCTGCAGCCCTATTGAGCTGCAGGAGAGAGTGGGAAATCAAAGCCAGGTCTACACTAGGGGGCAAGGGTAGGGAAGAAGGGGTAGATCCTCCAGAGGCTCCTAGAGAAAAGCCAGTGCTGGTACCACTGACCTCCATATTATCTCCACATGTTTCATCCTCAGGCCTGCTTTTTGGCTTCTTCTGTATCATATTCATGCCACTAGTACTGCTGCCACTGCCCATGGTCTGTCCCATTTCTGATCCCCCAGTGGCCCCTAATGCTACCCCAAACAAGGAAGGTGGCAGGAGCGACAGTGAGAGCTCTGGGTTTTGCTCACGATGACGTAGGAAGTGCACCTTCAGGTTGCCTCGTGTGGTGAAGCGGCTGAGGCACACTGGACACTGGTAGGGTCGTTCTCCTGTGTGTGAGCGTAGATGTATCTGTAGGGAAGAGTCACTACTGAACGCTTTTCCACAAAAGCGGCAGGCATGTTGGAGGCGGCCTGGGTTGGTGGAGCTGGAGGCATAAGAAGAGTCTGCTCCTCCAGAGAAAGATTGCAGAGCATTTTGGGAGTTTGGGACCATAGATACTGATGTGGGGATGGATGAGTTTAGGAAGGACAGGCCACTGTGCCCGGTCACTGAAGTGGTATTTGGAGATTTCTCATGAAGATAGCGGTTGGGCAAAGCTAAAGACAAGGCTAGTGGATAGTTGGAAGAAGCCATGGAGATGGCAGGAGAGGAAGAGGTGGAGGGTGCTGAGGATCGAGAACTCACCCTTAGATAACCATGAGCCCCTGCAGACCCTCCTGTCCCTTCCATCTGCGGTTTGTGGGGCTGCAGGATTTGAGACAAGGAACTGCTTGGCTTTGTGGGTTTGTTGGCAGCCTGAGAAGGGAGCAGGGAGGAGAAACATGCTAGGAGAGGAGCAACAGAGGTGGAAGGCTGAGGTGTAGTTGGCTGGGTAGTTGGGCTGACTGCCCTTTTGCTGCCTTCCAGGCAGAGCTGAGGCAGGGGAGGGAGGAGATGCTGGGAGGGTGTGTCTATGGTATAGGAGGCTCCACCGAGGCGTAGCACCTGTCTACAGATCTCTTCTGTTATCTGCATCTGATGGATCTGCCTTTGCTGAAGCACCCGGAGCTCCTCCAGGATCAGGGCAATGCTCAGTTGGGCCCTAGAGGGTGCAGCGGAGGCAGATGTCACTCCTGGACTGGGAATTGGAGTTACAGGACTTGGGGGGCCCTCAGGCACGCGACTGGGGCTTCCAGGGTGTGGTGGAGGACATAGGGAGGCAGAGGACGATGAGGAAGAGGAAGAGGTGGTAGTGGTGGCTGACAGCCCCAACTTGGGAGAGGCCATGTGTGCGCTTCGGGAGGGGGGGGTGAGGGCACTTGCAGAAGACGTAGGATTGCAACCAGGCAGTTGAAGGGCAGGTGGAAATTGAGTTTGGGAAGAGAGAGAGGAGTAAGGGAAGTCAGGAGACAGGGAGGGCTGTGGGTCTTTGAGGGGCTGGTGGGAGGGATGGCTCGGTGAGCAGGATATCGGTGGACCCTCAGTAGGTAAAGAGGGGGTCTGAGAGCCCTTGAAAGATGAACGGAGCGAGAGTGGCAGCTGGGAGCTTTGAAGAGAGGACGATGGAGAGCACAAGGGAGAATCCAGGATAAATGGAAAGGAGTTTGACTTCACTGCCAAGTTGTCATCTAAGGAAATTGAAAGAAGAAAATCTAAATGTAACTGTATCACCATTAATGATAACAAAATATTCAAGGTCTACATAATGGTCTACAATCTTATAATAATGCTTTATTTTCTTTAATCCACATTCCAGGGCACTTAAACACAACTCACAAAAACCAGCAGTGAAAAGTAAAAGGATCTTATTATTAGGTGGCTACTTTATGTGTTGGAAATGGAAGTATTTGAACCTCTGATTCAGTTGACTTTTAACCTCTGAACTTAATTTCCACCACTTTATTATCCACTACTGTTTTCTTTTCCTCTTTGTCCTGTCTATCCTCATCAACTGCTGCTTCCCAACCACTGTTGACTGACACACACACACACACACACACACACACACACACACACACACACACACACACACACACACACACCTTGTTTCCAGGGCAACACGCACAAGACAATGGACTTTACCTTACCCCCCTCCCCAATAAAAAGCCACATACACACACACACACACTCCCATCCCTGCCCCTCTCTTTCTTCCTTCCTCCATTCAGTCTGTCTTCCTTTCATCTCCTTAAGAGCCCTTCCCCCAGTAGACCAGTGGGGTGTTATGGGTTAGGTCTTAGTTGGGAACTGGACACTGTACTAGGTTCCTGATTGGCTGGCAGACTTGACCTTAAACACTCTGAGGTCGCATTCCTGATACGGTTTAGGGCCAGGCAGAGGAAGAGAGGTGGCGCGCAAAGAAAACAAACATCCCCACAAACAGACATGATGACTCACAGACAATCAACAAGCTAATTTAGCCCCAAAAAAAAAAAAAAAAAAAAAGCATAGAGACAAATGGGAGAGCACACACACACACACACACAACACATCTGCCAATGCACAACACACAGACACAAAAGAGCAAACACTTTGTATGCACAGGGTTTCTCATGCACACGCTAACACATACAGAACTTACTGCCGTTTGCTTGAAAGCTACAATTTTACGACACAATGTGGGCTCTACTCCTGTAACTGGAGTTAACAGACACAAATACACACACACACACACACACACACACACACACACACCCACACAGTTCTTCAGGGGTATGTTCATGCTTCAGTGCCCAGCAACAAAGCTGAAAGGGGACAATGGGGTCTAATGCTATTGCAGTTAGAGCACCTTATACAGTGCCTCACAAAGTTTCCTTTTTCTTGACCTTCTCATGCTCATCTCTTTGCTTCAACCAAAGTATCTTGCTTCTGGTAACACCATTTCAAATTCAAAATAGGTTTTTGTTTTTTTTTACCAATTATTCCTCTGAGGATTTACTGTATATGCCCCTATTCTGGGTGGTCTGCGTCTTTGAACCTGGCAGTGATGAGGAGTGAAGACATTTTGGATTTTGTAAGGAAAAGAAAGCAGCTAATGGCTGCAACCACAGAGAATGAATTAAAGACTGTCTGGAGGCCAATTATTCCAAGAAGCCTTCTTTTTCTTAGCCTTCAAGTGTAAAATATTGCAAATCAAATGGATTTAACAAGTAGGAAACCATTTTGAAATGATGATGAGATGAAATGATTACCTCCTAATAAACAACATTAAAAATAAGTCTGCCCAGTTACATTTCTGCTCAAATTCCAAAACTGGTATTTCCTATATGAGGTTGGACAAGACATTCTAGGTCACAAGTTTAACAAAAGGGTAAAGCATCAGTTTAAGGTTTGCATTACATTGGATATACCATAAAATAATATACTATCCCTATGAGCAATTAACTGGAACAATCTCTGCATGTTGAGGAAAAGTGAATTATTGGTCTAAACTTCCCATCCAATGTGAATCCAATCCCACTGAATAACCAGTATTCTTTTGATATAGTCTATTTCTCACCATGCTCAAGTATCCGACAGGCACCGAGGGTCAGGTTCATAAGCTGCTGAGGTCGTTTCTGTTTCCGACGGGACATGCTTCTGCAGGATGGGACCGACGCAGGGGCGCATTGGCCAACACACAACTTTTATTCTGTCTCCCTGCGCACTGAAAAAAGTAGGTATCTAAATTACTAAGAGGGGGGAAAAAAAAGGAAGAAAAACTAAAGTATCATTTCCAAAAAATGTGACAATTGAAGCTCCGAATTGATTAGTCTCAATAAAGCATGTCCACGTTGGTGGCATTGTGGTGCAGAGAAAGAAAAACAGAACTAAAAAGTGCCAAAGAGGCATGTGTGACAGTTTCTCTCAACAAGTCTTCCTTTTCTCAAAAAAAAAACTCACCGTTGGCCCTCCTTCCACACAAAACACACACACACACACACACACACACACACACACACACACACACACACACACACACACACATACACACACACACACACACACACACACACACACACACACACACACACAGCTCACTTGTTCATCCACTGCTTTGCATTCAAATGGCGAGTGAACACCCCTTCTTTTGAGCCAAGGGTCCACTGCCTCGCTTTAGTAAACCCTTATGCATTGACACTCAAGTTCATCACATAAAAGGGCCCTTTCCTGAGCTTTCGATTACTGATATGAGCCTATAAAAATCCGACTTGTCACAGTGTGTGTTTCCCTGTGTGTAATACAAGGAAACAGGTGGGGATTAAGACAAATTGGTGCAATTAATTCCCCCTTTTTTTTTGGGTACTTTTTCCACATTAAACCACATGTATTGAGCGAGAGAGGCCACCTCGTCACACTCGCACATATCCAAGTCGAGTCAAGCTGTGTGATATGTCCAGGCCGCCTCTAAAACAGGCTCCTGTGTGAGCTCAGTAAACACAGTGGCTGAAATGAGGTGGAATTTGCAACAATGGCGTAGAAGGGAGCACAGCTGAGTGAACATCACCCTCTTAGAGCCTCTCCAACACATAAGGCCACTGACTGGAGGCACAATGCTCCCTTTTCACCCTCACCCCGACTGCTTACCACGTGGAGAGAGGTAGTGAAAGAAAGACACAGCCAGAGTGAGGAGGAAAATCATTTTTCACCCAGGCCCTGTGACACCCCCCACCCCACACACACACACACACACCAAACACCCCCGCAAACATCTTCCTCGTCTTTCCAAGGTTTGGACAGAATTATAAAAATGCATCCGAGGTTTGACATAAAGTCTGAATGTTAGAAGTCCTCACACGGTAGCGGTCACATCGGATCATGATTTGTGTGTGAATTATTTAAAAAAGGTCTTCCTTTGTTGGACAGCAGAAGTCCGAGTCATCCAGCTAATATGATGCAGTTTAACTCCGGACTTGTGTTATTTCTGTAGCGGGCCTATGGAGACTTTTTCTATGCAAAAAAAAAAAAAAAAAAAAAAAAAGGGGGCAGTGATTTCCGTACAATATAAAATGATTAAAAAGAAAATAATTAGGCTATAAACATGCGGGCCATTGCGTAATCGATAATATTTTGTCAAAGAGAAAGAAGTGATAACTCTCATAGTTAGTATCAAACAGTCAAACAGACAATATCGTGGCTTTCTTTTTTTTTTTTTTTTGTAAACCAGAACTCTATTGTGCCAACAACGCATTCGTATTTTTCGTGCCATCTTGCCGATACGACGGTCGGACGTTTTTTCCAAAACCAATGTTTGGAAACGAGCGCAAAATACGGCGGTGAGATGCGCGTCCCCGCTACTGTACGCCGACCTGTTGCACGCCACGCGCGCTCCCACATCATAACAAGTTATGATTCATAAAATATTATGACTTCTCGAAAAAATACAGTCCCGGATGTGCATTTCCCCCACAGGCCGCTCGTCGCCGACACAGCCGCTTTAAATATAACACAAAAACAACTTACCATGTTTGAAACGATGATTTTTGGCAGCGATATTGTGTAATGACACGGGGGGAAAAGCTCAGGAGCTTATGTTGGGTAAGATCGGCTCTCGTCTCTCAGCCGGGACACTGGCGCAGCAATTCCCTATTCACTCTCAGGGATGCGCAGTCGGACAGCCGCATTTTTTTTCAATTATTTATCTCCGTCGCAAATCGCGTTTCTTTCTCTTATGACAAAGGGTTATTATGCCTGAATGTATTTACTCATAGTCCACTGGCAGGATGAGGAGCAGGGGCGGTGCAGATAGCTGCAGGCTGCTCGCTACACGGGGAGGATTATTTTTCTTGGCCGTGCGCGCTGCTCTTCCTCCTTTCTTTGTATTTGTCGGGGCCTGCTCCTGTCAGGCCTGTCTGCGCTCTCTGCGGTACTGTCTGGCTGTCTGTCTGTCTGCTTAGCAGGCTAGCTGTCTGTCTCCCTGTCTCTTATAATTAATGGCCCTCGCCGCCAGACGGTCCTCTGGGAAACAGTGACCACGGTTACCTCCACATTGGCTCTCAGTGTGCACCTCACATAGGAGTGCAGGCCCGGGCACACACAGCAGGGCCGAATCAGTCTGACGGATTTAACATTTTTACAGGTGTGCATGATTGCACCCCCCCCCCCCCCTCCCTGTCATAACAAATCATAATTCATATTTTCATTTTTTTTTTAAAAATCTGATTTACTCTCGGTGATAACACGTTTTAAGTGTTGCATTCATGGCACTGCACATGTTCTCCCTATATATGCTTTGGGTTCTCATTACTGTCTTTACTGAGCTATTTTGGGTCTTTGACTCATAATGTAGGAAGCACACTATCTACTGTAACAGCCAAAAGCACCTCTTCACCGTGTTCTGGTCATTTGGAGACAATATAGGCCTACTGAAAATACATAAGCACGAATAAAGCCAATAATAAGTCTGATCCTCTATTCTTAATATCTCTTCCAAGCATATATTTTGCTGCAAAACAATTATATTTTAAATCAGGGAGCTCATTTTATATTTATATTTAAAATATAGTTTGACTTGTCCTGAGAATTAAGAGGATTATCTAGAGCTGATTGACTTAATCCAAGTAAATTTGATCTTATTTGAGGTTATGTTTAGCTGGATAAAACACATCTGTTGCGTGACTTTGACACGTTTAATCTCTGAAGTTTCAAGACAAAAACATCAAGTTTCAGTCTCTTCGCTGGCCTCAACTCATATCTTAGTACAAAATATCTCAGACTTCTGCAGAATGAGTTAATTCTCTTCAACCCGTCATGTTGCGTGGATAACAATAGTGCTTTATGTCCCATTCAGTGCAATACAAACCATAGTCTCAGGATAGACCTAACGCCCTTCTCCGATGATGGAATTTAAACCAGAATAGCACTATTCTTCTATGACCAGTATATAGATAGGACGTGTTTTCTTAACTACCTTGTCTCCTGGCACACTGTGGCTGACAGGTGCTGTGGTCTTACATCAGTAAAGCCACTAGGTGTCTCTCAAAGAGCTTACTTCATTTCCTACTTTGTGAGATCGGCCCTGATGGACGGCTCCTCTAAAGGGCACTTTATCATATTTATCTACCATATAGGGGGGGTCCAAGAGGGAACTTCTGGTGCAGGTTTTCTCCGTACGTGGGGGCCGTGAATCTTATTTTGCCCCAATAGTTAAGGGTAAACACACGTACAGTATATGCAGCAACCATATACACACACATATAGCACAATGTAAGTCAGCAAACTGACACAGTGATGTCAGTTTCACAGCTATAACTAACAGCTAACATTAGCCACAGTGAAATACTGCTCATACCAGGCTGTAAAAAGTTGTCGTTTCACACATATATGCAGGACTTAATCCTGGCAAGGTGGATTTTGGTGAATTTCGGACAGAGCCTTGCCAGCTGTTCCTCCATGCTTCAAGCCTTTATACGAAGCTAAGCTAACAGTCCTGCTCATCTAACTCTCTGCAATAAGCATGTTTCCCAAAATGTCAAACTATTCCTTTGAACTGAAGAAGATCAGCTCTCTTCTTTTTTTTTTTTTTTTTACCCCTATTTCAGATCACCACCAAAGTTATCACAATTCATCCTGAAGGGGGACATGGATGTGTGGACAAAATGTCACTAAAAACTACAAAACTCCACCTCATGGGGGCGCTAGAAGAAAAGTCAAAGGATACACAACCTGTGTGTAAGAGCAAATGACATATGTGCAGTGTGTATATGTGTGATACCCTGAGCCTTGCTGCTTTCTGCCTGTAGCATTTGATCATTTAACGCTGCCTGAATCAGCCTGAAAGTCCCTTTGGGAAACACTCTGGCCTCTCTCGGTGACGTAAAACAAACCGCTTTTGATCTTGTGAGTTCGATGGCAGTGAAATCCTTAAGGAAGTGAAAGTAAACTAGCGCTCGTATGTGCAGCTGCAGTTATAGTTGTTACCCGCCCAAAGGAAGGCATTTAACACAGGGGTCAGCAACCTTAGTGGCACGTGTTAGTTTAACCAGTGGCACACCAGCAGGCAGTGTGCAAGAGAGTCATTGGAAATGTTGAAGTGATCCGCTTATTTACTGGACATCTTTACCAGTTATTGACAGGCAGGGTTAATGATTTCAACTCTTTCAGAAAAACTATTTGTAAAAGTTGCTGTGCATGTTGCCGATATGGATGGAATAGAAATACAGATATGTTGGAGATGATGTAAAGTTTACTTCAAAGTTACCTAATCATTTCCCCCTGCACACCCCTCCTTTCTCAGGGTCACGTGCCCCCAGTGCCCCCGCTGAAGCAGACGCCGGAGGAGGGGGGGGGGGAGGTGAATCTGTTGGGATTAGCCTCCACGGTCGACACACACACACACACAACACGCGACACACACTCACCGATGGCCACAGTCTGCTAACACCACGGCACCACCAGGTAAGAAATCATTCATTCTAAACATTTTTTTCTAAACTCTCATTAACTCCGGTCGGTGTGAACATACGTGAGTTGGTGGTTAAACGTGTAAAAGCGGAGCACATGTTGGGAGTGAATCAGGCCAACTATCTGCCAGGGATGATCTCCTGATCCCCTGTGCTTAGGTCTGAGTTGACTTGACACTCATCGAGGGTCAGTGTCGCAAACCTTTACCCTCCTGTGACAACCAGCAATTCTTCTTTTTTTTATAAACATAATTAACACCTACTTACTGCCATTAGGTTATAAAGTGTTATTTTTGTCCAACTTCCTGACGTTTTCCCAGTAATAGTGGTCGTTAAGTATTCTATTCATAGAGCTCGGTAGGCGAAAGCCCAGTCGACAGGATTACTGGTCTGCGTGCACAGTTGGAGTAGACTTCCCGCTTGTTAGCAGCTCAACACTAGCGCTGCCCCATTATTCACATTCCTACATGTAACTTGTGCAAATGTTGTCTTTCACTTCGTGTTGCATAGGCCCACAACATGATGCCTGGTTACATTTTCTCAGCGTGTGCAATCACTGACTGCAATCTTGTTGGTTTCGTGTTTGTGTATCCACTGTTTAGTTAGTAGCCTTGTGTGACACACAAACACACACACACACACATCAGGGACTCTTCATCCGCTCACTATGGCGTCCCTGGAGGAAGAGCTGATGTGCTCCGTGTGCCGAGACTTCTTCAGCAAAGCCCACCCTCTGCCCTGCGGTCACAGCTTCTGCCCCACCTGCATCCGAGAGGCCTGGAGCGGCCAGGGTGAGGGCAAAAGTCGCTTCACCTGCCCCCAGTGTCAGGAGGAGCGCGGAGAAGTGCTGTGCGACTGCTGCCCTCCCGAGGAAGAGGAAGGAAAGCCACCGTTGGCTGTCAAGACCTGCCTGAGGTGTGAAGTGTCACTTTGTGCCCTACACCTCCGACCCCATCTGGAGAGACCTGCGTTTAGCACCCACCTGTTGGTGGATCCGCTGGGGGACCTCTCCCAGCGCAAGTGCCCGACACACGCAGAGATATTGCGCTACTACTGTGCCGATGACAGGGAGTACGTGTGTGGCGACTGCCTGCTGGACGGAGGCCACGCTCAGCACAAAGTGAAGGCGCTGAGACAGGTGGAAGAGGATCTGAAGGTCAGCCGGGATACCATAAGTTTGCATTTACTTTTGTCTGTGCACGAGTGTGCATTTACTCACACACTGTGTGTGATTCCCCAGGTCATTCTCCAGACCCTGCTCAGCAAAGCAGTGGAGAAGCTGAAAGATGGAGAGCGAATCCTCAAAGAGCACGAGTGTATTGATTCCACCACGGCTGTGAGTACGAGCAGATGTTTTGATCATGTCTCAATCACTGATCTGGCACCGACCACCAATCTCTCACCACTGATTTCAGGACTCTCTGACGGAGGATATCTCCCAGGTGGAGCGGCTGGGCTCAGACCTGCAGGTCCAGGTGATGAAGCTGGTGGGCGCTCTGCGGGAGATCACCAAGAGGGAGAGGCAGCAGGTCGTAGAGCGTGTGCATGAAGACTGCTCCAAGGTGAGAGGCGACATGAGCCAGGCGCTGAGCATCCAGTGCTACCTGGCCTCGCTGCTGGCAGAGACCGACCCCTTCCTGCTCATCTGGGTAAGACTTGGGGCTGAGCAGACACGCTGCTGCACAAGCTGGATGAGTTGAGAACTAGGTCAAAGAAATTCATGCAACTCGATAATATCGACCAATCAGGTTTGAGCCGGCTTTGTCATAAATAGACGCAACTTTTTGGCATTTCCTATGTTGTCCCATATCTCACCTCAACCGAACTTCTTCATATCGCCGTCGACGCCGAGCGGATGAATGTGGTTTCATTCGAATGGCGAACAACTGAAAAGTTGCTAAATCAGGATTAGTGCACAATGTGATGTCACCATTGTCCAACCGAGGCCAAACCACTGAAAAGAGAACAGAGAAAACATCACAGGTGGTAGTCGCTTATGAAAAACACTTTTGACTTTGGCAGAAAATGTAGTTTTAAGATGCTGATGGAGACAAAAGATGCTAAAGGTTGAAAAAAGAATTTGTTCAGGGCCTTTAAAGCTAATGCATCTTCTCAAAAAGAGGCAAATAACTTAGTTTTTTCTTTAATCATCAAACTGTTTTAGGTTATTAATACTTTAAGAGTCCAAACTATGCAGCACAGCCATAAGCATAAGTATGTTTACTACAAATATTATTATTAATGTTGTAGAAACTTATATGTAAATCGGAAAAAAAAGATGAACTATCCACCGATGTGTTTGAGCAAAGTTTCATCGTCTTTCTCATCCAGCTGGGCAGATACATGTCGGGGATATTGGACATTTCTTCTGTAATTGAATCCTTTTATGTTGTGTTTTTCTCGCCTGTCCTTGACTCTTCTTTCCTCAGGCCTTTCAATCAGACGACACAAAGTAAGTCCAGAACGAGACAGTGTCACTCGTGTGTGAGTGGGTAGGCGGCCTTTGTCCGTTTGAAATCGATCAACTCAAATATTTCATTACAATACACGACCCTTTAATCTCGTCCGTCAAACAACATATCTAGTAGATGGCGTATGCAGCATGGGTTGTGCTCTTGTATCCTAGGTTACTCGCCGATCTGGACAGCCCGCTTTACGTCCCTGATGCCGTCAGTCTGGACAGGAAACACATCTTGGAGGATATAGAGAGCAAGTACCGAGAGTTCATCACCGGGACCCTCCGCTGCCTCAGTGAACTCAAGAGGGAGCTCTGTGAGTGCGACATGGGTCACACGCTTATTTAAAAAAGGGACAGTTCACCCCAAAATCTAAAATACAGATTGTAACGGAGAGAGGGACTCATTAGCACGACTCAGAGACAGAACAATGATGATAATATACTTTACTGGGTAAAGTAGGAAATCAACAGGACATACAGACATGCAGGGAAAATCCAAGGGCAGGGTCAGGTCACAGAAACAAGGTGGATGCACAGGTAGGTCCTCAGCGTAGCAGAACAACAGGCAGGGATCAGGTGAAGACGGAGTCAGGTCACGGAGACAGGGTCGAAGAAGCCGGGGAATCAGGAACACGGGAAACTGGATCAACGCTGGAACTCTTGACATAAAGTACGAAGATGAACTGGCAACAAGGGACAGACAACACACAGACTATATACACCAGGAAGTGGGAGGGGACAACGAGACACAGGTGGAGACACTAACGAACAGAGTGGAGACAGCTGGGGACAGGAAGTAGAAACAGACACAAGAGGGAACATGCAGTTAACACAATAAAACAGGAAGTACAAACACAAAACATCTAACGAACGGGACCTGATACATATGACTTGTCACTTAACTTTCTCAAAGTAATACGCTCTTCTTGCCGAGAGTGAGACGAGAAGATTGATACCGCTCTCATATTTATTCATTTAATATGAAGCTACAGCTAGCAGCCGCTTAGCTTAGCTTAGCTTAGCATTAAGACTCTAACTCACTCTAAGTCTCCTGGCTTGGCGTCATATTTTATTTCCCTCTCACACAGTAACCAGCCCCTTGACTCTGGACACTAACACGACCCATCCTCTGCTGAGCGTCTCTGATGACCTTCGCTCAGTGGCGCGGGTTAAAGACCGCCTGCCCTACGCTACTCACCCTGAACGTTTCGACCACTGGCCGCAGGTCCTCGCCGCCCAGACCTTCGCCTCCGGGACTCACTACTGGGAACTGGAGACTGAGGGATTCTGGGATATTGGCATCTGCTATAGAAGCATTGGACGGAAAGGGAAAGAAGGCAACGCCTTTGGAAACAACAAGGTACATTAGCCACATACAGCAGCTGGTTAAATTGACAGCACTTTAAATGTGTCATATGTCACATTTTTAGCATTATTATTTTCATTATTGATCATTTGGTCTATAAGATATCAGAAAATAGTTGAAAAGAATTCCAGCAATGCAATTCAGATTGCTTCTTGTCCAACCAACAGTCCCAAACCCAAAGATATTATCTTTGAAAAAGCCCGTAAAACAATAACCTTTGCATTTTCGTCATTTTGCTAAAAAAAAATAAAAGATTTTCAAAATTGCAAAAACATTACAGACTAATCCATTGTTTCAGCTCTAGTTTCAACCAAAAGGAAATAATAATAATAATAATTAAAACTCTTTTGTTACATTTGCAGTTATCGTGGAGCTTGACGCAGCAGCACGACAGGAAGCTGGCTGCCTGGCACAACCGCAGGAAGACCCGCCTCACGTGCCAAATGACAGGCAACCGAGTTGCCGTGACAGTGGACTACGGCGCTGGCACCATCACCTTCTCCGAGGTGGGACCATCTAACAACCTGACCCACCTCCACACTTTCTCCACCGCGTTCACTCAGCCGGTGTGTTTGGGCTTCGGACTCTACAAAGCTGAGCTCAACAGCCACATCACTATCGTCAAAGTCTGAGGCGGAGAAAAGGCGAAGGGGGACAGAGAAGAATTAGACAAATCCACGTCAAAATGATTTATTTCTGGGACCAAACCTGGGACTTTGAGCCTCTCTAACGTTTCTCTCTCCTCAGATCTCATCTGCTTCCTCAATAAAGAGACAAAACCTTATTTCCTAAAACTGTGATCGGGTGATATTGACTTGGAAATATCAGAGATATTGGAGGATGTGTGTCCTGGCGGGGCATCAAATGAAGAGGCAAAAATTGGTTTTGGTAACAAAATTGCAAGATTTATGTGCTTTTCATTCTCAAAACTGTTGAGATGTTACGATTGTGTTAAAGAAGGTTGTAAATGTTGCTAACTTTTGATTTCAGAAGTATTTATTTCAGATGTTTTTGAAACTGGACACTAAACTCACGCGATCCTGTTTTGAGCATCTACCTCAGATGGACTGAAAAGCCACATTTTGTGAATACGTCTACGTTTTTAGCAGTTCGGTGTATTTTCATCACGCTGGTTTGGGTGTTCATATTCTCAAACAATCATAATAATCAACCCAGTTTGATATCTTGATATACTGTTTCCCATGACGGTGCACAAGCAACAAATAGGAGCATTTAATCCCTTTTTTTTAACTCCAAATGAAGTCACAAGAAGGAATCACTGATTTGATTGGACATTAAAAGAGAAGGAAAACAATCCGCCACTCACTCGCTAACTTTGCTGTTTGAAGCAGCTCAGATACCCAATTATTTTCCCGTTTCTTTATTTCACTGTAAAGGTGAGTGGGCGGATGTAACATAGAGGGTGAGAAAGAAGCAGAAGGAAAGGGGGGTGGCTGAGAGAGAAAGACAAGGAAAGAGAGAGAGACATCAGAGCATACTCTGGCTTAGTTACGATCAGACATGCTTTGAAATAATGTGATAGGGGAGCAAGAGAACGGGGATTTTTGACCATATAACGGTACCACCGGGAGACGACGACTGTTTCCACCTGGTATGGAATACAAGATTATTCAGAAGGAAACAGGTGATCAAGTATTTTTTATTCTCTTTAAATACTAGGATTGTACTGCACAGCAAAAAAATAGTTATTTTAGAACGGTTTAAGGTGAATAGTTGCTCGTTATCTTACCAAAAAGCAGCTGTATTTGTGTGCGATGAAATAAGTTTCATTAGAGCTAAGAAAGGAGATGTTTTCACACATGCATGTTGCTCATCTTGGTCACAGATAAACTATTAAATAATGTACTGTTATAAACTTAATGGCATCACAAAAACGTCTCCTATCCTCTATTTAACGTTTCATTTCTACAAGTTAAATAACAGAGAGAGAAAAAAAATAGAAAAAAATGCAAAACAGTGACATGATTTTATGTATAGCCATTATATTTGTGTCCATAAGTGTGAAACAAAAGCACAAGTGAGAGAAAGTGTGTGTGTGTGTGAGTGTGTTGTGTGAGGGAATTCGTGAGCAGCGTCAGGGGGAGGGGGGGGGGGTACGTGTAAAAGACAGATGGTCACTCAGTGGAGTTGTTCCCCCACACCCGCTCTCTTTCGCACTCCCTTCTGGGTCCTACATCCTTTCCCTGTCACCTCTCCAGAATCTTACCTCATCTGTTTTGTTTTTTTTTCCGCCTCTCACCATCAGCACCTTTTCATCACCCCACCCTTCTCTCCATCTCTGTCGGTTGAAGCCTGAACTCGGATCCCGAACTCTTTCTTCCCTTCCCTTCGTCTGCGTCTCTTCTGCCTTCTTGTCAGGTTTTGTTTTGCTGAAGGAATCAACTTGAAAATACCAAGAGATTTCTTTATGCGATTGTCATTCTGGCCCGTGCTGACACAGCACGTAGGACACGGAAGACATTTGGGATTTCTGGGGGCAAACAAGAAAACTAGAAAGTCCGACAGAAAGGGAATGATTGACAGCTGTGGCCAATGAGGAATTCTAAATATTTTCTGAATATTATTTGTTTCTGAGACACATCTATTGCTGCGTGGGTGCATATTAATGTTCTTCAGAAGAGGTTAAAGTTCGGAACATTCGTTTCACCCGTAGCATGTTTGTTTTCATTTCAAGTTATTCAAAGTGACGCTTCATCAATCGTATTGGACTAAACATCCCAGGTTCAGTCATGCACCGCAGGTCAGTCACCTTCGACCTCTCCATCCTGCTGGCTGCGCTCCTGTTGTGGGGGCCTATGGAGTCCAGGGCCCAGAATGACACGGAGCCCATCATCCTTGAGGGGAAATGCTTGGTCGTGTGTGACTCCACTCCTTCGTCCGAGCCCGCCGGTAACGCCCTGGGCATGTCTGTGCGCTCCGGCTCCGGCCGGGTGGCTTTCTCCGCCAGCCGCCAGACCAACCACGAGCCCACGGACATGAGCAACCGCACCATGATCATCTACTTTGATAATGTGAGTATGTGCTTGTATGTCTTTAAGTAACAGCATGCAGTATAAATGCACAATGCATGAAGGACAAATTACCAGGTGTGGACACAAGTCACAAATGTGATGACTTTAGACTCAACTTGAATCTTGATTTCGCTTGAACTGGAGCCTTTTGGCATGAAAATACTTTCCCAAAAGCCCAAAGATTAAAATGTATGTAAAATGAAAAGCGTGCCGCAAATCAATTCCCCTTCATTTTCCTGAGTCGTCTAACCTTAACGCTATTCGTTCCCAGCAAGTCGACACTTAATTCCCCAGATCCACATTAAACCAATCTGACAGCCTCCAATCCAGTTGCAGGAAGGAACCAAGAAGAAAAGAAATATCCACAAATGACACCAAACATTTCATTAGCTACAAAAAATATTCAAATTGCAGTGTGCAAAACATGCATTATGACTTAAAACACAAAGTTTAGAGACTTGGGACTTGACTTGACTTGAGTGCAAAGACTTGATACTTACTTGTGAATTGCAAAACAATGACTTGGCAAATTACTTTGAAAATGTGTCCACATATAGTTCAGAGATAATAAATATTTTTTTTTAAAAATAGGATCTTTTTACAGTGCTGTGATAAAATATAAAGATCATCAGTTCTCCCCACACAGCTTCTGTAAGCCGTACGTAAGTATTTTGCAGTCGGAAGTATTCTTCCAATAAGACGTACATACGATTACTGACAGTGAGGGAAAATGCGAATGAGGTGAACAGGGAACTTGAAGACTGACAGCGCAGACAATCCTTATGGGCTTCACTTCATGTACATTTGGAGCTTTTTTTGTAAATGTAAATGTAAAAAAATGACTCAGTATTTTGGGAGGAGCCTGAGCTCTAACTGCATGGACAAAAAGAATGACACAAGGGCCTTCCCTCTCTCCTCTCCCTCTCTCCTTCTCCCTGCTGCGTCAGATTTTGGTGAACGTCGGCACTCATTTTGACCAAGAGAGCAGTGTCTTCCTGGCGCCAAGACGAGGCGTGTACAGCTTCAACTTCCATGTCGTAAAGGCCTACAATAGACAAACTATTCAGGTACGAAACCTCAGCTATGACACTTGTAGTTTTCATTGCAGTGCAGCGACATTCTCTCCAATGCCTGTATTTGCTCTCTCTTAGGTCAGCTTGATGTTGAACGGCTGGCCAATGATTTCAGCTTTCGCAGGGGACCAGGACGTGACCAGAGAAGCCGCCACTAACGCCGGCCTGGTGATTATGGAGAAGGGGGACAAGGCCTACCTCAGACTGGAGAGAGGCAACCTGATGGGAGGCTGGAAGTACTCCACCTTCTCAGGGTTCCTGGTCTTCCCCCTGTGAAGAAGGAGGTCCAGGTGTCCAGGACGGGATAGAGCGGTAGTGAGAATGAGTTGGAGAAAAATTAAACGTGGCGGGAGAAAAGAAAGGCTTCAATCTGTAACTCTTTATACAGCGCACGAAAAGGATGTGTTTATGCAAAAAATGAGATGGAGATTGTGCAAATTAAAAATAATTCTCACGTGAGGCCAAAAGAAGAGGAGGAGAAGATTCAGTAAACATGATTTACCTGCGGATTTCATTGGCTCTGTTTCTGTGTAGACATATTTGTTGAGATACTTTATTGTGACTAAATTATGAAGTAGCCATGTGGGCTTCTGTGCTGAGATTATATTTATTAAAAAAGTGTTTGAAACATTGCTGTGCCCCACATGGCATCCTGTCAGCTAACAAACGTGCCCTTTAATCTGTCGTGTGGGTTGTCTGAAGCTCCTCTATATGCCTGTTAGTTTCCTGCAACATGTTTATTTACACCGATATTTCTATTGAGGAGAAAATATTGAAATAAAGTGATATAATCTTGGCTCAGTATATCGCTTTTATGCGGTGCATTGTCAAATATTCCTTTCCGCAAACATTCTGAGAGCGACAATAGTTCATGAGTCATTGCTAGATGAACACGCGGAAATAATTGAGTTACTGTAATATGTTAAGAGCGTGTCAGGCCAAACAGTATTTCTCCCTCCTCTCATAGTACTCTACCCATTGTGTGCCACGGCAGCTGTTTGTAAATATAGCTCTCACCAGCAGAGTTAGCGTTGGCGTGGATCAAGCAGACCCGCATGGGGCAGAGTGTAAGTGTGGAGAATAGCGGATACTCCTCGCAGGGCCGCAGACAGATGGAGGCCTTGGCGAGCAGGCAGGCTCTTCTCTACAGGGCTGCCATGGATAAAGTGCGGTGTGCTGTCACATGTAGTCACTTACGCCTCCTTGGTTAATGACCATATCTCTCTCTTTCTGTGTCTGTCGGGCCTCGTAGCAGAATCACTTTGGTTCCTATGCAGAAAACGAGCGCTTCTCATTATCTTTTTCCATTTTTTTTTTTTTTTCTTACTTTGGAGTCATAGCTCTTATTTGTGCCATTTAACACGAGGAGAGCAGAAATGGTATATATGATACAAAAAAATAAAGGCCCCAGGACCTGCTAAAGTAAGTGCTCTGTACGACAATCGTTTTATGGTAATATCATTAATTGTAAAAAAAAAAAAAAAAGATATTTCAACTGTTGAATACTACTAAAATACACCCACTTTACTAGGCACACTTGTGTAACTGCTCGGTAACGCAAATATCTAATCAGCAGCAACTCAGTGGGCATGAAGACGCGGCGAAGACGCTCTGCTGAAGTTCAAACCAAGCATCAGAATGGGGAACAAAAGTCATGTGAGAGACCTTGAACGTGGCATGGTGGTTGCTGGCTTGAGTATATTTCACAAAATGCTGATCTACTGGGATTGTCCTGCACAGGGCACCCTTTATACCAACGGAGCATCTTTTAAACGCCACAGCCGACCTGAGCATCGTTGACCATACACATTGCACAAAAGGTGCGAGCTGGAGCGGTGAATGGGGTCTGCACAGGAACCCCCCACAAGCTGCTGGGACAGATTATCCTGCTTGGGCCTTGCAGGATAATCTGTCCATTTTTTTAAAAACGTCCCAGACGACTAATAATCATGTTTCAGTCTGAGGCACTAGAGGGCACCAAAAAGCCCCATCACACAGGACTGAATCCCTAATGGAGGCACACAAATCATCACATTGGTACCTAGAGGAGCTGTTGTTGATACCTCAACATGTTATAATAGTGAACAAAAACCCGGCAATGTGCCCACAGGATCTGAATGTATATATTTTTTGTGTTGTAATAAAGCAATATCACACGATGAGGATAATTCCTAAGATGAAGCCAATGTAATAAAACCTTGAAGAAAAAAAAAAAGAAAAACTGACAGTGGCATTGACAAACAGGCCGGTGAGTTATGCAGTCCGCTGACCCTTTGAGATGATTAAAACATCGTGTATTTTTCTCCTGTCAGCTCTAAAATACCTGCGCTTTCTAATGTGAGCTTCCACAGCAGTAAAACAGAAACGTTGAAGATCACTTAGTCAAATGATCCCAGCTAGGCCGCATTTATTGTTTTCTCAACCTAACTATGGCTCTCATCCCGCCCTGAAGCGGCCCGTACAGATGACGGATGGCCCCAACCGCCAATGAAATAGCCGTATGCTGCCGGCTTGGGAGAAAACGGACCAATCAGCGTTTGATAGCATCCGAGGGGCACGCATTCTACGCTTTCTCTGGCAAGAATGTTAGTTCCTGCTCTTCCCTGGCCGTTTCCTGTAATCGTACAGTGTTGTGAGACGGAGAAAGCCATGTGTGTCGATGCAAAGGTAAATTTAGCACCCCGAAATTATTACCGTGAGAGTCGGGGCAGTAGATATGATGGTTATTTTCATGTATTTTCGCCGAAAAATAGACGCAGACCAACCGAAACAGTATTGCGGCCTAACCTGTGTCTGAACGTTGACGGGCAATGGTTATTGTGGCACGTTGCTTTGGTTTGGTCCGGTTTGTTGATGAGATTGAAGGAGTCCGGTAGACTGAACGGTTGGTAGTAAATGACCGAGAAGCGAGGAGACTGTACCAAACATACAATACATCACGTTAATAAGCCTGGATATGTGTTCGGTGCCACGCACGCTTTGGTAACAGGCACATCTTGGTCGCGGTACAAGCTAATGCTAGCAGACGGGTTTGTGAGAAAGGCGAGCAGAGAGGAAAGCATCCTGCCTCTGTAGCATCAGTACCCTCCTCATCTCACTCCACTAACTACTGTTTTCATTCACAGAATGCTCCCTGGGAACTATAGTGTTGTGTATTCATGTGAAACTACTTACAGCTGTTGTTGTAAACCTATAATATCACATTGGAAGCGTTTTCTGGACAAGGTTAGCCATGAGTTGGATGTTTTTTTCCATAAACAATATATGTATATTTTTATAATCCAGTTGCAGTTATTGTTTGCTGAGCGTTATATGTCATTAAAAAAAATAAAATTGTTTTACTTCATAACTGTTAAGTGAATTAGTGGTTGGTGTGTGTGTGTGTGTGTGTGTGTGTGTGTGTGTGTGTGATGCACTTGACTCACAACTTGATCATTTCAGTCGCAGCTCTTAAGATAAATGTGAGTGTGTTCATGTCAAAGTTGTCTCTGATTTTAAGAAATAAAGCATTCTTTCTGTGCATTAGGATTCAGAGAAGGAACAAAATTGAATCTGAAAATGAAATAAGGAGAAGTTACAGGATTTGCCTTTTTGCCATATCGGTCAAAGTTTCCGTCTGCTTCTTGTTATCTTTGTATACTTAAACACTTTGGGTGCTAGACATTACATGAAGCTGACCAAATGTCCGTTGTTGTATACAGGTTTGAGCTATATAATCATCAGTATAGCATTTATTTAAATAATGTCATTGTAATTAACATCAGTGTTTCTCCTCTTTTACCAGCTGTTCACTTAAAAGTTGAGAAGAACTGGACTGTGACGATTCATCTTCCATCTCGGAGTCTTTTTAACGCTGTGCCCGTCTCCCTGTGTGGAGTGGGCAACATGGCAGACCCCATCATGGACCTCTTTGAGGACACACCGCTGTTTAACCTTGATGCCCTGCCGGACGACTCCTTCTCTCAGGGCTCCTCGGACCCCGTGGAGGAGGCCCTTAAACTGGCGTTGGGCCAAGTGGGCCCACCAACCGAGTCTGAGCTCACGGTCAGCGCAGACCTCGGTGTTTCTGTAGCAGCTCCCGCCATCCCAGACCCCGCCCCCGTTCTTGTTCCGACACAGCAGCCAGTGCCAGTGGCGACTGCTCAGACTGTTTCCATAACTCTAGCCCCAGTCCCTGCCCCGGTTGATACTGTGACTCGGATCCAGGCCCAGACCACCATACCCATTGTCACCACCACCAGCGTGGCCACCAGTAGCAATGTCCTGCTGAGTTCACCTCTGACTGTTTCCACCTCCCCAGTCACCACCACCGCCACCACGCAGCAGCTCACACAGATAACTCATCAGCTCACACCGCAGCAGTTAGCTGCCATCACACAGCAGGCCGGTGGTAAAATTGTCATTCTCAAAGGTCCCCAGGGTCAAGCCCAGGTGCTGCAGACTATATCAGGAGCCACAGGGCAGACCAGTGGGAAGGTCATCCGTGTGTTGTCTGGCACTCCTCTTAAACCGGGCATGTCCATACTGCAGGGGGGGACAGTCTTGAATCAGGCAAGCCCCGGACAAACTCAAGTCAAGTTGGGCGCTGCAGGGATGCAGAGGCTGCTGCAGTCTTCTAACGGGCCAGTGAAACAGATGCTGCTGACCTCCATGCCCCAGCAGACGCAAGGCCAGACAGTTCAGGTGCAAATACCTACCCAAGCACAAATGACTCAAGGCCAGACTCAAGTCCAAGTCCAGGCCCAAGCTACTCAGATCCAAGTCCAGACCCAAGGCCAGGTGCAGCTCCAGCCAGCCATGCAGGCACAAACACAGGTAAGCACCACCTCTTCTTCTACAGCAGGCAGACCACAAGGTTTCCCCCTGACCGCTGCACCACAGCAGGTGACGCTCGGGGGGGTTTATGGTTTGCTATCAGGGTCATTGCTGAGTTTCTCTGGTTGTATTTTTAGGTTAGTCTTTTTTCTCAGTGTCGTAATAAGTCTCATCCTATGCATCGGCTTCTAGGGTGGCGAAGCGAAGCGGATCACCCTGGTTCTCCAGCAGCCCTCACAGGTCGGCTCTGGTGCGGCAGGGGGTCAAGTCCAGCAGCAGATCACACAAGTCCAGCAGGTTCAGACAACCCAGGGGGGCCAGCAGCAGGTCCCAACTAGACTGGTGCTGGGGCAGCTCCCCGGAGGAAAACTGGTGCTTCAGGGAAGCCAGCTAGCAGCCCTGACCCAGGCTCGGGCTGCAGGCCAAGCTGGAGGGCAGCCCAAAGTCCTTACAATTCAGCTGCAGGTGCAGCAGCAGCCCAACCAACAAGGAGGAATTAAGGTGAGAAAGAAGAAGGTGTAAAGACTTAAAGTGCCTGCTTGTTTAATCAGAGTAACGTTTTTCTACGGTAAATGTCATTTCTTTTGCTCTGGTTTTTCTTCTTCTCTTGTTTGTAACAAAATACCCTGAGCTCTTTTGTGACATTGTGAAGTGCTGTCTTCATGCAAGCTGCTTATTTTCTATTGTTGATGATGGAGGTGTTGAAGGTCTTAAATTAAACTGATGATAATTGGAGCAAACGTTATTCCCAATACACTCAATATTGACATGTCTCTACTTCCTGTCAGCGTTTCAACTGTGCCCAAGTAGTCAATTATTTCAAATGCTGTATTCTGAAATCCCACAGCTCCCACAACAACAAAGTGTTGAACGAGATTTGTTGTTTTTGCTTGTTTCAGATGGGAAAACTTAATATTACATGTGCTGTTGCACCACAAAGGAACAATGGCTACGTTAGTGTTGACTTGGCAGATCAGTCCAAATGATGAACATTGGCTCTAACTAATATCCATAAGCAGGTGCAAGAAAATGGAGCTAAAGAATTTTGAATTCTGAAATTTAAAGAATCAGATTAATTTATTTACATAAGGTTTTAAGTTAAAAATATCTATCAGTACAGTCAAATCAATTGTTGGCTCTTAAAAGTTTCATATCCTCAAAATAACGTTACGCATAACTTCCACAGTGAAATGTAAGGTAGAGATGTACTTCTCGAGTGTGTTTCTGTTTTAAACTTCCATGGCTGAATTTGCACTCGCCTTAAAGTAACATGGCAGTTATTTGGGAAACATGTTTGTTTATCCAGAGTCGGATAAGAAAACATCCAACATCAGTTTCATCTCTGTGCAGTCAGAGCAGATATTGGTCCAGGATGTGTTTAGCATTAGCTTAGCACAAAGTTTGTTCTTTAGTGTTCTGTAAAATTCTGCCAAATTCTCAGATCATTTACTGTTGACTTATTCACTGCGCTACATCTAAGCTTACCTGGGTCGTTAGGTTTTGTAATCTACTTCTTTGGTGATTTTTCAAAGGGGTCTGACTTGACTTCTCTCTCCTCTGACTCACAGTACCAGCTGGTCTCAGGAACTGGCGGCACCGGCAGCCCTCAGGTGTTGCAGATCTCGCAGGGCCAAGGAGGACAGAGAGTTGCGGTGCCACTCAAAATGCTTCTGCAGCCACAGGTAGACCTCGACACAGTGCATAGACATTACCTTATTTTGTATACATGTTATTATGTAGAGGGGGGGGGGTTCAAATGTTTCTGTAGGGCAGAACATTTTAAATGTTTTAAATATTTCATTAGTTTCGGGTGTATTTTCCAAGAGAAACCTGAGAATAAGAAACAAGAACAGAAACTACACCATTACAAGGAATTAAAAACACTTTCAAGAATCATGAAAAACTTCACGTTTTCTGCACTCAAACGTTCTCCTTCACACAGACAAGCTCCGCATCCTCGCTTGGCGGCACAGTCTCTGTGGTGAAGGTCATCAACACGTCGGCAGCAGGCCCCTCCACGACGACCATCACTCCGTCCCAGGCCATACGCATCACCAAGGCTCCTGGCGAGCCTGCCTCTGTGCGGCGAGTGGAGATCCTGTGCAAGCAGGAGAAGGCAAACCGCATTGTGGCCGAAGCTATAGCGCGGGCCAAAGCACGCGGGGAGAAGAACCTGCCCAGAGTCCTGAACCAGGACGAGCTTCCAGCCACGCAGACCTCCCCAGAATTGGGGGGCACTGTGACCGTGGTGTCTACTGCTAAGAAAAAGAGCGGCGGAGGAGGAAGCAAGAAGAAAAGCCCTGTAGCCGGAGGAGCGACGCCCAAAACTGCAGGAGGGGCGGACAAAAAGGGCAAAGTGAAGACCCCGGGAGCAACGACTGGAGTGTCTGGAGGCACAGTTATACCTGGAGCCGGGAACAAGAGCAAAAGCAAGACTAAGACGAAGTAAGTGACGTGTATGTGAGGGAGGGAATATGAAAAATATTTCTGTATGTTTGGAAATGTAGCCTTGTAGAAAACGATATTCATTACCGTGCGCTACTTCATTTAGTCTTTGCCTGTCCTCTCTCCCTCCGCCGCCCGCAGCACCATTACTCTAGTGGGAGCAAAGAAAAGAAAGCGAAACGCGTCCTCGGACCACTCTGATGGGGAGTTGAGCCCTGCCTCACCTGCTGCGCTGGATGACGACCTGATTACGGTACAAACGCATACATGGTCACATAAATAAAGAGATTAAAGAAGATTAATGGTCGTGTAAAGTTAAATAACCTCTGACAAACCTATGTCTAATTGTGCCTGCAGTGTTTAACAGTTTTCTGTGAGTCAAACATGACTTTACTTTGTTTGCTCCAAAGGATTATATTGTGTCAAATGACAGAACTGGTTTGCAGTAAAAACCTGTTTTTAGCTGCACCAGGGTTATTTTAGATTTAGTCTCATACTCATTACTTTTACTGTATCGATCAACATCACTGAAGCATGCTCCGGCTTTTTGTCTGCATTTAAGTGAATGTGTCACACGGAGGTGGAGCGTTTAATCATGTCTGTTGTGGTGTCTGTTGTGGTGTCTGTTGTGGTGTCTGTTGTG
>CALSCE010009779.1:624578-635949 GCA_943593645.1 Bovichtus variegatus | reverse complement strand
CCCCCTCCTCTGTCTCTCTCTCTCTCTCCCCCCTCCCTCCCCCTCCTCTGTCTCTCTCTCTCGTCCAGGCGCGGAGGAGAAGATCGTCGCAGAGTTGCGGGAGGTGTATGACCCCATGGCCTCCGACTTCCATTTGCAGGCCCTGATTCGTTCGGCCGGAAAACTGGTGCTGCTGGACAAGCTGCTGCCTCGCCTCAAGGCTGGTGGACACAAGGTGCTCATCTTCTCCCAGATGGTGCGCTGCTTGGACATTCTGGAGGACTACCTCATCAACAAGAGGTAAGAGGTGGATCTTAATGCAACTGAGGAGTTGTTTTAAAGGACATGGTAAATTGTCCTAAAAATAATAAATGTATTTTTTACAGATACCTTTATGAGCGAATCGATGGCAGAGTCCGTGGAAACTTGCGACAAGCTGCCATCGACCGCTTCAGCAAGCCTGACTCGGACCGCTTCGTCTTCCTGCTGTGTACCCGTGCTGGCGGCCTGGGTATTAACCTCACTGCTGCTGACACTTGTGTTATATTTGACTCTGACTGGAACCCTCAAAATGACCTGCAGGTACAAGATTGTACTGTTCTGTCTGTTCAATGAGACTGCAACACACCATCTTTACATTTATGTCTTTGCTTACTCTTTTACGTGCATGTTTTTGACATTTTATGATCTAAACTCTGAACCGTTCTCACCTTCAGCAGCTGCATATGATGCTCTTTTGACCCTTCTTTTACTCTTATATCAGGCTCAAGCACGTTGTCATCGTATTGGCCAGTCTAAGGCGGTCAAGGTCTACCGCCTGATCACTAGGAACTCTTATGAGAGGGAGATGCTGGATAAAGCAAGTCTGAAGCTTGGCCTGGACCGTGCCGTCCTGCAGAGCATGAGTGGAAACAAAGAAAGCAACGTCAACGGGGTAAGTAAAACCTCAATCTGCCAGGTCAAGTTTGGATTGCTCAGTTATTTTGAAAAATGGGTTTGCGTAATCCGCTTGTGTATATGGCTTTCTGCGCCACCTGTAGCAAGTCCAGCAGTTCTCCAAGAAGGAGATTGAGGACCTGCTGAGGAAGGGAGCCTACGCTGCCATCATGGATGAGAATGATGAAGGCAGCCGCTTCTGCGAGGAGGACATCGACCAGATCCTTCAGCGACGAGCCACCACCATCACCATCGAGAGCGAGGGCAAGGGCTCCACCTTCTCCAAGGCCAGCTTCGTGGCCTCTGAGAACCGCAATGACATTGCCCTCGATGACCCTGAATTCTGGCAGAAGTGGGCCAAGAGAGCCGACATAGACATGGACACCATGAACAGAAAGGTACGCGCGTGGTGCTTTTTATTCAAGACTTAAAATGCAGAGCGCCACAACATGTAAAACACTGTCGATCTTCCTTGTGTATTGTGCTGTATTCTTGGATATTAAATGCTGATATATCGCTCAGTGATGTAGTTGACTAAAAGTCACTTCTCCCCCCACAGAACACCCTCGTGATCGACACTCCCAGAGTCCGCAAGCAGACGCGGCAGTTCTCCAGTTTGCGAGGCGAAGGTGGAGACCTGTCTGATCTCGACAGCGACGATGAGTATCCACCTGCCAATTCCAGACAGTCGCGGGCCTCCCGCCGCTCCGACCGCCACAGTGGAGGGGGTTACGGCCGCACCGACTGTTTCCGGGTGGAGAAACACCTGCTTGTCTATGGGTACGTACACATTTCTGCTCAGTTTCTCGATGTATACTGTTTGCTCTTGTCCCTTGTACTCTATTTCCTGCTTTCTCCTCCAGCTGGGGTCGCTGGAGGGACATCTTGTCCCACGCGAGATGTAAGCGTCGGCTGAGTGAGCGCGACGTGGAGACCATCTGCCGCGTCATCCTGGTCTTTTGTCTGCTCCACTATCGTGGAGATGAGAACATTAAGAGTTTCATCTGGGAGCTCATCACACCGCCGGAGAACGGGCGCGAACCCCAAACACTTCTCAACCACTCTGGTAGGAGCGTCACACACGCAGCGTTTTAAAGTTGATTTTGGAGGAGGAAAACAAAACACTTTCCTACCTGATCCATAACCTTTCTCATGTATTATTGCTGCTGTTTTCCTTTTGATGTCTGTTAAAAAAGTTTGAAATAAAACCAATTCTCTGCCCAGGCCTGTCTATCCCTGTTCCAAGAGGCAGGAAGGGTAAGAGGGTAAAGGCGCAGAGCACGTTTGACGTTCAGAAGGTGGAGTGGATCCGCAAGTACAACCCCGACACCCTGCTTCTGGACGACAGCTACCGCAAGCACCTCAAGCACCAGTGCAACAAGTCAGTGGAGCCCAATCAGCTGTGTTCTGCTGTGTGTGTGTGTGTGAAAGCATTGTCATTCCAGTCCAAACACTAAAACCTCTCCTCTCCTACCTCAGGGTGTTGCTGAGGGTGCGTATGCTCTACTACCTGAAACAGGAAGTGATCGGTGAACATGCAGACGCTGTCCTGAAAGGGGCTGACAGCAGGTATCTGAAAATGCTATTTGTCCGCTAAGCAGACACACACAGGCTCAATTACTGACGTTCACTGCGATACGCTCAAACACAGAATGCCATGCATTTATTCATTTTATTTATTTATTTTTTTCCAGGGATGTTGACATCTGGATGCCTGAGATGGAGCAGCAGGAGTTCCCTGCAGGATGGTGGGATACTGAGGCAGATCGCTCGCTGCTGGCTGGTGTATTCAAACATGGTAGGTTCTTTTCTCTTTTACCCTTTTTTCCACCCAAATTAACGCCAATATGCACGTTTCTTAAAGCGGGAAATGACCTCTAAAAATAGGTGATGGACTCTTTTTTCCATCGCCAGTGCATTGCCTTCTTTATATCTGTTACTTATTGTTCAGTTGGTGATTAACAAGGATGGTGTTGATGATTTTTGTCGAGTTTTAATGAATTGTTTTACGATGACAGCGAGGTACAATTACTTTTTCTCTAAATGGAGTCTGGTGGCATATTTGAGCATATTAATTATATGTTTTGTATCTTGATAAATAGTCCAAATCCCTGTTGATTTTTCTTCTAAGAATTACTGTATATATTACTTAGCAATGCACCTTTTTTTTTTTTCTTAAAAAGGGCAACATTTCCATGTTTCCTTCACTGCCGATGGGAGCTGGATGCAGATAAATACCTGCGACTACTGCAGTGTCATTTGTCCTGGGAGTAAATGCCGATTTAGAAAAGAAACGTTTGGCTTTTGTCCTAAGTGGGAAAGGGGTTATGTAAGCTTAAAACGTTTATAAGAATAATGTGAGGATTTCTTGGCTTGAATACAAAAAACTTTATCATTGCACAATGTGTCGAGCATGTTCTCTTGTCGTTTAACGGCCTCGACTCTCTCTGTTACCAGGTTATGAGATGTACACCACGATGCGCGCTGATCCCTGCCTCTGCTTCCTGGAGAGAGCGGGTCGGCCTGACGACAAGGCTATCGATGCCGAGCAGCACACCGGTGACGCCGAGCTGGGAGACGAGTGAGTGACGCTGGCTAACGAGGCCGATTTTAAAAACGCATCCGCTTATAGATTTATAAATATGGATTACTGGACGCGTCTCACCTTTTTTCCCTGCTTAATAATTGACTTTATTGTTTGTGTTGTGTAGCGCTGACTATGATAAATACTCAGAGGACCCGGAGTTCAAGCCTGCGTCCAGACACGCCAAAGATCTTTTTGATGAGGTAAGAATCAGTCACATTGAAGCCGTTCTGCCCGCATTAGTCGAAGAATACTGTGGAAACAATTTACCGAGTCTCTTTTCCATGTCGTCCTGCAGGCTGACTCCATGAACGTGGACGATGAGATTTCTGTGGAAGACAAGGTGGGGCCAGTGATCACAGCGGAAAGCTTTTCTAGCCACAGTGGTGCGTGCGACTGGCCCTCCAGCTCATCGCTGACCGCGCGGTTGCGGCGGCTGATCACAGCTTACCAACGCAGCTACAGGCAGGAGCAGCTGAAGATCGAGGCGGAGGCAAAGGGCGACCGCAGGCGCAGGCGGTGCGAACAGGCCAGCAAGCTGAAGGAGATTGCGCGCCAGGAGCGCCAGCAGAGGTACGCTCATAATTACTATTATAAGTCAGCGTATATTTAGGTTTTTCACGGGCTAATTATTATGTAGGTGGACAATTGGTGAAACTCGGCATGCGACTCTAGTCTCACTGAAGACTGAAAACATAATCTTTACGTGTGTGCCAAATGTTTTGTTTTTTTAAATGCAAATATTCAATATTTTCTTTCTCATCCTTCACTTAGCTCGCCTTTCTGTCTTTCCCCCAGGTGGACACGTAGGGAAGAATGCGACTTCTACCGCGTGGTGTCGACCTTTGGTGTGGAAAAGATAAAAAAGGAGCCCGGTCTCTCTGACGGAGGGGATCCCGATTTTGACTGGAACCGCTTCCGTACCTTCGCTCGCCTGGATAAAAAAACGGACGAGAGCCTCAGTCGATACTTCCGCTCTTTTGTCGCCATGTGCCGGAGAGTTTGCCACCTGCGCACAGGCCGCGGTGAAGGTAACTACCTCTGCACATGCTGTCAAAATAGGCTCGACTTGGCTCCTTGAGCAGCAGTCATTAAAATGTTGGATGCTTACTTTTTGTGTCTGCTCGCAATGTTGAATCCAACGTATTGAACATGTGACTGTTGAGGTCATTTCTTTTGGTAAATCCAGGCTTTTCTTCTCTTAATATGTCAATTTAGAGTTTTCCTTTTTTGGCAGTTTGATCAAATCAAAGTGAGGTTATAGTAAGTATCTCTTCTCATCTTCTTCAGATTCAGTTGAGCACTCCCAGACTGTGGCCCCCATCACCGAGGAGCGTGCTTCCCGCACCCTTTACCGTATTAGCCTCCTGCGTCGCCTCCGTGAGCGAGTGCTGCCCCACCCATCGCTGGAGGAGCGTCTGCCTCTGGCTCCCACCAGCTCCGAGCTGCCCGCTTGGTGGAATATTCCGGAACACGATCGTCAGCTGATGCTGGGCGCCGCCCTGCACGGCGTCAGCCGCACTGAGCTCTCCATCTACTCAGACCCACAGTTCACCTTCAGTCAGGCTCGGGATGAGTTCACCCTGAACCAGCAGGCTGCACCACCTCCACCTCAGGCACCAGCCATCATGCCCCTCATGCCCCTCATGCCCATCATGCCCATCATGCCCCTCATGCCCCTGATGCCCCTCATGCCCATCATGCCCCTCAGTCAGCCAAAGACTGAGGAGGACGTGCCTGATGTGAAGGAGGAGATGGCTGAAGAGGACGCCCGGTTGCTTGGAGGTGAAATCAGTGCTGACCTGCAGAGCACGCCCTTGAGTCACCATGACGGAAAGGCACGAGGGCCGGGCTGGAGCCTCAAGAGGAGCAGGGGGAGGGTCGGGAAAACAGGAGGGAGGAAGGGAGAGGGAGGGTCGGATTCAGATTCTGATTCTGATTCAGGCTCATCGTCATCCGGGCGATCAGGCAGCAGTGACGAAAGTGGAGAGAGTGAAGAAGAGGTGGAGAGAGGTACGTTTTTAAAAGAGAACATGTTGAATGCTTTAAGAATAAACGCAACAAAATGTAATTATGTTCCCTTGTTTCTTCTTAGCACGCATGAAGATGTGTGACGTGGATGAAGACAATAGTTTACTCTCTATGACTACATCTCAGGACGGCATTCTTCCTCCCGATCCTCTCAGAGTGGATTGGCCGAAGGTAATTAATCTACAGTTTATTAATGTCTAAAATGTAAAAGCACGTTTATTTTTATTGTTGTGAATGACTGATACACGGGGCTCCTTCTTGGTCTCAGGACCGTGTGTTGATCAACCGCCTGGACAGTTTGTGTACGCTGACGCTGACCGGCCAGTGGCCCTCAGGGCGCCGCTACATGCCTGAGGCTCAGCTCGCCCCGAGCTCAGAGCTGGCGGCAGACGAGATGGCCTACACAAGGGTTATCCGTAAACCCGGAGGCACGCCTGGCGGCCCTGGGGAGGAAGGAGAGGACGGAGAGTTCACTGTCAAGCTCCTGAAGGTGAGAAAACAAGTGGAGAATGAAATAATGTTATTTGAGGCATATGCAGACAATTTAAAAATATACCCAAAGACTTTCTGTTGCTTTTCTTTGCAAATAAAATGATTTCACCGCTGTGAATCCACGAGGTCGTTCAGACGGTGTTTAAAGACACGGACAGGTGCGACGAGGTGCAGCCGTCATGTGTGGCTCATGGCTAATTTAGCGTTGTCTGTCTGTCACCCTGTCAGGAGGAGGGGTTGAAGCTGACTTTCTCTAAGCAGGCCATGATGCCCAACGGATCAGGGGGGGAGAGCAGTGGCCGCAAGAGGCGCAAGGACCAAGAGGTAAGTGTGTCAGATCTGCATGTGCTCCGCTGTAGCCCAGGAAGAGTCGGATGCAAAAACAAAAAAAACTGCTTTGGATTTAGTTTGATCCCTTTTTTTTGGCTGTCTCTCTTTTTAGTTATCAGACCCAGATGGACTCAATGATCCACTGGAGCGTACTCCTCGGCGCAGGGACCCCCCCACCTGGTTGAAGGAGAACCCAGATTATGAGGTGGAGGGAGACATGCTGGAGGTATATTTAGGGCTGTCACAAACATGAATGTTAGGTGACGATTAGTTGTCCTACATATAATTGCGATTACCTAAAATGAAATAGTCCTGTTTCTGATCATTTTACGCCACACAGCTGTTGTGTTGGGCTTTGCAACGAGGCCTAAATCCATGTTGTACATTTCAATGGCCGCTCATCAAAAATGATGCGATCGTTGGCGGTGGAGGGCTGAGACCATGTTTCACCCCTCGCTCGGCTGTGTATAGATTTCTTTTTAATAGCTTGTTGTAACTTGTGTGTAGGCTGATCTAAAGTGACGGAAACATGTTTTATTAATATGCAACATGGAAACACAAAGCCAGTGTTGACCGTCCCTGCGTCAGCTTCCAGACGGAGGGTGCTCACTGTATATTTAATACTTGTTTTTCATAACTACTTATTTACTCATTTTCTTCTCTGCTCTCATTGCCAACAGCTGTTTTTTGCTCTGAGCGCATCCACGGTCACTGTCTCTCGCACTGTGCGCATAACTATTCCTGAGAAGACCCTCGCTGCAAACATTATTATACGAATGATCTCATTAGAAAAGCTGGATGGAAGCGACAACTCCAGCATAACGTTCCCCAGAGCCATCAAACACACTGCTGCACGTAGGAGAGATAAAAATATAGAGACCCGACATCTCCGTCACCATCTCGCTTCGTTAGCGAGAAATGCAGTCTCGTATGAGCTGAAAGAAAATAACCTGTCAAACACCCGTTGACAGCCAAGCTTTCTTTTTCCATGTTTTCTTTCCCTGACAATGGAAACTTGTAATCAGGTACACACTTTATGTACCCAGCGGATGAATACACACTTTCTATTTGTTGACACTTTTGTATCATTGGCTTTAAATTCTCTGCAGATTATGCTAAATGATGTCAGAGGATTATGTAATAATTACGAGAGGGCCTCCATATAGTCAAGACACTTATGACTTTGTTCATCAAGTGTCCATTGATTTGCCCTGCTCATAATAAACCCTGGTCTCAGGCTGATAAGGAAACAGAATATCCTAACTGTGTTTCAGCTTTATTACATAATGTGTCTTGTTTCCACAGCTTCTTGTGAACAGGAGCAAGAGGAAGAGGAGGAGGAGGGCGGATAAAGCCCTGACAGGCAGTGAGAAGGTTAAAGTCATTAACATGAGGACAGGAAAGAAGGTGAGACGTGCAGCGATGTGGTATCACACACCTGATTTGTCGGCTGCGTGTTTTCGCTTCAAAGACAAACATCCTAATGTTTCTCCTGTAGGTCGGAGCTGCTTTCTGTCCGATGCTGCAAGACCTGAGGGAATATCTTGAGGAGAATCCTGATAACGCTGTAGCACCCGACTGGTCTGAGACTGTTCGGAACTCTGTACGTACTCGAGAGGTTATTACAAGGCTCTGCTGCGCAGTGTTGCGTCGTAAAAGTGACTCTCGGAGCCTCTATTTAGTAGAAAATATGCTGAAAATGTTGCCCTGAGACTATGTTTGCATGCAGACTTGCAGCTGTCGCCATCATGACAAGTGTTTAGGTCTGACTTTGAAAACACTTTGAGTGTAGTTAAAACAAAGTGTGCTTTTCTGGAAGAGAATCGTCTCAGTCTACTCTGTTTTTAGACTTTCCAGTGTAGCTAACGATATGCATTCTTCTCACAGGGCTTCCTGCCCGAGACCCTCTTCCACCGACTGCTGACCGAGCACTCGGATATCCCGAAGAAAAGCAGACGCCGGCACCACCATCACCACCACCACCACCACCATCACCACACTCCAGAGCCCACCCCCGAGGACCCCAACTTGGACGGGGTTGAAGAGGAGACCCTGGTCTCAGACGGAGCCTACATGATGGACGAGGAGGACCTGGAGACCTCCCACCACTTCCTCACCAGTCCGGACTTTGACGTTAAAATGGAGGGCGGCGACAGCCTTTCCCAAGGTGACTATGACAGCTCGGATCAAGAGGCGCTATTGGACGATGTCATCATAGCACAGAAGGACTCCGACTCCTCATCAAGCTCAGAGGATTGACTGAACCCCTCTCCCCGAACACATCTGACTTAGTCCCCTGCTCAACAATGAATCATGTTATTCCTCGTCATTTATTTTTACCATATTATGTATCAAATTATGGATGAATGTGTTTTGTTTTTTCTTTCCTTTTTTTTTTTTTGTTACTTTTATTCATTAATTTTATATAGAGATTTTCCATGAAAGGAGCAGGTTTGCATCGTTTCTTTTTCATCATCACAATTGTGTTCCATCTTTTTTGTCCTCTTCTCTGACCTCCTCACAAAATGGCGAGAAGCTGAGCTTTCTTTCTTCACGACTCGTCATTCTCCCCCTCTTCCTCCGACCCATCTTCGTCTTTCCCATGACATTCCCAGCCATGACCAAAAGGGGACCCCTGCTGTACAGATGCCCTTTTTCTTATCAAATAACCTCAATGCTAGTCCTCTAAGCGCTACATGAAACTGGACATGTCTACTGAGCAGAAGCCTGGATCCGCATCCCACAATCCCCCGATCTCGTTTGGTCATATCTTCTGTGTCCAGACGAGCCCGTGAACTAAAAGGGGATCCAGTGCGTGGGTGTACTGTTATTGTTTTCACTCTATGGGTGGGGTGGGGGTTGAGAGGGAGGGAGAGGGACAGTGGCATATTAGTTACTGAAGCAGTGCTAGGAGGATGGGTGTATTGTACAATGTAGAGCTGGTCAGTTGTGTACTATGGTGCCAAGATGACAGCAATGAGTTACTATTCTTGTTTTATGATCTGAGTGTATCTGTGAAATGAATAACAGCAATCTACAGTGAAAGCAGGTTTGTGTGTATTATTGTGACTTTCACCAAGCGGAAGCAATAATGTGTGTGTGTATAATACCACTTTATCAACACAAATTAGAAAGTGGGCTCAATAGTGAAATCCACTGGTGGCTGGGTGAGCTGAGTGTTTTTGTCATTAGACGAGTTTTCTCCTGTATCCAAAGGATGATTTGGGTTTGTACGAGGAGGTGGAAGGACCTGCTGCCTGAGAGGCTGAACTCAGGGCAGCAAAGTCCAACTAACAACTCAAATGTTGTGGCATTAAAAACCTTGTTTAGAAGTGAAATGATGCAACTCGCTGAGCTCTGCTGGAGAAGGGATATCAAAAATATATATATATAATAATATTACCACATGGTCACATTAAATGAAAGTTGGTGAGCATTGATTTGGTGATTTTAAAGGTCAAATGGTGTAAAGCCAGGCTAAATGTGGTTGTCACATTTAACTAAAAGTGAGTGGAAGTGATTAAGTATGTATTGTAATTCAAGCCTGACTTTATTATTTTTTTATCTCTCACACTTAGATGCTCGTTTGGTAGTGCGAGGACAGTATTTCTTTCTTTAACTTTCTTTATTTTGGTTTGCCTACAATGGCACATTTTGACAATAAACAGTGCACAATTCAAACATACCAGTGAGGCAACTGCAGAAGGTGAGGAAAAATAGATAAAAAGAAAAGCATAAAACGATACAAGTAAATAAATTAAAAGAAAAAAAATGATATTCAAGGCACTACTTGTAATTGTATATTTACATACATACTTTACGAGCAACACGTGCCTTTACAGGTTTGAATGGCCTTTGTATTGATATAATGTAATAGTTTTTATGTACAGTTCAAAAATAATTGTAAAACAAACAGTAAAAAGGGGCTTTTAGCTTGTAAACTTATGTGCTGTCTACAATAATCTATAGATTTATGATAAATGCCATTTCCTCAAATTCTCTGTTTTAGGTAAATAACCCTATGAAACAAATCTGATTAACAATCCGTGCAAACGGATTTTTAAAGTGTGCGTTCGGATTCGCACTTGCAGATAATCATTGACTTCTTTATTCTATATGCTGCTGTATCATTCTGTACACTAATATTTTTAAATAAAAATAATAATAAAAAATAAGTAAGGTGGCCTAAATAAATATTACAGCATTGCTACCGCATGCGAAACATATTGACTCTTTAATCAATATATAGAAAACAAATAGAAATATATATGGGAATAATATGGTCATTGTAAACTTGAAACTCACTGTAGGCCTACAGTATAATATTGATACCAATACAGATTCCCAAAGTGCAACAAGGTCACTATAATGTACTATGTTGTACAAAAGTATTATTTTATATTTACACATGCTTTTCTCTACCATATGACCCCAGGGAGGACTTCAGGAAAAATGGAAACTAGACTGACGTGACATTTTACTGGCTGTTTTAATTGACCAAACAAAACGTTAAACTAACCACAATGAGTGTAAATAATCTTTTTTTTTTTTTTTTTTTTACTTTGTTGGCGAAGGAAGCTGTTTGTTTCTTAAACGTCACAAAGTCACATAGCTGTCAGAAAGAAAAGACTTTTAAGTGTTTCATGAGGAAGTGGCACTATTTCCCACAGCCCGTGAATCCAACACTAGCTATTCGGACATGATGGTAGCATCACACCAGTGTATGAATGGCGTGGTGTTGGGCCCATAGACTGTATAAAATAGGTCGAGCCTCCTGTACACTTTGCTCCCCGTGGAGCTAATACGTAGTATTTTATCAACTTTGTGATTATTTAGCCTCAAATCCCTCCCGTGTCCCAGTTCTGTCTAGGGCTTCGAAGCTAAAGTAGCTTAGCATCCTCGACCGTAGCGTTATGCTAACCGGCAGGGATTAGCTACCTAACGGCTAACGTTAGCAGTTCCGGCAGGATTAGCTAGCTAACAGCTAACGTTAGCAGTACCGGCGGGGATTAGCTAGCT
>CALSCE010009779.1:580089-596545 GCA_943593645.1 Bovichtus variegatus | reverse complement strand
CGATGAGTCTCATTGTTCTTATTTAGAAGTATTATGAATATATAAACCGTCACAATGAGCCTTATTGTTCTTATTTAGATATTAAATGTGATATAAAGATGTTATTGAATTAAGTGACTACGTCTAGTCTAGTGACCAACTAGATGTAATATTTGTAAAGCTCCTGTAATGTTTGACTTACACTAGAAACTAGTGCACGGTATAAAGAGCTGTAAAAACCTTCAAAGGTCAATATATTCAAAGCTCCTACAGATACTTTTGTTAGACAGTCAGGTGTTATGATGGTGAGTGAAGAGACGTCTTGTACAGCAACATTATGGAGGGTTTTAGTCTCACAGAGAACACAGAATACTTGATGCTGTGCATGGATTATGATTAAAGATCAATTTTAACATCGCGTCCTGCAGGCGTATTTTGCAAAATGCGGAACAACTATTGCTTTGAGGTTAACCTGTAGTTAGTGTGAACTATATGACATGTTAGTTAAACTTCATGGGGTCAACAAACAACATCAGTGCTTAAAGGTGTCATTTTATTACAGATTAATCTTTAATCAATTCATTCAGAACAAAGCATTTTCACATTAGAATATTTACATTTAAATGTTTCTACAGTGTTTACATTGTGCATTACTTTTATCAGTCAAATAATACTTCTTATTCTTGACTATTTTTATTAACTATTTATTTTACGCAAAATCACTTTAACATATAGTTATTCAACTTTGAAAGAATATCATATCCATATCATAAATTACATTTATGTTGCAGCTGCAGTGCAAAGACACACACTGCACTAACACACACACTTGAAATTACATTTATGTTGCAGATTGTGTTTGATACATATTTCTAAATGAAATACAATATAAGTTGTGTTTTTATTCGAAATTTAATGTGACGTGGTTATCATATCCTTAAAAAAGTGCTTTTTCAAAAACATCTTAATATGATTTTTTATTTTTTTATACATTCCAACATTGTGCACATCATCACATAAACACAGTCCTGCTTTCACCCGAGCAAATCATCCATCCAGCTACTATTTGTGCCAGTGCTTTCTGCTGTGTGCTCCACGCTGTTGTTGTCAGACACCAAAAAACTGTCCACGAATAAATTCCCGTCACTCGGCTCAGACAGAGCCAGCAGCTGTGCTTCTGGTGCAAAGATGTCATCGGCAAAAACATCTGTCTGAGCTGACGGAGCGACAGCAGAAGATGTATCTGAACCGAGTAAATCGTCCACGTTAGAAGTCGCTGGGGCGGATGGCAGCACCGTGAACACATCACCGACTCCGAAGATGTCATCGGGAAAGGCAGGCGGTTGGTTCGAGGAAGCGTGAGGCACATTAGTGAACAGAACGTCGTTTGAAGCGAATATGTCAAAGTCTGCACCGCGCTCTCTGGCCTGGTTGTTTGCACCAGAAGGACTTTGGTCCTCTTCTTGGTTCACGGGTGGTAAAGTTGGGACTATGAGCTGATTCGTGAGGCCGAGCATCCCGTCGTTCTCAGGCGGCATCGGGTGGGAGTCAAGCAGGTCGAAAGTGTCAGCGGGAGCAGCTTCGGGCAAAGCGGTGCCCGTCAAAGAAGATAAAAAAGCATCGCCGGGGGAGTTCACAAAAATCTCCGGGTCAAAAAGATTAGAGGAATCTCGAGGAAGTTCAAGGAGCGCTCCACCGCCGAGGTCGCTTCCTACGTCCAGTGCATCAAGTGGTTCATTTGGCTTTTGAGCAGATTCATTTGTATTTATCTGAATGGCCAAAGGGTCAACGGGGGCTGAACTAAAACTGTCCCCAAAAATATCTTCATCAAATGGAGCACTCAGAACCTCATCGCCACTTTTCTCCGCTATAAACTGGATCGACTCCTCAGACGCTCGGCTCACTGGTTGCACAGTATTGGGGAGATCTGTAGTTCCAGGATCAGTGACAGACAGGCTGCTTTGTGAGTTTGATTCTCGATCATCAGGTAGTTCAGGAGCCGTTGTGTCATCTCCTGTTTCACTTGTTTCAGTCTCGAGCAGGCTGCACGGCTCTGTGCATTTGCTTACAGCCTCACTTATGTTACTCACCAGTGTGTTGGGCTCAGCAGAATGTGACTTTTCCTCCATGTGCTCTCCAGCCTCTTGTTCCTCAGGTGGTACTTGAGGCACGTCGCCCTCCTTTTGCATCTCTTTTGTAACGGCCTCCGTCACCTCCTCTGTCTTCTTGTCACCATCGGGTGTGTCGTCGTGTCTTTCATCTCGCGCAGATGATTTTTTGGCGTCCTCGACCTTCTCCGAGGACGACTGAAAAAGTCTTCCCAAGAGTCCACCACCGGGTTTGACGTCTGGTTTCTTGGCATCTTTTGTTTCAATCCTGTTGGTTTTGTCACTTCCACCTGATGTGAAGAGCTTTGACATGGGACTCTTTCCTTTGGACCAAGATCCCAGTTTGACTTTTGTCTTTTCAGCCTGTTTTGAAAAACCCTTCAGAGAACTTGTTCTCGCAACGGGCTTCTTCTGACTGCTTACACTTTCTTGGTCGTCGGCTGACTCTGTCTTTTCAACTTGATTTGTTTTCCTCTCAAGACCGGCCTCCTCTCCGGTCATATGTTCTGCACCAGGACTTTCTGTCTCACACGGGCTCACAGAGTTTTCTGGAATCGCTTGGAATATCTCAGGTGGCTCGTGGTATTTCACAACTTCTTGAGTGGATTTGGAGTGGAGTGGAGTCTCAGTGAAACTCTGAGCATCAAGTGTTTGCTCAACCTTGTCTATGACTCCATTCAGAACTGTTATATCAGTCTGTAGGACCTCTTGACTGCTCTCCGCTGTAACGTCAGGCTCTTGGTCCGATCTACCGAGTGTTTCTCCCGGGCATTCATATTCAGGGGCATCAAGGTCCAGCTCTCTTTTGCTCTGTTCTTTGCTGAACTCAAGTGACAAATGATCAACGTTATTTGTGTCAATGACATCTTTTATTTCCTCAGATGTATTCACGTTGCTCTGTTCAGTTTGGTCTGAAAGCAGTGTGCTGTGCTCCTCCCCTTCGGCTCCCGTGGTCAGCTGAGAGGACAGGTCATTCTGAGCCACATCGACATTCGGAGCAAACCGGACGGACTTCCTGGCTTTATTTGGATAAACGTCCGGCCTTTTAGATTTTGGATTGTAGTTTGTTTTTGCGATGGGTGCCACATTTGTCTGTTTTCTGACAGTAATACCCGTTTCTCGGGAGGGTGAAGAAAAGTTGCGCACCGCCAAAGAGATGCTGTCTTTGGTTGGGTCACTCCGGCCTTTTGTTTCCTCCGATGACAACTTCTCAGCTGAGGTATAACCTGTCATCTTAGATCGTTCCTTGATCCCTGAAATTATGGCGCTCGACAATGTCTTCACTTCTTCTCTTTTATCTTTTATTTCTCCACAATTGTTCATCTTTAATTGGTCGTTGTCTCTTTTGTGATGCTCTGAAAAAGACGTTTTGTCAGTGTCAGCTGTCTTATTTTTCCGATATGTTGGCTGTGCTGGATTAACCCCGGGACTCTTCTTCTGTGGTGGCCAGCTCACTTTCAGTTTGCCCTTTACATCAGCACCACTGTTATATTCCATCTCTCTTGTAGACGGCCTTTTAACAAACACGCCATCAGAAGACTCTCTGGAGCCATCGGACGTGTTTAAGTTGCTTTTTGTCATTTTGGGAGTTGGCGGAATATCTGGCTCATTTACTTCTTTATTTTTCTGAATCCAGCGGTTTTTATGTTGCTTGTGCCCAAATCCCTCATCATAATTTCCTGTTCTTCTAAAAAGCTGTTGGTAGTGAGAAATGCAGTAGAACTCTCCATAAAGAGATGAATAGTTGTGGATGCTGCAATAAAGTAAAACAAAGTCTTTTGTAATATGAAACAACTTTTAAAATCAGATATTGTTTAATTTGTCGTATGATTTGTTATTTATTTGTTTGTTATTTGATCGGCTGTAAATGATTTCAATTCATTGGAAATTTGTAATAATCCAAAAAAAATTTAAAATATTTTCACAATAATATTATAATTTTCATTCTAGTAATTTGTAGTATTAATTAGGGTGAATATGTTTTTGATTTGAGTCATTTAATCATACCGTGAAGAATCTCTCACCTGAGCTTCTTCTTACAGTGTTTACAGCAGAAACAGTTGTTGTGCAGGATAAGTTTATTGGCCACCATTTTTTCCATTGGATAGACAGGCGTCAAACAGGCGGAACACGTATCCTTGGCAGGTGACCCAAACTATGACGATAAAACAAATTCAGGTAAAGGCATTTTATGTAAAACATTTCTTTTAATTAGGCCTTTCTGTCATCTTTTTATTCATCTAACATTTTTGTCTTTTTTTGAACGATTTATTATGGTTAAATTTAATAATTCTTGTCTTTTTGTTTTTTTTATCAGCAGTTGGAGATATTTCTATTGCTGGTAAATGCTTGTTGCATTGAAGTTCTTTTTTGATTTCACCCAAGCTTTGCACACGTGGTAACTCAACAAAACCCAGATGACTCTCAGATTAGCCGATAGCGTGCTAGCTATCGCCAAACAGTACAACATGTAAATAAGACAGTTGTGGAAATGTGGAAATGTTTTTTGTCTTTTGATGGAGGCTAACTGATTCCACCTGCCTCCAGTGCCTTTCAATATTTAATTCACCTTAAGTTTTAAAAGAACAATAATTAAGGACCAGTATAAAGAATAGAAGTCACATTTTACAATCACATATTTTAAAATTGTTATTTATTTGATAATTTACACAACAGAACATACAGTATTAACTATATGCTTAGCTTTAATACAAGAACTTAACACTTCATCATGTGGTTACAGTATAAAATCTATAAGACAAATTATTTTTTAATTAAAAGTCAACATTTTCATGATTTCATAAGATCATTTTATGACTAACAAAAGCTTCTCAAGAAAACATATTGTAATAAATACACAAATGGAATAACTGCTTTTCTAAAATTAAAGGACCAGGAAACACACAGCTCGTCTTCATCAGTGCTTTTCCTTTGGTTGGCTAAATGTTACAAACACCGTCCCTTCCTCGTTGGCGTTGCTCAACACTTTGTCTTCAAAAGGACGAGCAGATCTTCGAATTAATGGGGATGTCATGACTTCGTATCTGGCTGGACTCCCGACTACTTCAAACAGCGCTGATGATTTACTGTCAGACTGTTTGGTGACAAATGTTGAAGTCACAGAAGAAACAAAAACATTGCCGAAGCCATCGGTCTCCTCGTACGTTTCGCTGACAGTCTTTGTGCCGACTATTCCTGCGGGTTGCTCTGGGACAGTTTTCACTTGGAGCACGCTGACCTTGCGTTGTGCAGGGCTGGGACCATTCTTTGAGGCTTCAGCAGGCTCCTGTCCCAGATCACTGTTTGCATCATAGCAACTTTGAGAATCACCGTTTGTTTTTGGTTTGAATGTTGACATGGGTGACTTTGGTTGTTCGGCAGGCTTTCTGGCAGCTGAGTGAATTGAGATGAATGATGGGGAAGACTGGGAAGAGGACTGTCTGATGAGGGGCTTGTTGCGGACTTGTCTGCACGCTTCTTGTTTAGAAGGACTTGAATCCGAAACTGTTTGCATATTCACGCCAGATGCCTCTTTGATTTGACTTGATTTGACCTTGCTTGATCCAATGCTTATTTTCCGGATGTTGTGGGCCGGTGGAAAGATTTGCTCAGTTTTCAGAGATTCATCAAATAATCCTGACAACCCTGCGATGTCAGCCTCGGATTTCAGATTGGAGACGGAGTACAAAGCCTTTTTAATGGTCTCTTCAATGTCAAGAAGTTTTGCTAACGTTTGTTCCTTCAGATTCATTATTTCCTTGCTTGCCTTTTCCAGATCTTCAAACGCGGTCTCAACTGAGGAGATGCTTTCTAGATCGTCGTCCTGTGTCTCTACTTCAACTTTCTTTTCCCCTGTTTTACTTTGCTTTTCATTTCCACTTGGTGTAACTATCCAAGTAGGGACCGTCTCACATAGCGTTTTGAAGGACCGCACGTCTACACTGCTGGTCTCTCCCTCTATCTCTTGCACTTGAGACAGGATTTCTTTGAGTTCCTCTCGTTTTCTCAAATTTTCAAAGATTTCACTGGCCGCTTTCACATTTCCCTTCATGATCTCCTCCTTGTGGACAGAAAGCCTTTGTCGCCTTTCATCATCTGTCTCCTTTACTTTCTTTTTTCTCAAAACAACTTTATCCTCGAGCTTGGGTTGCTTTTCATTGACGTCATTTTGCTGTGCGTGGCAGTTCTTGGTCTTTGATGTTTGCTGTGCGTCATCAGTGTTGTGCTCTTCCTTGGGAGGTGACTGGTGTTGTTGAGCAGCGGTTTGGTTGATTTGCTTATGGTCACTAACATTATCATTTATCACTTTAACCTTCTTGGACAACAAAGGGGCTCGTTTGTCTGGAGTCTCACTTTTCTTTCTTTCAAAGTTTTGTAGAGCAGCCTGCAAGCTCATGTTCATTTCATGCTTCCCATCTTCTGCATAATTCTTCATGCACATTTGTATCTCCTCAGCTGCATTGATTTTCTGTATCACATTTCTCTCCATCTCCATTTCAGTGCTGTTCAACATCATTACTTGGTCTGATTTGCTCCCTGTGAGTGTTTTCTTTTTCTTATTATTTACCTGATCCGTTGAGTGCGTCGGTAGATGTTCACTTGTTTGATTTGAGTCTTGCAATGCTTCAATACAGTTTTGGTGGGATGTTTCATTAAAGGTGTCTTTACTGATTTTGCCATGTGATGTGGTTTCCTGTAGTTTATCTGGAGAGGGCGTCTGAACGTTTTTGCTTTGTTTTGAAGGAATCACTGCACTTTTTCTGTGGTCTGTAATGGGGCAAGGGACTACAGGAGCAGCTAAAATATTCTGTTCCTCTTCAGCTACTGATTTTGTCCATTGTGGCTTTGGCGGTAACGCTGGCTTCTGCTCATGCGGTTTCTCACTTGTCTTTTGAGGGAGTGCAGGTGGAGTTACACACACAGAGCTGGATGATCTAGAGTTTCCATTTGCTACGGGGTTGGGTGTTGAATTCTGTGTTGTAATGGATGGTTGTCCTTCACAGGTTACTGAAATTGAAGGAGACAATTTTGTGTCAGATGGAGGCATAGACACCACAACACACTGCTGGTGAACAGTCTTGCTCCTTCCTGAACAAGCCTTGCCTGAATTCCTGTATATCATTGCAGCTTTATAGTCTCCTTTGGATACATTTACACTAGACTTCTCAAGAGATTGCAGAGCCAATTGGACATTACCTCTTACAATATCTTCTTTATCAAGGAGCTTCTGCTCTGTTGCTGCACTCTGCAGAGACCTAATAGCTGCCCTCACATCTCCTCTGACTTCGTCTGTCTCATCTTCTGTTGTCTGACCATTATACTCACAGTTTACAAAAGGTGGCAGTGATTCTGGTGCACAATTACTGACTATAACTGCACTTTGTTGACAAGCCTCAAATGAAACATGCCTTTCCTGATCTTTCTCTGCATCACTGACCTTTGGATAAGTCTTGATTTGCTGGCATCTGGAGGAAGACGAACATGCAGATTGCATCACTGTGGAGGAGCTTTCCTCTTGTGCTGTGACATTCAGGTTGTATATTTTTCCAGGGACAACGACTTCACGCTCCACATGCATGCTTTGCTGCTTTGCCATTTCAAGGGACTTTTTAGCTGCTTTCACATCTCCGGATAAAATAACCTCTTTTTGTGCTTGGCTTCCTTCTATGTCAGGACCTGACAAGTTCATGTCATAGATAGTTCCAGGTTTAATGATCTCCCGGTCCACACACATGCTCTGTTGCTTTGCACGTTCTAATGACTGCATTGTCGCCTTGATGTCCCCGGCCACAATTTCCTCTTTTTCCACCATGACAGGTTGCATCACCGCAAGTTGTTGCTTTGCTGATAAGATATCCCCAGGGATTATTTCTTCCTTTGGAGGGCAGTTTTCAACACCGAGAGAGCACTCTGACGAAAACACTTTTTTGGTGTTCTTTACATCCCCTGGCAAAACATCAGAAATGGTTCGCTCTACCTGCTCTTTTTGCTGACAGAGACTTCTCTTTGCTTCCCTCACATCCCCCTGAACTATTTCAATGTGCTCCTCTGTCAGAAAGCTCTGATCGACGTCATCTTCTGTTCCCTCAGTATGAAGACTTTTCAGATAGTGCAGGTCTCCTTTCTCAATGCAACTTTTGTACAGATTCACATTTCCCTTTTCATTTTCATCCACTCTGCATGACGCTGCAGTCCTCTGACTGTTGGCAGTAGCTAACAGATTTCCAATCGTAGACTTTACATCTCCCTTCTCAATGAAGTGACTCTCGGATTTGGTTTCAGAACTGCAGATGAGTGAATAAACTGACATCTCAGCTTGGCCCCCTGCAGTCTCTTGCATTATGATTCCTTTTTTCAAATTCTGATCTTGGGCAAGCATTTCGTCGATCATGTGGACAATGTTTAGTGTTCTTTGATCCCTCTCAAGGTTGCTAGTTGTGGCTGACTGGTAGACTGGAAGTTCCACTACTGTGGTATTCACTTTACCCTTCTCCACTTCTCGAAGAAGACTAACTTGGGGCTTCAGGGTTGGTTTGAGGAGGAGTTGCGACATGATGTTGCTGATGTTACCTCCAACAACCTCTTCTTTCTGGATTTGCACACCTTCATTGCTTTCAAGCAGATATTTTGCCATGATCACGTTTCTACTTTCATTTGCTTCTATTATGATGCCACTTGAGTGAACAAAAGTCCTTTGGTACAGATAGGACAGGGTGTCAGCGACACTGTTGGCAGTGATTTTGTCCAGCGGAGTGGTCTCAAAGAGCCAGGTAGTGCACTTCACATCAGATTTTGGTATCTCCTCCTCAGCACCTTGCCCTGGGGTATCCTCAGGCTCCTTGATCTTGTCCAGTGGCTGTGATTCAAACAGCCAAGTGCAGCGTTTCACATCTCCTTTCTGGCTGTCTTCTCTGTGTACAGCTTGTACTGGACCTTGCTCCTGAGGTTCCCCTTTCAGACTGTCAATGGTTTGATTCTCAAAGAGCCAGGTGGAGGTCCTGACATCACCCTGCTGGACGTCAGTGACACTAACCATTCGCATGAACTTCTGGCATGACTGTTCAGATTCAAATATCTGTTTATTGAGCTGCACATTACTGCTTCCCAAGTCTTCAATGACCCTGACAGAGGGCTCCTCTCGGCTGGTAAGGGAGTCCAAAGGTTGTGTCTCAAACTTCCATCTGGCTGATTTGACATCTCCTTTCTTGACATCTTCTTGGGTAACAGCTCGGATCACGTAAACTTCCTTCTCTGCCTTGATGGCGTCAAGGGGTTTTGTCTCAAACATCCACCTTGCTCCTCTTACATCACCACTCATTACCTCCTCTTTTTTCACAGTTGTTACTTCATGAAACTGGCCCTCTTTGTCTCTGATTGCATAGAGTGGCAGGGACTCAAACATCATGGTGCTGGACTTTACGTCAACATTGATCACAGGCTGTTCCACAGAGTCTGACATCTGTTCAAGGGGTTGGTCGTGGATTTTGTCCAGTGAGGAGGTTTCAAATACAAACTTTTTGTTCTGTACATCACCACCCTCCGCACCACTGACTCTCTGAATGCTTGAATCCTCATCGTCCTTATTCATCTGGTTCATCGGACAGTTTTCAAACATCCAAGTAAATTTGTGTACAGAACCTTTTTCAAGGTGTTCGTCTTGGTTCTGTTCATCAGACGTAGTCACCATTTCTGACCCTATTTCATCAATGGAGTGGGATTCAAAGAGTTCTTTAACTCGCGAGACATCTCCAGACTGAAAGTTGACTTGGCTGACACATCTCACATTGTGTTCAGTGTTTGCATCCTTTCTTATACTATCCAAGGTTTCTGTTTCAAAAACATGTTTGACTGTTTGAACGCCGACCTCCGATTTGACTGAATCCTTTATGGTGTTGCATAGCTTCAAGTTGTACTCTTCGCCATCTTTGATGCTGTCTAGAGGCTGAGATTCAAAAAGCCATGTAATGGACTTGACATTGATGTTGTCAATGGCTTCTTTATCATTTACTTTTTCTGATTTGTCATACAAAATGTCCATTGGTTGTGTCTCAAATAACCATTTACAGTTCTTGACATCACCTTTACGATGCTCCTCTTCTGCAGAAGCTTCCTTCTCTGTCTGGTTGAACTTTGAATGGATCCCATCTATTGTTTGGGTTTCAAAAAGCCACTTTGCCATATTGACATCGCCCTTCGTATCCTCCTCTCGGGTGATGCCTTTGATTACCTCAACATTTCCTTTTCCCTCTGCAAGCTCGTGTAGAGGCTTGGTCTCAAACATCCACTTATAGTTTTGGACCTTCCCTTTGATGAATTCTTCTCGGCTGACTGTTGTGACTGTATGGAGGTTTCCAGAGCTGTCCTTTATTGCGTATAAAGGAGTTGTGTCAAAAATTGCTTTATCTTTTACATTTCCTGCTGCAATAGCTTCGCCCTCCTCAATTATCTCTTCGTCGGAATGAGCAATTTTGCTGAGAGGAATTGTTTCAAAAAGATTTTTGAATCCCTTAACATCGCCTTTTTCAATCTCTTGTTCCTTGGATGTGATGTTCTTTTGAATACTGCAGCTCTCAAACATTTGTTTTTTGCCTTTTACTTCTCCTTGTTCATCAGCTGAAAGGATAACTTTCTTCAAACTCCCAACCTCATAGCTATCATTCAGGGTCTCCATGGGTTGAGTTTCAAACAGCCACAGAGAAGTCTTGACATCTCCCGCAATAATTTCTTCCTTTTCCACAGGCTTTTCTGCGGAGTCTCCTTTCAGTGCTGCCAAGGGCTGCATCTCAAAGAGCTTCCTCTTGTTCCCGACATCGGCCTCTCCTGCGCTTTCAGCCACCGTTCCTTCAAACTTGTCCATTCCAACGACTTCTTTTATTGTGTCCAATGGCTGAGTTTCAAACATCCATCTCTTCTGGTCAACTCCTCCTCTGTTCCCCTCTTCCAGAGAGATACCCCGAATAATTTTCACCCCATCAGTTCCCTTATTAATCAGGTCCAAAGGCTGGGTTTCAAAGAGCCAACGGGCAGTGCTGATGTTGCTGCTGTTGATCTCCTCCCTGCAGATGGATTTAATCTCATGGATATTGCCACTGTTGTCTTTGATGGCACAGCAAGGTTCTGCCTGGAAGAGTTTCACAGTCTTCTGGACGTCTCCTTTCTGCTCCTGAAGCTCGGATCTCAGTTTGAGGAAGCTATGGTCTTCTATGGAGTTGCAGCGTCCCAAGTCACTCAATGGTTTAGATTCAAAAAGCAGCCGCGCCCCAGTCACATCTCCTGGCTGGATGGGTTCTTTCAGCACTGCTTCAACCAGTTCCCCTTCCTCTCCTTTTGAGCTATTTAGAGAATCTAAGGGCTGGGACTCAAACAGCCACGTTGATGTTCTCACATCACCTCTGACAGAAATCTGTCTTTTTGCAGACATTTGTTGGGTGGTGTCAATGTGCTCAAACATGGAGGAGGTGCCTCTGACGTTTCCACCTTTAAACTCCTCATCATCCAGCAGCTTCTTGGTTGCATGAGGATCCCCAATGTTGTCCAAAGTCCAGTTCTCAAAGATCCACCTCATGGACTGCACTTCGCACTGATAAGCTGCGTCTGCCGCCTGAGTGTTTTCCGGCTGCACCGCCTTCATTATCTCATCATCCACAGCGTCATCGAGACTTGCCCTGAGGTCTGGGTGGATGTGTTTAAAGAGCCTCTTCAGCTCACTCTTCTGCCGTTGCTGGTAGAACGTGGAGAAGGTTTCTTTGGGTGGAGGCAGAGGGAGGTTACTTAATGCTGAAGGCCCTTCATAGTCAAGGAGTCTAGCTGGTATGGGAGGAGGTGGGGGGGGGGGCAGGTTGTCTTCATCGTGAGATGATTGTGAAACTGTGACTTTCCTGGCTGCTTCAGCCATCTTTAAATGAAAGACAGATGGGAGTAAAATTGTCAGGTTTCAGTAATCAAAAAGAGTATTAGTTAAAGTGCGTGCAATTATTAGAATGACGTGCATTTTAGCAAGTAAAGCCATACTTTACCTTTGTCTATGCTCGCTTGATGTTTTTCACTGCAAACCATCCTCTGTCACACCAGGGTTAACAAAACACTTCATAGCTGTTAGTAAGCAGACATCACACAGACTCCTAGTCTATACTGTAAGTGCACTAAGTTACATTAACACTGAATGTCTGTCTTTGGAAATATAAATATGCATTACACCAGCATTTATTTATATTTTTGGCCACTAAATCTTCCCTTTTGTTCACCAGCTGGTTGCTGATGTTGTCAGTTTGGTGCTGGGCAGGTATTTATATATATATATATATATATATATATATTTATATGTATATTTGTTTCTGGAATCAGCTGCCTCCTGCTGCCGAATACAACACTGATGAGAGCAATGCGACTGCACCAAAATAGTAAAGTTGAGTCCACAAAACCAAAACAAGGAGCTGAAAGGTGCAGCAACGCTCCATAGATCTGAACTTGGGTGATAGCTATCTGTGGGTTCGTCCCCATGATTAGCAACTTTATTGTTAATATGAAACTTTGATTATAGCAGCTTTAAGAGTGTTCATATTTTGTGAATTTAAAAAGGCATTCGATGTAAGCACGCTCAGTACTTAAACGTAATAGTTGTTTTATTTTAAATCCAGTGTCAAAACAATAGAAAATATGTCCAAATATGGTACTTAAGTGTTCTGCTTTAGCCCGTTAACAAAAGTGAGTCCAAGCTGAAATATATTACGAGACATGGTCTGTTGACTTGGAAAAGAAGATGCTACTCAACATGAAACAGTTAAGTTGTTCTGAAGGTATTTTTATCTCACTGTAAACGCCATTATATGAACTATTGTGTGTCTTCTTGAGTTCTTGAATGCAGATTACAGGTTAACTGCATGTTGGTCATATACAAGCAAAATCAGAGTCAGTTACACAGCACACGTACGAACAGCACGCACACACTGCAGCGGAGAAGTGAACGATACAGTACCTTGTTTTTACCTCTCGTTCCCGGAGTACTGACAACTTCCTGTTGGACGAGCAGAAAAAGTAAAGTTTGATTTCGATCAGTTTGGATCGTGAGCAAGTTGCATTATTTGTCCGTAAAAGCTGTCGCTGCGCTTCACATGTGCTGTCATTGAGGCAGAGCATTGTGGTCATTCCCTATTGAAGCCCTTGACCTCCATGGTGGCGAGGAATGAGCGGCATTTCAGGAACTCACTGGCTGTGCTGAGCCTCCCGCGGAGTCGATGGCTGCTGCTCTCGACAGATAGAGAGCCGATCTGTCTCTCACCGAGGAGGAAGTAGATATCCTGTCTCTGCTTTGTCTCGTGGGCGCGCCCCCCTTAGTCAGTGATGGACTATATTTATCATCTGCAACAGAAAAAAAACTAAAATAAATCCAATATGTATAAAACCTTGGAAGAGTAAAAACATTTGCTCAATGAGACAACAATAAGTGAAGTAAAATAAGCTTTGGATATTAACTCTTTTGCTAGTTTAGATGTGTTGACACGTGGGACCAGAATAAGTGTGGAGTGTGTGGAGTGTGTGGAGTGTGTGGAGTGTGTGGAGTGTGTGGAGTGTGTGGAGTGTGTGGAGTGTGTGGAGTGCCAGCAACCAGTTTAATGATAACATTGTGTGTGTATATTTATAGTGATGTAGGAATCTTTCTTATCTGTTAACTTGTGGAGAATATTCCACCTGCAACATGGTCTATAACGGGTCCCCAACCCCCGATCATGTGGCACCGGGCCGTGGATCATGTGGTACCGGGCCGCACAGAAAGAATAAAATGTTGTTTTTTTTTTGTATTTATTCAAAAAAAATGTATGTATTTTATTATATATATTACAATGTATTAATAATATAAATAATATGCATAATATAAAATGGAATAATTACATTTACATTATATATGTGATGATTAAATGATATGTTTTGCACTTTATTGTGTGTTTTGCTATGCCTGCCCCCCCCCGTGGTGCAGAAAGGCGCATCCTGAGTGATGCTCAGTAGCTTGGGAGACTTTTTACCCATCATCCATTGTGCTCAAGACAAACGTTGTGACAAACGAGCGAGTTTCCGAAAGCTTTGATCCCAGTAGGTGCTGACGTGACAGCCTGCTGCCCGGGACCGTCACCGCACTGCGTGCCATGGACGGATCGTGACGCCCAAGAAAAAATTAAAAAAAACCCAGCAACTGCTCACTCAGCTGGAGTGACACAGATTGTTTGCACATTGTTTGTGTGAGCTCTCATCAAACCATCAACACCTGACCACAGGAATGCGCCTGCCTGACCCCACGCAAAACATGGAAATGAAACTCTGTGCGTTGGTTCACCTGCTTGTTTTACTCTGCACGAATACACATCACAAAGGTCCTCCGTGAGACTAAAGAATATGGTAGATGTGTTCAATTCAATAACAACAGCACTGCAGACAATATGAGCAGAGGTCAGCCCAGAGTGCTGCACGGGCCACCCGGCTGTAACTAATGGCCAGATTTGAACACACCTCCCCCTTTTCACACACTAAGCCCTCGCGGGACAAAAGGATGGACCAGCAAGCTGGCGCCTCTCACGAGTCCGGACTTAAACTATTTTCATAGATGGGTGAGCAGACAGAATGAGAGCCGTGCTGTCGAAGTCCTCGCCCAGGTCAACTCAACTTATCATCACTCCCGCTGGTGTCAATAACTGGTGAAATATTGATTTGTGAACTCCACCTGTGCACCAAATCACAGAGTGACTGAAAGCTGCTCTGACGTCTGACAGCTTCCTCGGTGATTCCCACACTGACGTCTCTTTGATCTGGACTCATTCTCCAGGAATGAAGAGGAGCTATTAGCGGCGCAGTAATGTGGGGGCGTTTTGGGCCACTGGCAGCTGTACAAATGGTGGTGAAATGCAGTTGCTATTTGTTCTTCACGACCACCACCTTCACCAGCGTCAGCTGTCGCTGATCGTAGCCACATTCACAGACTGTAATGAGAACCAGCGTGCCAAAAGGCTGCTCGTACAGCGGGGCCCCAAGCAGCTCATCACACCAGCCCATCCAACTTATAGGGATTTTACTTATTGCTTTCATGGCAGATATGCTGCTTCTCATTTCCCAGCTCATCGTGACTCTTTTGATGATATAAGAAAGGAAAGCTTACGGCTGATTTATCCTGTTGCCTGACCTTCCATTCCAGACATTTCTAAGGATGAAGGGCTGGAAATATTTAGCCACTTAAGACTGAAGGAAGATGGCAGCAATGTAGACAACACTTCAATGTGTGACCTTGTTTAGCTCGGATAAAGCTCATAAAGAAATAGCCAAACATGCAAGCAAAATGGAAAGCGTTCAGATGATCAAAGTGTTTTGTTTATATCAAATGTACATTTCATAATTAATTCTAAACTTTTACCCTTTTAATTAATCTTGGACAAGTATTTTGTTTCTCAGTGACTTATCATCAACACACACCATTAAACTCCAGCTTAATATTTGTAATATTGTCATACTGAAATAAACGCCACGTTCATTCACTTATCTCACAACATCAATAACACCAGACAGAATAAAGACACAGAATAGATTTAAGTAGCATTACTTCTTACACTATATGTCTACATTGGCTGCACATTCACCTCCGTTTCCTTCATTTCAACCCAAGTTAATACTCACTAAAATACCCTCCAGTGTTGTGTCCCGCTGTGTCTTCAGGCCCCTGTGAGGTGTGATACAGCCTCTGCTCTCTCTTCTCGCTTCACTGTGACTGAACACTTTCTCGTCCTGTGGCCTCGGTGACAGCTGATTTTTATCAGAGACCGCTGCCCCAGTGGAAGACTATTTTGGGAGGGTGTGCTGGCGGCTGCTGCTACTGAGTCAATCGCCTCTGTTAGTCACCGAGGGACCGGGGCACCCCTCCACCTCCCATTCCCATAGCTACATCGTCACCCCCTATAACGGGCACGGGGCGGGACCTGCAGTATGTGTGTCACAGGGTGTTTGGGGAGCAAATACAAAAAAAAAAAAAACACTCACAAACACAAACACATCCTATTTTGGTGAAGTGGTACACTGATAAAACAGCTGAGGACACTTCTGCACATTAATACTGTCACATATATTCTACTAGATGATGCGAGTGAAGTCCTCGTCCCTCACTCGGGACATTTTTAGTTTTACAATTTTTTTTATTTTCGTTCCTTTGGACGGGTTTATATAAATAGGGGGTTTTTTTTTTTTTTTTTTTTTTTTTTCATTTTGGAAGTTGAACCTTAGTTCCTATATTTAAGTTTATAATAAACCGTGTAGCCAAAATACAGATGGTCAGACCTTGGAGGACAAAAATATCCCCATTAAAACCCATTGAAACCCATTGAAACCCATTTAAA
>CALSCE010009779.1:412899-427776 GCA_943593645.1 Bovichtus variegatus | reverse complement strand
ATATATATATATATATAGAGAGAGAGAGTATATATTAATAAATATATACATATACAGTATATATATATATATATATATGTGGTTAGAGGCTTGAACCTGGGTCCAGCCACTCACCTGCCAGGAGTTATAGGGCTCCAGCTTGATGGAGGCCAGCGTGGTCAGACCGGCCACAAAGCACAACCACTTCATCTTGACCAGGGCGATGCTGTAGAGTATGATGCAGTGAGACAGAACCAGAGCCATGAAGGTCCAGCCCATCGTGACCAGGACTGCCAAGCCTCCGTACACACCAAAGATCAAGGATCTGTGCTGTGGGTAAAGAGGCCAGCGTCAGTGTGACGGCGTCTCGGGACTTTTGTACTATTCATGATTTAATGAGACACACACAAGGTGTTAGTACGACCACACTGTTGAATCTACACGATGGATGGATTACATTGTGGAGGGAGGGGAGGGAGGGAGGGGAGGGGGCAACAAGTCCACGTATTAATGGTTTAAATGAAACACATGACAAAAAATGTTATAAAATTCACAAGTTTATTAATGTTACCTTACATCCATTTATACCAATCTTCATTGTAAGCATGGAACAAGACAGAAAAACATGTTTAAAACAGCAGTTTTAAATATGTCAAAGTATTCACTGGTGCACTCAACGACAGACAGACGGAAGAATGCAGCTCATGCATCGAGTGTGTGTGAGACCTTGAGGTGCAAACACGCAGCAGGACAAATGCTGCTCAATAGAATAGAATAAAGTGAACGAATTGTAATTACTTGTACAGTCCGAGGCCTAAACTGTTTACATGTGCACATAGCTTTGCACGTAATATGTTCAGACCACATATCAAATTTACAAATGTCTCTTTGTTTATTAACTTGATATTATTTCATGATTTATGGTATTATTGCTTAAGCAAATACATACCTCAGTATATAAAATAAAGTGTTTGTGCTTCTTGTTGTCATATATATGTTTCTTAATTATGTTTTTTCTTTTTTTTGTGTGTTTTTATCAAGATGTAGATCACATCTTCACCTCTCCTGTCACATTTCTTTTTATTTATTTTTTATTATCTGGGTATTATTCAGCCTTATGTGTGTGCAAATAAGAAAAATAAATAAATAAATCTGGTGTATTTGATACCTTGATTGGAAAGCCTGTGTTCAAACACACCCAAACACACACATATGTATATACAGTATATACAAAACATACACACATAATAGGAGACATGCCACTATAACTGTATGCAATCAGATTAAAGTGCCAGCTGAGGGACATTCACACACATGCACGCACCTTTGGAGCGAGCAGGCTGAATATCTTGGCAAAGATAACGTGACCGATGAGAGCAAAAAGGATATGATTGCGGAATGTAGAGAACCACATCATCCATTCGAAGTCTGCAACATCCTGTGGCAAAGGAAGACGCGGCATTACCACGCGACAGCTGCTCTACTACGACATCTTGCATCAGTAATTCTAATCTGTCGAACCCATGGAGATACACGCACAGATTACATACGAGCATCTTACCATTTTCCTCCCAAAGTAATGCCATCCTGGTTGCACGCTTTCTTTGAAGGCCTTTCTGTTGGCATTGTCTGAATGAAGAAGAAAACAGGATGTTCACCAAACAAAGTGGAGCGTTTAATCAATAAGGTGTTACATGCTCTGCTCGTGGTAATATATGGTAAAGCTTCCAGGTCCGGGAGGCTAAATACAGACTTTAGGCAGCTTTATTTTTGGGGATCTATCTAATAATACATTTTGCGGAAAAAGGTTGCATTTTAACAGCTTTGGTGTGATTTTTGGATTATTCCCAGTGAATTTAAGGCCATTCGCTCCATTTGATAACATCACGTATTACATAATGTACTCGTTGCAAAGCTTTCTATTTCTGCGGCTGACATCTACACACTCATACGCTCATAACCTGCTGACTGAAAGGCTAACACAGAAAATGATTTTTAAAAATAACAAAGAGAAGTGTGATAATGAGACTTCCACTATCGCTGCAACAAATGCGACTGGCACGCGCCCCCACAGTCGCTCCTGCAGCTTTGCCTGATTACACTAATGCACATTGGAAAAAAAGATATGAAAATGTGAGGGTCAGTCAGGGAAAGCCTCTTACTTCTGGGCGCACAGCCAGGCTTCTATTACGGGTATACTGTGCTACTGTAGCAGCAGAAATGTCCACAGACTGAGCAGCCCAAAAAAAAATGACCATTTCAAGAAGAATCAGGACAAAAAGATGAGTGACAACATGACGCTGGCCACTCTGACTGTGACCGGGTGCCATTCACCAGATTACACTCAGCCCTTTCACATCCGTGTGTGAGGAGGACACTCCAAGTGTTTTACTGTCTGAACTCGTGCAAACGTTTGGCAGTATTTTGGGACGAAGTGTTTGGGATTAGTCGACTCAGCGTGTGTGAGTCTGAAGACTGAAATATCTCCATCTGGGAAAATAATTAGAAAGTAATTGGACCATCTTTAAATTGTCTTCATATTAATAGGAACGTGCAGGAATTCCTCAGGGGAGGTGGGGGGGGGGTCTCTTTGAGTCTGCAAGATTAACTTTGCTCTGCGCAGTTTAAGGTTAAACCGAGCAGTGGTATAGTTCGGGCTCTTGTTTTTCTACAGCTCATTTTTATTCTAAATTCCCACTGATACAAAGTGATTGACTGTGTGTTTTTTTACTCATAAAGTTGGTCCACCAGTGGAGCAGCTGCTGAAAAAGTGCACATTCGCTCTGACTCCAATACATATAAATGCACTTTAGAGTTACTGTGCTTTCAAACATCTCTTTGACATGTCGTGCACTCACCACTAGAAGCTTCAGATATCCAACTGCCGGCCCATATCAAGGCCACGGCGAGTACAGCTGTGTAGAGATACAGCTCATATCTGGGCAGGGCAGCTTTGATCCCCATGGTGAGTCTGTGCACGGGAAGCCTAATAAGAAAGCAATAAGCCACACAAGATCAGACCTGACTGAAGGCAAATGGGAGGAAAAGACAGACACGTCGGAGAAAAGAAAAACATTAATGGATGATAGTGGAAGTGAATCGTGAGCGAGGGGTTTACCACGGTTTATTGAACCAGTGCTTTTCAGATGATTCTTCTGCAGGAAAGTATTCAGGGCTGAGACATCAGTATGAAAGCCTGCACTTACAGCCTCGTCTTAGAAATACTGGTTGGGCGTAACAATAAAAACGTGAGTAATAAGAGGACAGATCACAGAATGTTCTGATATTACTGTAGCTTGTTTACTTTAGTAATCTAGTACCATTTATATACATAGAACAGAACATAGCCCAGTGTGAAAACCGTGTAATGCACCCACAACAACTCAACTAAACCTCCCTTTTGCCTGCACACGTCAAACACAGGCTCTTCATGACAGCTACAGGCCATCAATGAGGTGACATTTGACTAATAGGCCTTAAGAATCGACAGGGCAGTGACTTAAATAGTATTGCAGAGCTCCGGCTCCTCGGAATCAGCACCGTCAGCTGCATGCGCAACCCTACCTCTCCTTCCTATTATAGCTGTGCAGTTGGTCTGCTGTGCAGCAGGGCAGCTGCAGTGCTATGTGATCTGAGAGGCGTTGCATGGGGGACTCACTTCACAGAATAATTAGCACTGACTGGAATGTCCAAGAATGGTGCAGCGGAGTAGGAAAACAGATAGACAGTTACTTTTCCAGTAGACAATAAGGCACCTGCAAGTGTGTGTGTGTGTGTCTGTGTGTCTGTGTGTCAGACTAATGTTGAAGTTAAAGGAGTTGGTCACTGCCAAGATGTTACCATGGCTCAGCAGGACCCCAGCAAAGCGTCCTGCATACAAACACTGGTTCTCTGCTTCTCTGGCCGTGCACACAGAGCCAGAAACACACAGGCCTTGTGCATTGATCCTATACTCTTGTGTTTAAACCTATATAGGCAACAAACAGACATATACTTGGTTGTTTTTTTTTACTAACCTTGTATCCGCTTCGCACTGTCAAGATAGGGGGGGTGGGGGTGGCAGCGGTGTTTACAGCCAGACTCTTCAATATAGAGAATGATTCAAAGAAAACAAGGGGTGTTGATGGTTACAGCGGGTTTCTCTAATTCATCCGTCTTGTGGGGGGCTTGCCGCTGCCGCTGCCTGCGATCACCAGCCAGTCAGGATGTTGCGGACTCAACGAAAGGAGGAGGTGGAGGAGCGGGTGGGGTGGTGGTGGTGGTGGTGGGAGGGATATATTTATCCTTCACTACAGCACCGCAGTGAGGGGTGGTCCACGCCGAGCCCATCAGACCTTACTGGAGCGCAAAAACACTCTGGCACAACAATGTGTAAAAAAAAAAAAAAAAAAACAATTTTAAAAAAAGAAAGAAAATGAGGAGGAAAATATCAATTCAGTCCAGATCAGAGTGACACACCATGTCTGACGGTTCTGCAGGAAAAACATACAATGGACTTGAGAAGACAGCATGTGGAGATATGACTGGAGATATGAATGTGGGGCTGAATTAAATATGACTTTATGGATTAACACGTACACACCCTGCTGCCAGTGCGTCCACCAATCAGCAAAAAGCAATTAGGATCCTTCTAAGTTTTGTCATGAAGTTGTGTTTTTTTTTTGTGTGTGTGTGTGTGTCTAGGCTGCATCCTCTTTACTGTAAGGTCTCGGAATACACTACAACATTATAAAGTCTCGAAAATATCTGAGGGATTTTTAGATTCTCCCCACTTTGCAGTCATGTTTCCCATCATAAAGTCTCGGATACTCCAAATCCGATACAGCCACTGATGTGATTTAATAGAAATGCATGCAGTGTGTTTTATCATTAGGAATGCAGGGTATCCTCGAAGCATTTACCTCATTTAGACACTAGGTGGCGCTATCGGCTTGTTCAAATTAGCCACACAAGTGGGAAAGAACCGAAAACACACCGAGGGTTTTGGATACACCTCAACTATTTGCTTGGATTGTTAAACAGGCTGTTGTTCGCCCGGGAGCAGGTTAAAGCTACACAAAGTGTGATTAAATTAATTTTTTTTTTTTTTTTTTTTTTTTTTTTTAAATTCTAATAATAAAGAAGTATGATGTGTTGCATGTGATCTGCAGTAATTACAGAGGAAAGGAGGCTGGAGGAAAGTCAGCTCCAGCCAGCTGCATAGGGTTGAGCAATAGTGCGGCGAGGCTGCCTGCCTGAGAGGATCCATCCCAGAAACAATCCGCCCCCTCCCACTCAGAGTCCCCCGCTTCAGATGCAACTCAAAATACATAAAGCCTCCATGTTGCACGGGGAGTGCAGGGCCAGTAGATATGAACTGTTTGCTTACAAGTGTTAGCTAACTTTAACGTCCAACAACTCGCGTCCGGTGCGTGTTTTCTGAACAACAATCCTCCGACGGGCTTCCTAGTGTTTTTCCAAACGGTGTTCCAGACACGGCCTCACAATTTTTTTTTTTTTTTTCTGGATGATCGGAGCTTCACAGCTAACCGAAGCTAACTCGCTAACCGAAGCTAACTGCTAGCCGAAGCTAACTCGCTAACCGAAGCTAACTGCTAACCGAAGCTAACTCGCTAACCGAAGCTAACTTCAGCTAGTTAGCAATTCAACGGTTTTTTTTGTGGGGTTTTTGTTGGGGTTTTTTGTTTTTTTTTTTTTTTTTTTTTTTCAGCCCATTCACGCTGTCGGTGTTTCCCAGAAAATACTTTGTTTGCAGCGATGATATTTTGCGGAGAGCCATAAATGACAGCCATCCACTGGCGTCCATTCACCACCGTGCTAGCTAGCTGGCTGGCTACAACCGCTGCCACAACACTCCGCCGCGGACGGCTGCACTGCTTTGTGGGCTGGCTGGTCATCCTCATCTTAAACAGCTAGCTAACAGGGGCTAGCAAACGAAGCAAGCGCGCTAGTACGAATAACATTGTGGGAAACAAAAACAGGAACAACCACCCGTCTAAATGGACCACATGTCCATAATAACCCAAGTTTCCAACCCGAAGGAGGAGGAAATAATATCCTTTAACCAGGAAAAAGGTAAGGAAAAGTCAATTAACAGCTGGTAACTAATGCTAGCTGGCTAACTACTTTTCTCGACTGACGTTAGCTTGTTAGCTCGCGCTTGCTAGCTGCTGTAGTAGTTGAACACACGGATAGTCTGCTTGTGGAAGTCACATATAACATAACTAGTGTTGGTTGACAAACTCTTAAAAAGCAACAAGTTTATCGGAGTGGCCTCGTAAATGTGTGGAAGTCAGTCCGTTTGTTGCGCGTTGAACATGAAGAGCGCGGACGTGGTTTTACCCCCATTAACGTTGGTCGATTTAAAGTTCACACATTTGTTGTGAAACAGTAGTTGTTGCAAGGCCAAATGATGCCAAGTCTTTCCCTTTTTAATAAAAATAAATAAATGTTAGTGTTTTTACACTTTTCGCTGTGTGTTTGGGCTACATAGCGGGATTAAATGATGGGTGAATCAGGACCACAAGAAGTTAAAAAGTTGATGGTGGTTTGGTCTGCTGGGTAGCTAAACTGTTTTTTGGGGATGAAGCAGACCTGCAGACAGGGGAGACATTATCTGCTGTCAGTGATGTAGCTGGATGTCTTGGGAGTTAGGACAGCGTTTTCCATCACGGCTGTGGTCCTTAGGATGCCCAGATTTGCATTGCTCTCCTTCTACCTGCTTTATGTTGTAAACAGTGCAGCTGCTTTACATCTCTGATGGAGACTCTCCTATTTATGTTCTGTGTTGTCATTTTTTATCCCTACTTAAAATTGTTTCCCATGCAGCTACAATTGCTTTTTTTTTTTTTTAGGGATCTCGGGGTCAAAATAGATCCATCTGTCATTAATTATTATGTATTTCTCAACTCGCACATGATCTGCAGTGGAGGTCAAACCTCCCCCTCAATACCATAGCTGCTAATGTCCATTCATTTCCATTCCTGGGGTTACTCTGACACTCCCCATGTCCACCAGGCCCATTGGACGTGTATCAGTATCTCATCTCCAAACCTCACTTGTCAGATCATTAGTAATGTGAGAACATAAGTCTTTCATGCACAACAATGCACTTTCCTCTGAGGGCACAAACCTATCCCTCAGTAACTACTATGGGTTCTATGAGAGATTATCATTGCATGTATGGGGGAGTCATGGGAGAATAAAGGGTAAAGGTAAGGATTGACCCACGTAATATGAGTGTATGGCAGTAAAATATGCAGATTCCACGGCAGGGATGCACTTTTACTAACAGCTTGATAATGTGTCTCAGTAAAGATATAGTTATTTTGTTCCAACAGTATGATAGGGTATTTGTAAGGGCTTGTTGGCATTTTATAAGTCACACTTTGGTGCTTGGAGAGGTTGTGGTATTCTGCTGGGAAACTGATGGTGAAGTCATTTAGGGTCACTGGGTATGCATAATGCTCAAATGATAAGTCAATTAAGTGGTTAGTTGATGGGGAAACTCATCTGCTAATAGTTTAAATGAAATTGAATGAAAGGTTAAAGTAATCGTTCCAGTAAAAATGCCAGATGGTGCGGGGCCATGGCCTCAGTAATGAAGATTTTGTTTTCGCTTTCCTTTTGTGTTTCTTTGTAAATAGATTTAAGCAAATGTGATCATCATGTTGGGCTTGTGATGTAGGTTTGTCTTTATTTATAGACTCCATGATCAATGGAGTTTATCAGTTTAATTGATGGGTTTATTTAGCAAGTATTTAGTGAAATATATTATATTGAGCACATGATTTGTTGTGTAGTGCAAGTTAAGGACACACACAAGACCAGGTATCAGTAAATTACTTCAAAATGTTTCATTCTCTCATGACAATTTATCTAAATCAGAGACATGCCTCCTTGTGAAGTCATGTTAACTTGCATTCTGGTAGCGTTTAGTAAGATCACAAATTGTTTACCGACAGAGGAGTTTAAGCAGCATTACACACACACAGTTGGAATTCACCTTTTGTGTGTCGAGCATGAAAATCACACCTAATAACAGCCTGAGTAAGAGTTGTTTGTCATGCAGGACACAGTTAAGATGAGGACGAAGTGGAGCAGTGATGTTGCTGTTCGTGTCCTACCTCTAAAAATGTCTCTTAAGAACGAGTCCCAGAATTATTCTCTTGGGGCTTACTCAAATATTACCATCAGTATAGTGTGGTCATGTTCGGTCTTTTGTTTTGTACATTTTGAAAACAATCTTTGAGTGTGAGGGGCATAACTGTGAAAGGAGGAATTTAAAAAGATCTTTTGAAGAAGTTTTTATTTAAGTTGAATATTTCACAAACTTAGTATGTAGCCAGATTCTTAGCTTTATTCCCCAAGTTTATTATACAGTCAACCGATGATTTGGCTGATCTATTGCAAAACAACTTAACATGTAGTCCATCTCAGCAGCTGTCCAAGAGGAATCTGACAGGTAGTCTTCCATTGCTTGAACAGGCTCCAAACTGTCTGGACAAAAATTGCCCACCTTTGCTCTCAGTGTTCCTCTGCTGGCTGTCTTACAACATGTGCCTGCCTTTCACACTGCTTTGGCTGCCAAGCAGCAGCCTAAATATAGACTTGCTGCCCTGTTGGCCGGGGCACCACTGACCTCGAGGCCAAGTATAACTGTTCGCTAAGATGACAATGATCTTTTTCATTCTCGCACTCATACAAGCTTTGGTTTGGAAAAAAAAACAACTACTTGATTTTCAAGTGAAGATAATAATGGCTGTGTGCATTTTGTTTTTCTTGTCAGGATTTTCGGGGGTGTTTCAAAGATTTAAAGTGGCCCCTTGACTCAGATGTTTTTGCACTAGAACCATGTTGAAGTTATGAGACGAATGGATGTCTCTTGAATGATCCATTCACCCTCATGATACTTCTCTATAGCCATGAAATCCAAGACGTTTCTGAGGATTGATTTACGTGTGGTGCGCGTCATCCACTGAGCACTGCAGTTGTTCAATGACTGTCAATGTAATTGACAGGTTTTGTCAAATTTGAACCATATTAGACTATGAGGTTCTCCATTTAATAATGTTTAGATCTCTATACATGTTTAGGATATTCAAGAGACTTGCAAATGAAAAATCCGCTGTCAATTAAGTTCAACGTGATTACTCTGTGGAAATGAGCCCAGGTTCAGTGGAACCTCAGCACCACTGCAAAAACAAACTGCATGTAGTGTGAAGTTATGTATAGATCTGTCCTGCACAGGTAAATCACAAGAATACATAACGCTGTATGTTGAGTTTTTATTCCCCTCGGAATTCATTAAAAGTAAATGTTTCTAAACTCACGATTTGCCTTTTTGTACCATGCTATTTATTTTGTTTACTAAGGAAATGAGTATAAAAAAAAAATAGCTAGAACAATATACATGGTCAATATACATAATCCTTGTTTTATTATTAAATGGCGTGTTGCCACAGTTTGTGATTATTAAAAACACTATCATAGTATCAAGAATACCCTGAGTTTGAATCTTAGGGCCAGTTGGGGTCTTTATATGAAGCGTTTGCATGCTCACCTCATGCATGTGGATTTCTTCCCACAGTAAAGTGCCCATACGTGTGAACCTGTGTGACTGCCATCAAGGTATACCGTGCCTCAGAATCAGAAATCCTTTATTAGTCCCACAGCGGGGACATTTACAGCCTCTGGGATAGTTTGCAGGATAAGCAAGTCTAAAAAAAAAAAAGATTATGTTTTGCAATATAGATCAGTTACTTTCATTCTATACCCTACTTAAAAATGAATGTATTTTACATATTGACATGTTTAATTAAAAAATCGCTTTTAGTTGATGGAGCTGTTGTAAGTAAGCGCGCCCTGATCAATCGGCCACCGATCGTTATCGACAGTCGTTCTTTCATCGATTCTGAATAGAAATTCTCACACATTTTTCTGCTTTCTCGCTTGTTTTTCAATTCACTCTGAGAGCGACTCAGCGGGACACACACGGGCAGCGGATCACAATCTGCAGTAATAGTTTTGGTGTCCGTCTGGTCCATTTTCTCCGAGATCCGCAAGTGAATCTGGCAAGAAAACCCACTGATAACCTATTCTAAACGATATAAAGGACATATTGTATAAACGATCTGATTTCTAATTATAAAATATTCATCCCATGCTTCCCCGAGAGACAAACACTTACACACACACACACACTCTTACGGAAAGAGCAGAGGAGCATCACCGCTTGTTGACCAGTTCAGAGAAATGGCTTGAATTGTACCTTGTGATCGGCCCCGAGTTATCCTGATCGGAGCCTTACTTGCAGGTTTAACATGTCTGTGGTTAGTAAGTGTATCAACAGACCCGTCACGCAACTTGTTAACTTGATGAGTTTCTGTACATTAAAAGAGTAAAGGCCCTAAACTCTGTTAGACTAGTGTATTTACTATTAAAATATATACCTGCGCAGACTTAGTCCACTGAGAGGTTTGTAGTATTATTTAGACAAATGCTCAGTGCACCACAGAGCAAATGCAAAGCTTTAAGATATCACTGCACCGCTCACAGCACGCAGTGTGGGAGTGATTAGGCGTCTCGCTGTGCTGGACTGACCCTTCGCCAACGACATACAGCGCGTCAACAAACCACCCGTGAGCCGAGGACGCAACACGCTCCGCTCGGCTGCAGGGAGGGTTGGCCTTTCTTGGTCAGAACCTCACTGGAAGTTGTTGTCACACCCACTGATTAATGATTTATAGTGTGTTTGCATGCAGACAGCCTAGTACTGGATACACTGTACCTGAAAGACCAAGGGCAACCTCACAGCGAATATCTCGTTGTTGTTGTTGCTCGGGGAATAAATGGCTCGTGTTTTTTGGGTAATGAAACCTTGGAATGTGGTGTGGTAACGATGTGAACACAGGAATTGAACTTTGACTTGTTTATTAATGAATTAGAGTTTACCCTCTCATTAGTGAGTTCCTCGCCTCCTTCCACCCCAGGTGAGCATGTGTTTGAGGCCCAGTTCTGCTCCGAGCATGGCTCTGTAGTCTGAGGGTCTTTGTGCACAGGAATCAATACAGCAGCCACTTATAGTGATGAGTCACGGGAAGATGACAACTGTCCCAGTTTTACAGTCGTACGGAGCTGAAATGATGAGGCGAAGTCCGGTTTAATAAAAGAAGTCATGCGGTCCTGATTTTAGGTTATTTTTAGACATTTAAATCAAGTTTACTATGTTGGATATGATCAGCTAGGGCATCATAAAGAACAATTTGGTCAATTACATTTGTCCAAAATCTCCAAATCAGTTTATTACTCTGCTGGTATTTGTTGGTCGTTGTGTAAAAGTTTGGTATTTTCCAGTGGATTGGGTCAGACGGTGGCTTTTTTATGATCTGGAAACATGGAGCAGTAGCAGAAGTTTCTTCTTTCCTGTGTTTTTATTCCTCTTGCAGTGAGCACTTTCAGTATTCCCTGATGATGGGACAGGGTTTTCCTGAGTGGATTTCTTTTGCTTTCATTACTTGCATTTATAAAAGTGATGTCGTTTAGTAAACTTTATGGACCCGGTCAATGTCACTGTTCACCAACTAAACAATTTGGTTCTTATTTGCCTCCATTATGCATTTAAAAAAAGGTGTATCCATGTGTCGGTATACATACAAATTCAAAAAGTGATCAGATAAATGACAGTTTTGTTAAATAGTGTCATAAAATGAACTATAAAATAACAAAAAACAATATTATCAGCGATAGCCAAATACAGTTTCAGTCGTACTGCTCCATTATCTCTGCGCGACTGAGCGGTTTAATGTTGTTTACTTGTTGACGGATGTATTTAAATTGTCTTGGGGTGAAGAGCTTGTGTCACTGATGAGATATAGTCTAAATACCCAACAGCCTAATTAACGTAATGAAGTGTTTCGTGTAGCTGTTACTCTGTCAGTGTGGCGTTCCTGCACCGATGAGTATTTTTAGCTGCGGAATATAGAATTGATGTAATCTTCTTAAAACAACAGTGTGGTAACTGCACATTATGCCTTTGCATGACATGATATGAGGCTGTGGCTGCTGTTGTTGCCTAATGGTACCATGCAATGTAGGAATTAATTGTTTAAAACCTGGATTGATATAAAGATCTATCTGGTATTTGTAAGGTGTAGTCCTAACTAATACATTGTGTACTGGTCTTCTGATGTATTTTCTTCAGGCACACTGTGACAAATGTCTGTTGGGTATTGGTTTAAGGTCAGGAGCACAAAGTGGCACAATATCAAGATGCCAGAAGACATGACATAATGCTATTTGCTCGTCGCTGGTCTTCAGTTGCAAAAGCATTCTGGTTGCGTGAGCCGGGGGTTGAGCGGGGGGGCGGGGCGGGGGTCTAATGGGTAGAGAGGAATGCAGCCTTGTATAGGCTCTGCGGGGTCTGAGGGGCCTCCCACCGCCTCCCTCCCCTCGTCTCTTGTGCATGTCCAGGCTGCTTCAGTCACTCACCTGCCAGCTGAAACATGGAAAGGAAATGTAAGCAAGCTTTCAAAATGGAGACTCCTAGGCCAATCAGGTGAAGGGATCCACGTCAGGGCAAAAAGGAGGAGGGAGGAGCGCGTAGCTTCCAACTTGTCACTATTAATAAAAGCTTGGTGTCTGATTTAGGCCCTCCTCCGTAGTCCTGCAATGAGAGGCGATCTGCAATCAGAGCGGAGCGCGCTCTGAACTGTCGCTATGTGGGACTGATAAAGTCAGCCGTCCAGCCAAGTTATTTTCTGATCAGTGGTTCTGCCAGGCCGGGTCAACAAAACCAACACTAATACCATTTAATCACACTGTCAAGGTCTCGCTTATTGTTGTGCTTCACCGCTGTGGTCGCTAAGGAGGATTGTAATGAACATATAACTGTTTGTCCCCAGTTATTCCAGCAGCTCGGCATTAGAGCTGCAACGATAATATACCCGTTAATAAGTACATTAATAATAATCGTTAAAGTACTTTTTCCATGCAAAAATAGCAGAAAATGCTGCTTTCAGCATCTGAAATATGGAGATTTATGGCTTTTCTTTGTTTTATTTTATATTAAACTAAATATCTCCTGGTTTTGGACTGACAAAACGAGACGTTTAAAGACATCACCTTGGACTTTGAGAAACTGGGATGGACATTTTTCACCATTTTATAGACCAAAGACTAATCAATGAATCTAGAATATATCGTCAGATTAATAGATAAGGACAATAATCGTTAGTTGCAGCCCTACTCTGCATGCAAATAGCCAAATGTAAATGCTTCCTAACTTCATCCTGCTCCATTTTTATGACAGAATGTCGTTTTGCATTTCCACTTGTTCACGCTCCGCTCTCCCACTCCCTCCTGTTGTTTTGACAGCGTCCCAGTCGAACAGCAGCCTCAAGAAGCAGAGGAGCCGGAGCATCTTCAGCACATTCTTCTGCTGCTTCCGCAACTACAATGTGGACCCGCCAGCCGCCAACACCAACACCAGCTCCCTGCCTCCACCTGTTGAGGAGAATGGATCGCCTCCCAAGGTGGGCAGCTGCTCCACCAAACACGTGCCATTTGTTTTTTATTTATCTTCCAGGATCTATTTTTCATTCTTTCTTTTTTCTCCTTCCTACCCTTCAACGTGTGTGGTGTGTGTGTGTGTGTGTGGTATGTGTGTGTGTGTGTGTGTGTGTGTATCTCTCCTGTGTTGTAGTGTGACCAGGTCCAGGTCATCCCTGTCCCTAGTGTATGTATTGCCTTTTTTTTTCTGTTTTTTTTCCCGTTTCCTTTGCATGCAGGCTGAGTGGGCTGGTGCTGGCACATCCTGCCTGTGTGGGCTCCAGTTGTCCTCAGAGAGCTTTTGCTCTGCTACCATACTGTGGTTAATTTTCAGCTGATCGTAGCACTGGCTGCGTGGAATGTGTATAATGCACCTATGGGTTTAAATGGCCTCGGTGCCTGATCTGCATGGGTGACACTTAGTGGTTTGTCTGCTTTCAGAATGACTGTGTCTCTAACTGTAACAAGTTAAAGCAACATTATGTAGCAATTGGTATTATTGTGATTTAGCGCCCCTAGCATTTCAGAGTGTGACGTGAAACAACACAAGACATAGCGAGCCAGCTAATAATGCTAACCCGGTTCTGGCATGACACAGGCGCCGCTCCCCGTCGGTATTCCCCCCACCCCGGGTCTGAAAATCTCCTCCCAGCGGTCCAAAGTTCCTGTGCTAGCGGTGTAAACACCAACACCCCCCCGGCAGCACGGATAACTGAGCTAACGGCTAACTAGCTGACGGCTACAGTTGGAGGCGGTTAGCGGTTAGCATTACTTTAGCAACAAGTAGAGCTTTCTGTCCATCAGGAAACTCAGTAATAACTCAGTAAATAAACTCAGTAATAAAAGAGTCTAGGCAGAGCAGCCGGAGGACATCAGAGGGATAACCAGAAAACATTTTCTTAATAAATTATGATCCAGCTTCACCAAAATCAACTTAGCGCCGTAAAGCCTCACGCACTTCTCCCGCTAGATTGTACAACATGCTCACCAAAGTTTCATAGTGCAAGAACAGGCGTTGTATTATTATTATTATTATTGTTATTATAAGTCAGTGCAGCCTCACTGATTTTGAAGCTGCTACTTTAAGGTAAAATAGTTGCATAATGTTGCTTTTACGTTTTTTACGCTTTCATGCAAGAAGTAAATTAATTTATTACGCTACGTATCCATGCAGTTGAATAATACTAGTGAGAGTTGAGCTCCACAGCAGCTCATCGTCTTTGGCTTTGCTTCCTCAACTAAAGGGTGAAACTGGATTCATGTGATTTAGATGACATGTGACCTGGTTATCTGATGGTCTGGCCAACATACTGGTCCAGTGACTGTATGAAGCTCAACTCTTAAGATCAT
>CALSCE010009779.1:365005-386675 GCA_943593645.1 Bovichtus variegatus | reverse complement strand
GTCTAGTAAATACACTAGAAATATAAAAATACAATAGATCACAAAAAGCCTCCATTTAAAAACAAAGAGCACTGACCATCTTCATCTGGCTCACACTTCTGGATGACGTTGTGTGCGTCAGCCAGCGTGGCGTTCTCTCTCTGCTCTTGGATCAGGAAGTCCAGCAGGTTTTGAGGACTCATGAAGCCCGTCGTTTTAGCGTACGCCCCGTAGATCACGTCCAATTCCTCCCGGTGGGTCAGCAGCTCGTAGAAATGCTTGATCTCCTCCCCGGACAGGTATCCCGAATTGGATTTGTCGCATTTCTGCATGAAGGGAAAGTAACGTGAACGGAGATCAACACGGTACATTTCACCTGAAGTGATCTCATTAAGAAGGTAGCGCCGAAGGTGAATATATCTTCCTACAACGCCATCTTAAACCACACATTTAAATCCATTCATAGACACTGCAGCGATGCGTTTTCTTATACCTCCTGAGGATCTACCGTTAAGTAAAGAGCTCTGAGGGCATCACCTCGAACAGCACCGCCGCGTATTCATCATCCACCTCCACGTTGATCCGACGCAGGAAGTCCTTCATCTCCGACAGACTCAGCTTATCGTCTTTGTTCTCGTCCGATTTCCTCAGGCAGCTGAAGATCCAGCTGAAGAGTTCGCCATGTAAGGACACAACGCCGTCGCTTCCTGAAAAGCACAGTTCACAGCCTAAGCGCCACAATCACGAGAAGGATACTGCTCCGTCTTCTTCTGGCTGCTGAGGTTGTTCATGTTGGAGACCATCTTCTGCAGGCTGTCCACCCACTGCTTGGCTTCGTCCTCCGAGCTGGCGATGAGGTCCAGGTTCTTGCGGCGGCCCTTGAACATAATGGAGAAGCAGCGGCTCTCCACATGCTCCTCCGTGTTCTTCCTCAGGCCGTCTGACTGACGGCCCATTCGCACCGCTGAGATGTCGTCGATGCCAACTGAAGACGGGAGTTGAACATGTTGGTTATTTTACATTTTTCTACTATATCGTTCAGTAAAAAGTCATTTCTTGGCATAGGACTCGTACACGGGGGCGGAGGGACGGGGGGGACGGGGGTTCTTATGTACTTTTAGTATCGTCAGGCATCACAGACCAGCCTGCTTGGTAAACATAAACCTGATGTTTGCAGTTTCCTAAGATCACATTACAAGTATCTGGGAACTGAATTTCAACAGCTGCCATTTACCGAGTCACTAATGTGCAAAGTTGTTGGATGCACCTTCAAAGGGGGGGGGGGGGGGGGCACGGGACAACCCCCTGCCCCCGTTAACAAACCAAGACTACGTGAGAACAGACCATGGATGTAAACCAAGGTATATAAACCGGAGCTACTTCAACCCCTCCTCCACACATTATAAAAAAAAAAAAGAAAAAGCCCTATCTTGATAAACACACCCACAGAACTTATCAGAGCGGAGCAGTCTGATAAAACACAGGACTTCCACACAAATAATCCCTTTTCTGTTTCAGTTTTACTTGAAAAATCAGCAGTGGACACACAAACGTTGTTAGGTGATAAGTAAATAAGAGTCGGGAGGTGTGTGTCCACCACACAGGTGTGTAAAAGAAGTTTCTCGCGTGTCTCACACACACACACACACACACACACACACACACACACACACGTAGGTGGGGAGCTGGGGCGGCGGCGGCGGCACTCACAGGTCTGGTTTGTCTTGAAGGTTTTCTTCGATTCGCGCCACACGGTCTTGCAGTCCTCCATGAGTCTGAAGTAGCGGGTCCTCTTCCAGGACGAGGACCGGACCTTGAGGAGGTCTCCCCCCTTCAGCAGGAACTGGAGGTCCGCATCGTTCTCCATACCTGTGGAACCGGGGAGCAGAGAGTGCAATTCAACAGATTAAAACACCACATTTTGCCAATTTGACACAATCCACGTCGGTTGACTGGAACCTTAAACCCTGCTCTCTTACCTCCCCCTTTACCTCCCCCGTCTCCTCAGAAAACTGCCTTTTAACCCCTTTACCATGCAGAGCTGTACAGCTTCACACATTAAAAGCAAGCGGAGACAACTAAGCATGTAGTCCGACCCTGGATCGGTCGCCTCTGTTACAAGAAGATCGTTCAAAATAGTCGCAGCCTACCGATGAGCTTCAGGTTCATTTGTATCACCTCCTGGCTTCTGGCATAGTGGAGTAATTCCTCAGATCTGCTGAGTTTGTGTTGGCTTTGCAGGCAACTCATGTTTCCCTGAGGTGCTGATAAACGCTACTGGACTGTTCACAGTCGCAAGGCGCTGGGACCGACCATAAACTGTGTATAAGAAAAGGGACTGGCCAGTGTGCTGGAGGGCGTGCACCAGCCCCTTTCAAAGTGCACTTCATCTCCGTCGGCTGAGCCAGACACGTAGCAGGTTGAGCCGAGAAGCGAGGTGTGAGGAGAGGAGGGGGTTCAAAAACGTCCGTCCGGGCTTATGCTGAATGTTGGTATTTTCAAGTAAGTTCATTGGATATTTCGGGGGAAACGAGAGGACCAATTGTGAAGAGAGTTTGACCGGGACACACATAACCCCCTGTAGTGAGCGTGAAATAATATCCAGGCAGTGACGCGAAACGGACAGATGTTCAAACACAGTTGTGCAACGCCACGTTTAAGATTCGCAAGATCACTTCACCCTGGTTAACGAAAGGCAAGTTACTTAGAAAAAAGTAGCTTTAAGTACTTTGTAAAAACCAATCAAATGGACAATGTACATGCGGGACGAAATTATGACTAAATATAATTTTTCTTTTTTTTAAAGTCACATGCCTGCGAAAAACACTCGTTCACAGGTCATACATTAACCAAAACAGCGAAATGCCCCACTAAAAAAAGATAATATTTAACTTTACCTACATTTAAAGAAAGAAAGGGGGGGGGGGTCAAAGGGAGTTCAATTACAGTAGATAAGCAATGGTGATTAAAACATGATTTCTTCCATTTTAGGGGCCACAATTGTTTGCAGTGTCGTTAACGTTGGTTAGAAAAATGTATTTAATGTAGTTAAACTAGGCCGTCCTGCGAGCTGCTGCAAAATGCAGTGAGTAATAAATGAATTATGTAGTTCATTACTAACTGACCTGAAAAGTCTAATGTTAGCAACAGAGCTACAGAATCATTTACATGACACTAAAAGAAAGAAATACAAAATGTAAAATGTGGCTATGTGAATCTATTTAATTATTGTCCAAAAGCATAACTTTAACTACATTTTAACAAATCATTTCATGAGCTGCAGTGAGATGAAGTCACAGCCTGCAGCCTCTGTCTTCTTCGGGCTTGCTGTTTGGCTCGCGGGCTCCGCCTGGCGGTGAGGCCGCGGTACTGCAGGGCGCTGTGATTTAAACCAGGCTTACTCAATAAAAAATACATTTTAAAAATAAAAAAAAAAAACGTGCTAAGAAACAGGTCATGTTCAACAAACAAGGTGCATTTTGAGGAGAGAAGTGTGGCATTGTGTGTAGTGCAAACAATAAGTGTTTGTTTTTTCCTGCTCTTAAGGCTGTGCGCTGTTTTGGTTTGGCAACACTTTGTGTTTGCAGCAAGGTGAAACTAGACTGCGTTACAGGAGCCACACCTTTTGGCACAGAATAAACCCAATTAAAAAAAAAAAAAAAAAAAGAAGAAATCTCCAGGTGATCTTATTCGTAACATAAGATCACCTGGAGAACATAACATTTGGTCCGATGCAGCAGATAACCGCAGTAACAGGCGAAACATGTTGGATTGCAACCATTAAAAGTGTAAGAAATGAGTAGGCCTCGCATGCCATTTCGTCATAATTGTTGGAAAATCCCAGAAACAAAAGTTGCTTCCAACAAATGCTAAAACGCGCTTTAAAAGTGCACAATCAAAACAAATAAAAGTGTCCTACCGTAGCTTTTCTTTTCGATCCCGTTCGTTTCCATCCTGTCTGAGCTGTGTCTCCTGTTTTACGCACTGAGGCTTTTCCTCCGTTCACACCGAGAGTTGCTCCTTCTCCCCATGTGCGCAGAGAGGGAAACACAACTTTGAGCTTGGGATTGTTGAAGCGAGTGTTCAAACAACACACTTAACACACCCAAAGGCGGCGACACAGGTGCCTTGTCTCCCCGGCGGTCTGCAGGTGTCAGCACTCCTATAGGCTCCAACACCGGTTTGACAAGCCAGCCATGCAAACAGCAGTGCTGATGTCACACCAGGGTAGGTTACACACTGCACAGCTTTTGCCCCCAGATATGAGACTAGTTAAGAAAACACACTGAGCAGCATTTAAAGCATGCCACATTAAAAGTTGCTCTTTTAAAGTGAGAACTTTAAGTATGGCTTTTATAATGCTGCTCTCTAAAACACATCCAGGCCCAATTCCTCACGGAGAGGAAGCTCTGGATGTGACCAAACAAGGAGATGTTCACCTGAGAAGCTCTGTAAGCTTTAAGATCAGGTTTTATAACTAATATTTATACAGAGGGCTACTTTCCAAGCGCTTCATGTCTATAGTTGTCTCCTCGTGTTGTACTTTCATGCAGCCACCTGCTCCTCCTTTGAACACAAGGTAAACACCATGAAGATGGCTCAGCAGCAGAGTTGGCCCGCTGCCGGGCCACATAATAGTCCCCAGTGGATTGGAACATATTGGTTACACTGAATGGGACAGATGCATTTTTTTTATTTTTGCTTTCCTTTTCATGTGCAGCTTAGCCTTGGCAGGATAATAGCACTGCAATCACTGGTGCGTTGGGGCTCTTGTGGCTCTTGTGGCTCTCAGCACTTCCCTTTCAGGCCGGGCTTACCCTCAGCGCACTGTCAGCATCAGGATGAGTGCGCTTTACTGCAGCATCAGGGGGGACAGCTTCCCGGGAAAGGGCCGACCACTTCCAAAAAAAAAAACCCCCCACGAGGTTCAGGGAGACAGAAAACAGAGCGCTTGTCTTTAGGTTTGTGTCATGGCTTTGTTTGAGAACACAAAGTGGGGTTTTTTCTTTCACGTTTCCCCCAATAGAGACAAGAAAACATGCATTTTATCTTGGTATTACATCTACACACCTTCATCTTGGAGCTTCTCTGCTCCATGTCAGCAATTTGGACTCGAGTGCTTTGCTCAAGGCGCATCTGGAAGTAGGAAGTAGGAAGTCTCTGCTCACGAGGAGAAAAATTCCCTAATCAAATTTCTCTGATCATATTTTTTGACCCCTGACCCAGTTCTTTAAAAAAAAAAAAAAAAACCTTACGCATTAGCCGTCCCCTGACCAGCTGCACGGCCAAACTAGTCAACGTGTTTTTGTAAAAAGCATCGAGTCCAGCGAGAGGCGGCAAAGGTGCGTGTGTGTCAGTGGACAATGGCTCACATAAAACATCAAAAAGTGACTTCTCCTATTTATCAAGCTTGTGTCATAGCTTGGTGCCTGAGCCTGTGGAACAAGCAACAACAGGCCCCGATATGTCTCCACATAGCACTCACACACACAAACACACACACACACAAGCTACTTTGAAAGTGTAGCTTTGCATGCCACCAGATATCTAATTACTTCACAGTTGAAGACGTTTACCTGCAGCCTGCTACCCCACCCTGCTCCTATCGTTTGGTTGACTTAAGCTACTTAAAAAGGATCCGATCGTCGAGGTGAAATGTATATTCGGGACACAAAAACACAACAAAGCATAATATAAAAAGGCTCAGGCCAGCAAGAGAAATGACACTTAATTGAGTGTATTTCAAAATACTTGTTCACAGGTCCAAAACATGTAATGCATTACTAAAACAATATTTAACTTATATGTCAGGGCTGGTCAAAGTGGGCAAAGAGGCAAATGTAAATAAAATATTTATTTCCTTTTGTGGCCCAGAACTGTTTGTAGTTTCAGTAGATAACTACACAAAAAAAAAGGCAAAAAGGTAATTCAACTACATGCATCACTTTGTGAATATAAATGCAGTTGAACTACTAGCAAGTTACTGCAAAATATAGTTAAAACTACTACTTTTATTATATAGTTCACTTCTCCCCAACACTGCTGATTCCTATATATCCTCTGATGCTTTCCCCCAAAACATCCGGATGTCTCATGTCAGTGACAGAGATGATGCGATTGCTGGGTAACTGGGTTATGGAGAACACTAAATATGAAAGATAATATGTAAACAAGGTGTGTGTGTACGCTGCACATATTTGAAAGAAACTACTCTGAGCTATGAACACTGCATCTGTTGAGTTTATAGCCCAGTACACTCTCCATCTGGTTTTCACCAACATTCTTGGCAAGTTCCAAATTCCAACACAGAGATTGAAAGATTAAAGTTGTCTGCAAATAAAGCTTAAACTTCCTCGGCTACGTCTGCTCTTCGGTTGTGGGAAGTGATCAAGTACATTAGTCAAGTACTTGCACTGCAGTACAACTTATTTGTGATTTTCTTGAACATTTCTATTTTATCCTACCTTATTTCTTGACTCCACTACATTTAAAAGCAACACATTGTACGTTGCACTGCAGTCACTGTGTCTATAGTTACTACTTACTTTTCAAGATTGTGCACACAAAACATACAATGACTGTATATAAAAAAGAATGAATTGCTATAGATCAAACCGCCAAGCTTTATACTAATCAGTTAAGATAAGATAGAGACAACATTTAAATACCACTTATATGTTAATGCATCAATGATAAGGATCCAATATTGTTTTTGCAGAATAACCCATGCCAGTTCTGCACAACGCATATTACTTTTTGAATGCAGGAGTTTTACTTGTAATTGCTCCTTTTACTTAAATGAATGATCAGAATACTCCTCTCACCTATTCCTGTGGTATTTCCGATTGGTCTTTCAAATGTCACTGTACAAGATTAAGCAAAAATTGTGCAAAAAGGCACATGCTTAGTATATGCGTGAGCGCCCTCTACCGGGTGTACCCTGCACACCCACAGCTGCGACCTGTAAGAATAACGTATCTGCTGTCTGAAGACTAAAACATGTCAATATACCGGCATGGCATGGTCCGTGAACTACACATCAGTAACTTAGTACTGTGCTCCACCTTCGTTTGTCTTCTCTTCCCGAGTTTTCTTTGTTTTTTTTGTTTGTTTGTCGGCAGACTCTGCCACACCCAAGATGGCGGCGGCTCTGTCCCTCCTCCTGACGTCACGCGATGCGTCAGACGCGCGTAAGGTTGTGTTGACACGAGCGGTAGGAGTTGTCAGCGGAACAGCAGCAGCCAGCATCACCGGAGCCGAATGGAGTAAAGATATTATTCCAGACAGCGTCTCCGTTACTCTTTAAAACCATTGTGTACACAGTTTAAACGGCGACACCATGGCCGACGACCAGTCCTCTCAATCCTGGACAATCGACAGGGATGATTACGAACTCAATGAGGTGATAGGTGAGTAGCCTAGCGTGCTAAAGTTAGCATCCTAGCCTCCCCTGCTTCTACAGCGGTGTCGGTCGCCACTAGCATGCTAGCATTGCATGTCTTTAGCTAGCAGAAGGCCAGTTCCAGCCCGTAGCTACATGGCAGGAAGGTTACCAGCTCGGCAGAGTTTCCTCCTAGCTAGGCCAAATTAATTAATTAGGTTTCTGCTAGTTGGCGAGCTATAGTGAGATGGCTCCTTAGCAAGTTAGCGTGAAGCTAAGCGGCTAGCTAACGCAGTTTAGCCTTGTATTGCGTGAAGATTCGTCAGTTGTTGGGAGAGGGTGGTGCTCTTTGGCTGAAGGTATGACACGGATTATAGCGAGCGATTCATACTTTAGTCCAGGTAACGTGACTGATGCCTGTGAACAAAAGAGTTGGGCTGCATATTGCTGTGTTGTATAACACTGTATATGACCTCAGTCCCAGATCTTAGAAACGAGTTTATCCTCATATTAAGCGGTTTCTCGCACTGCACGCTGGTCATTTAGTTGAGCTGTCAACCTTCTGACTGCTGTCTTCAAAAGCTAAAGGCTCCTTTGCTCCTCCAGTGTGATGGTTTCACCCTTTTTTTTGCTCTTTCTTTTTCTCAGGGAGCGGAGCCACTGCAGTCGTCCAGGCAGCGTACTGCAAGCCGAGAAAGGAGAAGGTGGCCATCAAACGCATCAACCTCGAAAAGTGTCAAACTAGCATGGATGAGCTCCTGGTAAGAAGCTGCAGTCCAGATGTTCTTCCCACTGCTGGGAGTGGTGTGGGGTCAGATCAGTCAAGGGCAGATCAAAACAGCCACTGTGCACTAAAGCTAAGAGTACAACCAATCAGACTCATAAAGACAAATAACACGTGAATGAATAATATCATCTTTTGCAGCAATGCGTTTCCTGGTATAATGTTTTCTTCACATTATTTTACTTTTGAGTGTTGGCATAACTGCAAACAGTCAGATGACATGCATAGACATACTTCATCACACTGTGACATATCTCAATAGCACCTAGTCATCAGCTGGAATCTGCCAACCTCATGTCAAAACCACACTAAACGGTGGAGAAATACGTATGCTATGTCATGTTAGTTGTGTTATTATTTACAGAAAGTCATTTTATCAGCTTCTCTAAAAGCCTGCGGATACAGTAGGATATAGATGCATGCAATATTGATAACATCTGACCAGCGTATATCTGATTTCATGCTACAACAGTGTATATTGCGATCCAGTAACTCAGGGATGCTGCGACTGGGATTGATTATTTGATCACATTGTATGTTAGCTTTGCCATAATTAATCTGAGCATCGCGTCACAATGTCTGGAACAAGAACACACTTCTGAATTACTTTTCTTACTTTTCCCAAGCTGGTAAAAGTAGAAATAAACAGCCAATCAGTCATAATTAGGTATAATTGTGTGAGGAAAAAAGGAACTAAGTGCAGGTGACACACCAGGCTCAAGCTAGTTTTCATAATCACCCGTTGGACACGTTTTAACCAACAGAGTCGGCCATGAGTTAGATTAGTTTAAAAATATCTTTTAACCAATTTTCTGGGCGAAACTTTGTCTAATCCAGTAAATCAAATACCTGACAAATCAAGGTAATTAATCCCATTGTTGAAGAAAAATCCTGTAAACCTAATACTGATATAAAGAAGTCCTGGTCATTGTTTCCAACACAGGTCTGTTATAACCATAAATATAAAAGAGGAGGCTATTTTTATTATATTTCTTTACACTGTCTCCCTGAACTTCTTTCTATCCAATCCTTGACCTATGTGTGTCATGTGAAAATGTCTTTGCGCTCAGCGGTGATGTAACGCAGGTTACTCCACTGTCTGGCTCGCCGTGTACTCCGGGTTCAGGATGGGGCCATTTTAACAGGACAGGTTGACTGCGAGACCCAGCACGACTGAGCTGCAGTGTAATATAAATATTTGGTTTGGGATTTCTTTTGTTCCGCTGCCTGTGTGACCTTGTATCCCATACTTCCTCCTCCGTGCAGAAGGAGATCCAGGCTATGAGCCAGTGCCACCACCCGAACATCGTGTCTTATTATACGTCCTTTGTGGTGAAGGATGAACTGTGGCTGGTGATGAAGCTGCTCAGTGGTGGTAAGTGCTGTAATGTTTCAAGGTGTTGTAAAGAACTTATCTTCACAGTAACTTTCAATGACTTCCTTCGTCATACCTCTCTCCCCACGTTCTGGGCTATTTTACATCTCGATAACAACATATATAAAGCTTATTTTTGTGTAGTCCTGTGTGAGTTTAATACTTGACAAATTACTTAACAACAGTTTTAAGTGAATTTATAGAGAAAAATGAATGTAATGATAATGAATGTTATCTGGGTGGTGTGCACAACTTTTCCTTACTGTTCCTACATAAGCGTCCATACACTAAACATTGGTACCACATTTTTATGTACTGTAGTCCACCGTTTAAGGTGAAGAAAATAAAAAAGTCACGTCATGCTGAAAGCCTGCAGAGGAGGCGTGTGTTACACCCTACAGGATGGTTTTCTGGTCCGTATCTGACTTTTTGTAGTCAAACTAGCTCTTCTTGTTTTGGTTAAGATGAGTCTGATTAGCCCTGTTAGCAATGTTAGCAACATGCAACAGCGGCTCACGTGCAAGGATCAGAACCTAAAGCGTCCTCCAAAGTTAATATTAATATTGCCGTAACACAGTTCGGCTGCTGGTTTTTCGTCATTGCAATATGAAAATATATAAAAAATGTTATATATAGGATAGACATTGTTATATGATCATATTTCCAGGCCTACACTGGTGTTATTTTCCACATTCTGTACTGAATTAAACTCCGATAGATTCATCAGCCTCACTTGATTAATGTTGGATAAATCTTGAGCACCTCTTTCAGAGGTGTAGGTACTAACTAATAACTGTCGGCATTATCCGTGAGATAATATCCGTATCCCTCCGCCTCTCTTTCAGGCTCAGTGTTGGACATCATCAAGCATATCATCTCTCGCGGCGAGCACAAGACCGGAGTTTTGGATGAGGCTAGCATCGCCAGCATCCTGAAAGAAGTCTTGGAGGGGCTGGAATACCTTCACAAAAACGGGCAGATTCACCGGTGAGTCCTCATGATCGCCGCCAGGCTGCAGAGGCAAAGTGTTATCGCTGTACATTGTGTTCCTGGTAGCCGCTACGTCCCCGCACACACTCCTGTCTCCGCATATGAGCGTGTGGCTTGAACTAGACCTCGCTCCTTCAATATTTAATACAGTGAAAATGCATAATTGAGGAGGTTTGTTTTACATCAGTGCCTCAGTGCCTTGTTGAGTATAATCGTTTCAAATGAGCTGCTCATGTGAATGTGAAAATGTATAGTTTTTATTTATTTACTTATTTTTTGTATCTTTTCTTTAATGGAAAATTCAAGTTGTATGTTCAGAAATTCTGGACATATGTAAATACAATGTACGTATCAGAGAAAAATATTGTTCTATAAATAAATAGTGTATTTAGGCCTATTATAGAGTCGACTATTTATGTTCTATATTAAACTGTATTTGCGGAGAGTGTCTAGTGAGAAAGACGCATGTGTGTGTGAACTTGATTATTGGTGCATCTCCTTCATGTTTTAACCCTCCTCTTCCTCCACAGGGATCTAAAAGCTGGAAACATTCTTCTTGGTGACGACGGCTCGGTGCAAATTGCTGGTACAGTGTTTCTGCGTCCTCTGTTTCTACTTAGTTGCGGGTTTTACGTCCCTCTGACAGTTTATGTTTATGTGTTCAAAATTTGAGAAACATTATCTAGCTTAACAAACAAGGTCCGCATTGTTCTCGGTCATTAAATGTGACATTACAGGCCTTTTTGCTGGAGATTAGTCTAATTATTTAAGTGATTTAAATGGAATTCTCTAATTACTTTTCTCTGTCACACATTCCCAATCACACACACTCCCCAGACTTTGGTGTGAGTGCCTTTCTAGCAGCGGGAGGAGACATGACTAGGAACAAGGTTCGGAAGACGTTTGTGGGGACGCCGTGCTGGATGGCGCCCGAGGTCATGGAGCAGGTAGGAGGCTTGTTTTGTGGCTCTTTCTCTCCCTCTGTTTTCTCCGAGTAATACCTTCATCACCCGGTGACGACAGGGAGACTGGAGAGTTTGGTTCACTTGGTTCTGTTTTTAATCCGCAGGTCCGCGGCTATGACTTCAAAGCCGACATCTGGAGTTTCGGGATAACCGCCATTGAACTGGCCACCGGGGCTGCACCATATCACAAATACCCACCAATGAAGGTAACTTGAGTGCTTACTGCTGCACGTAAGTAAGACATCTACTGTCTCTTTAGGTACGTGGCACATTTGGGGGGAAAAAAGCCAATTTTAAACGGATCTAACCAAGAGTTCTGTAGCCTGTTGTGTTTACTGGTGGACATGCTGATGTCCTAAAGATATAATATGCATCAATTCTGCATTAAAATGTCTAAAAATGACTAGACCTGTGTTATATCTCTTGAGTTGTGTGCTTACATGAGCTTAAACTTTGTGCATCATCAGCGTTGTGCTCATCACAAATTCACTTTGTTTGCCAGTATTTAGCCACATTTTTAAGATGTGCACTTTCAAACCTTTTAACCGGGTGAAGGATTTTAGTCATCGGATGTCTGGATCTTAATCTATCAGAGAAACCAAACGTTAGCCTTTAGCTCGTTGCCCCTCCCCGGATCAGTGCTTCCTCTGATTAGTAACATAAAACTTTATTCAGTGGGTGTTTTTTACCCCAGTTTTCCTGGTCCGTTTGTTCTAGAGAGGAGGGTCTTTAACGGTGAGAAGCTGACTGCAGTGACAAAACTCCCATGATCCCACGCTACTGAACAAAGCCACTAAACTCTGTCTTTTGTTAATGTTTTCATTGGCAGAACATGACATACTGTACGTCTTTAAACTCTTAATAAAACAGTTGGAGTCCAGTTGTTTCTGTGTTTTGATCAAGGACTGACGCTGATCTTTGCGTGTCTGTAGGTGCTGATGCTGACTTTGCAGAATGACCCTCCCTGCCTGGAGACGGGCATCACAGACAAGGAAATGGTGAAGAAGTATGGCAAGTCCTTCAGGAAGATGCTCTCTCTGTGCTTACAGAAAGATCCAGAAAAAAGGTTAGTCCCTCAAGCCCTGTTTTTTTTTTTTTTTTGTTGCCGCTCGCCAGATTACAGTCGTGCTTGTTTTTCTTTCCGTTAGATTTCCCAGTTGTGTAATGGATGTAATGAAGAGCCTTGTGTCTCTTTCCTATTTAGGCCAACTGCAGCCGAGTTGCTGAAGCATAAATTCTTCACGAAAGCCAAAGTGAGCCGTGCATCACTGTTATTCAAATAAAGTGAAAGATTTCTCTGTGTTTCAGAGAGAATCTTTACGGATCCTGTAAGAAATGTTGGTCTTTCTGTTACAGAACAACGAGTACTTGCAGGAGCGGCTTCTACACAAAGGTCCAACAATAACGGAGCGATCCAAAAAGGTTTGATAGTCCTTACTAATGTGAACGCACGCCAGTCGAAGATTAAATGTCCTTTATAACATTGTGTTATTATATCTAGAGTAGGGCGGGTCCAAATGTCCAATCTTTGATTTTGAAGGTGTCAATATTAAGTGCTGCATCTTTCTTTTTGTTTTTTTTTATAATGCATTGTCCAGGTACGTCGTGTGCCCGGCTCGAGTGGCCGTCTCCACAAGACGGAGGACGGCGGTTGGGAGTGGAGCGACGATGAGCTGGACGAGGAGAGCGAGGAGGGCAAAGCTGCGGTGGCGGCGCTGCGGGTGAGACTCTGCGCGCCTGTGTCTTCACACAGTCACTTCACTTGATGAGGCCAATGTACCGTGTTTCTCACTGTGCACCGGGTCCTTACGGCCAGCGGAGGGTGCTGTTGCTCTGAACATTTCTTAGCCTCAATGTCAGTGTAGTTCAAGCTTCAGGCAAATCCACTAAGATGAACCATATTCCAAGAATATATCACCATCTGGAGAACAGACAATCGAGAATAGTGGTAGACCAATTAACGCCATTTTAAGATGATGTGTATCGACATTTATTTATTTATTAATTAATTAATTTTTTATTTTTATTTATTTATTTATTTTTTAAATTTATTTATTTATTTATTTTATTTATTATTATTTTTTTTTTTTTATTTATTTATTTTTTATTTTTATTTTATTTTTATTTTTATTTATTTATTTATTTTTTTAATTTATTTATTTTATTTCCCTGAGCCAGATAGGGGCACTACACTCACATTGTTTATTTATTATTCATGTAAGTTTAAAATATTTAATTCTCTCTCTCTCTCTATCTGCTAATAAATGCTGTTAAATGCACTAAAACTCTTATTTAATGTATTAAATATATAATATAATATCTTATTTTTTTCATAGAAAAAAACCCCTTTTTTTTTTTTTTTTTTTTTTTTTACAGTTTTGTTTTTTGGTTACCTGTGGACATTTATTTAGTTGATTCTATTTATTTAATTTAAAATAAGTACACAGTGCAGAGACAATTCAGAAACAACGGTGTTAAATATATTTGCAATTCTGTGTCTCATTTGTTAATATTATTAAATTGTTGTATTTTATCAGATGCAATATATATATATATATCTGCATATGAGTCAGCACTAACTGAGAAGAGATGGACCAGACTCCTGTTTTTTACTCTCCAACATGTGTTCACTCAATTCATGTCTTGGTGCGGGATTTTACTGTCTGTTCTCTAAACTGTGATTTCAGTTAAGCCCTGTGTTTTAAAGTCACCTTGTGTCAAATTCCTTCAATCCTACAATACTCCATCAGTCCATACATTGGGGGGATAAAAGGAGAATTGCATGTTGTTAATCCTGACAATCTGTCATGTCCATTCTGCAGTCCCCCAGAGTGAAGGACGGCTCCCAGAATATGGAGGTGAGTGCATTCGTAGTGGACATGACTTCAAATCTTGATTCATTGTAATGCTTACCAGAGCGATCTGCATGACTGTCCTATGTGTGTCCTCGTCTTTCCATTCATGTAAACCTTCAAGACACCCGCTGATTGTGTTTGCCATCGTGTCTATTAGCTTTTCCCACCAGCAGATGGCTCCGCGCAACATCTGCAGCCACCCGGTGAGAGCCCCGCCAGCGCGGGCCAGACGGGAGAGGACGCGCCGCCGCAGGCTCCCACTCAAACAGCGAGCCCTTCGCACGCACCCACCGCTCAGGTAAAAACACTCCCGGGTTCTAAGAAACACGGGATGAACCTCTGGCCTGGTGTTGAAAATGTTAAAAGAAGTTGACTGACTTGAGTATTTTCTTTTTAACCGATCTCGTCTTTTATGTTTTAGTGTATAACTGGGCCAACTGTCAATGCAAGTTTTGGTTAACATTAAGTGTTTGTTTGTTGTTTTGTAAACGAACAAAAGTCACATTTACATGCAGTGTTCCTCACCGACACGCCTCGTGTGTACGCTTGTTGATTTCTCTCCGTTCTTAAAATACTTGAATCAGAATCAGAAAAACTTTATTAGTCCCACAGCGGGGAAATGTACATGGTTAAAAAACAATAGATCATAAATGAACATGACAACTCTACACCGTCAATGGAAACAACAAACATTATTGATAGACGCAAAAAAAAAAAAAGAGAAAAGAAACCTTTTCCTCTAGTAAGTGTGCAAAATGTAAATCCCTGAAACGCAACAACCACTCTAAGGTTATGTTGTCATGTAGCGTCAGTATTTGTACCTCCCTGTTGTGCTGTACAGTAAACACCTTTCTGTTGTCGCAGGATCCAGTTGCCACCAATGCCAGTGTTCCCATCAGCCTCGTCCTGAGACTGAGGAATCCCAAGAAGGAACTCAACGACATCCGCTTTGAGTTCATGTCCGGCAGAGGTACGGTGCAGCCGCTCCTTCTTCCTCTTCGTCCTCTAAGAGCTTCACGGTCTAACTCTAAAGTTTCTCCGCAGATTCTGCAGATGGAGTTTCTCAGGAGTTGGTGTCAGCGGGTCTGGTTGACGGGAGGGACTTAGTCATCGGTGAGTACGAGACATCGCACTGTGATGGGATAAGTGCACACGAGCTCCAGAGATAATCCATTACAGGAAACGTGATTAAACTTTTCCCAGCTTCACATTTTTGTTTTCTGACATGTAATTCAAAGTTCATGACGTCCGTCCTGATGGATTACTTATCTCTGTCAGTTAACTATTAATGCCGTTCCTCAATCGGTAGAAACAAGGCAAAGGGTATTTAAAAAAAATAAATAAATAAAAATGTCTCTGAAGAAAATGAGGTGATTTGTAGCAAACGTGCTGACGCGTCATGATGTGAATACGGCTGGTTTACGTTTTTATAATGTGCGTGTGCTTGTAAAACCGGTTCTCTGCCGTGTTCGCTGCTCATCTTGTCGTCTGCTCCTACATTAGCTGCTCAGCTCACATGCTCTCTCTCTCATCTTCTGTCTAGTCGCTGCCAATTTGCAAAAGATTGTTGATGATCCTCATAGTAACAAAAATGTCACTTTTAAATTGGTAAGTACACACAGAAACATTTATATAAATATACCATAGATTTCTTCCACTGATGCACAGTAAAGCTGTAAATCCATTTAAGAATTTATACTTTTTTATACGTGATATGCTGATTAACTAATAGAATTAATCACATTTATCAATAATTGCTTGGAAACGAAAGGAAATTACATGACTAAAGCATTGATTATAAATATAAAAAGTGGAATTAGAAGTCAATAAATGGTTTTATTTCCATATAAATGCCTTTATCTTTAAACGTAAACCTATCACAGTCATCATAACAGTTAATGTCAACATGAGCTGATCACTTAGGCACCAATGTGGCCATAGCAGTGTTTTTAACTATTTATATAATAATATATTTATATAACGCGCAGCAACGTACAGTAACATCAGTATATTAATATATGTTGCTCCCTCTCTTCCAGGCATCTGGCGTGGAAGAGTCTGAAATTCCTGATGATGTTAAACTCATTGGATTTGCGCAGCTCAGCATCAGTTAAGTCAAGTACAGCCATCAACGGAGGACAGAAACTAATGGTATTGCAGCGCTGCATCGTAGTAAATTCCAAGAAACCACTACTGCCAAAGAGAAGAGGAGGAGGAGGAGGAGGAAGACGATGAGGAGGAGGAGGCGGGAAGCTGGCAGGAGTGCGACACTACTGCAGGATGCATGAGGACCACATTGAGAAGGGGCTCAGTTCATTACAGGAATCACACTTGAAACGTTTACAGTGCGCTTAAACAGTGAATGGGAGAAGAGATGCAATCAACTATATCAACTCCATATTTCTTTTCTTTTTCTCTTCATACATAAGCACAATCCAAACCATCTCCTGCCAGTACTGGAAGTGATTGCCTTTTGCTTTTTCTTTTAAATCAACTGTGCCACAAAACTCACAAGAGTGTCGTGCTTATTTTATATGGCACTTTATGATACACTGAAATTTGAAAAGTGTAAATTCAGCCTTAGTTAGTCAAACTATAGATTTTACCAGTGTGTTTGGTGAATAATTGAGTCTATCTGTGATTTATTAGGTGTATTTTATGTATGCCTATCAAAGAAATCTAAGAAAATCTCCCGTAACGCTGATACAAATAACTTGGAGACGCACTAGCATAGTTTTTAGTTTTGTAATTCTGTAAATTCAGATGGATTTTTACATAGAATATAAGAAAATTACCAGATTCCTGTACAAAGCAGCGCAAGGCGTGCGGTGGTTTTGTCAAAACATAACCAAAGAGTTTAGGCTCTGAATGCACGCCTGAAACCCTTCAAACACACACGGCTCTGTCCCGTAACGCAGCCACAACACTTTGTCAGATGGCGTTTTCCTGAGGTATTCAAAGACGGGGTTATTTTTCACACATTGAGACCTGCCTAATATTCTTGTACTATGCAATAGGTGTTTTCTTTTCACCGTGTGTGACCACTGGTTGCTGATAATATTTCTCTTCGGTTGAATAAATCCACTTTTTGCGCCATGTCCGTCTCTAGGAGGTCAGACAGGCAGCTGTAGGAACCTGCAGTGAGAATTTACTCGCATTGAAAGTGAACATTTAACAGACGAGACGCAGCTCATTTTCAATGTCCCCGTGGAAATGGTCTGTTTATCTAGCAGCTGGGAAAAATCCTGAATGCTGGCAATGTTCAAAAACTGAAAATGTTCAACCAAAGTGAAATAAAGTTTAAAGGGGCAGTTCACCCAAATTGCTAGCAAAAAAAAAACAAAAAACCCAAAAATATATATTGCCATTTGCCTGCAGTGGTATTTTGCATAGTCTTGGTCCCATTGGCCTCCAGCCCGATTCAGTGGAGGTCAATGAAATATTGTTGGTAGCCATGCTAGCGGCCAGACCGAAATAACCTATTACCATGAAATTATCTACGTATATTTAAGACCCTTAAAAGATGAATTCTACTCACTGTGGTGACTCCTTGAATGTTCCTCTAGTGCCACCCTCAGGTCACAATTTCAATTTGGCTTCTGACCAAATACCCGAATAAACTATTACCATTCCCATCGGCCTCGGCTGTGCTTTGTGTTTAGTGCTAATTAGCAAATGCTCGCATGCTAACGCGCTAAAATGAGACGTGTGCTTATTCAAAGGCCCTGCTTGGACGACAGCATGTTAGCATGCTGACATTAGCCTTTAGCTCGTCGTGCTGCAGTGCCTGAGTACAGCCGAGCTGCTAGCATGGCTTCAGACTCGCCGCTAATTCCATCCCATCTGCCTGCGTCACACTGAGGGGCCGCGGGAATCTTAGGTGTGAAGTTACCCTTTAAACTTCTCCAGAGGCCAGTTATAACTCGAGTTGTTTTCTTCGTCACTTGGCAAGTTGTTTTTGACAGTACTGTAGTCTCTCTTGCTTTATAAACATTCACCAACAAGTCCCTGTCGTCACTCCCCGTGTAGCTGTATGGTTGTTTAGTGCCACGCTCGAATGGGGGGCCGCAGCACGGCTCCTCGTTCAGGCACCGATGTAAATGGTGTATGTAAAGATGTTGTAAATGTACGTATGATGGCGAACTCCATGCACTGTCACACACACATCATGAGGTTTGTATGTAACCATGTAGATGCATTGACTGTTTAAGTGTACATGTCAGATAAAAGGAACATTTTACTTGTAAATATAGATCAAGGCAGATTGAGACTCATCATGTTCACTACACAGTTGAATTTGTTTTGTAGTGTTTGTCCACTGTTGGCCTTTGTCAGAGCATCACTCATCATGCGCAAATTATTTCTTCAATTGGCACCTTATTGATATGTTAACGTGCGTATTTTCGGACTTACATGGGGCTTGTCGGCACGCACTCGGTGCTCCGACGTCATGATATGCAGTTTTCTCACTGAAACCTGTCCGCGGTTAATGGAAAAAAATGTCAATTTAATAAGACGGGCGGCACAAGTTACACTTTCTCTCCCCCCCTGTGTGTGTATGTGTGCGAGTTTGGTGATAAAATGATTGATCATCAAAGGCTTTAAGATGAAAGTCACTTCGATTTTCTTAATTTCTCTCCATTTTATTGTTTACTCATCAGTACAACATAATTTTGCCTCTTTATAGAATAACTGAATGATTAGTATTAATTTAATCATTTAATTTGCAAGTAAATTTTTCCTTTTTTTTTTTTTTTTTTTTTTTTTTTCTTTTTTACAGATCATTACATATATTTTTAAAATATCATTGATTATAAAAATGTGTACATCAACAAATGCATAATTTGAAGTGGGATATTTGTGATAAGATACAAAAAGAGATTCCTTGACATGTATAGATTATTGGAAAATGTCAACACATGAAAATGATTTTTAGTAGCTGAATAAAGTCACATGATGGAATTCAATGCGTGAGGACAGTGTTTGTAATGCGATGTCTCGAAGCTTTGCTTTAACAGGTCAACCATTTGGACAGTCTGCTCGCCACACATTCACTCACTCACTGAAGTCGGGTTAAACATTTATTTCGACCTGAACTTTAATAAGAAAGTCTCCCCGAGTTAGTTTCGCACTCGATCTGCTGCGTGATGGCAGATTTTGGAGAGATTCTTAGAACTGTCGGCGACTTCGGTTTGTTCCAGAAGATCATCCTCTTTGGGTTAACCCTCCCAAATGTCTTACTCCCCATTTTCTTTAGTAGTCTTCTGTTTTTACAGTCCGATCCAGAGCGACACTGTAACACAGACTGGATCCTCGATGTCGACTCTAACCTGACCGCAGGTGAGCAGCTGAACCTGACGCTGCCCCGGGAGGAGGACGGGACCTTCAGCAGGTGCCGGATGTTTGTCCCCGTGGACTGGGACATCGGTGCCATCAAGAAGTACGGACTCAACGAGACCGCAGGGTGCCGGGATGGATGGGTTTACTCCAGCACGCTGTACGACGCCACCATAGTCACTGATGTGAGTCCAGTGTGATGTGTGTTTGTTCTTAGCTGTCGCTGCCCCACTCATTCTGTTGTTCTGCAGTTTGATCTCGTCTGTGACAAGTCTTACATGGCGGAAGTTGTGCAGACTATCTTCATGACTGGTATACTCGCTGGTTCGTTCGTCTTTGGACCTGCGGCTGAATCGTAAGTGACTTGGGGAGGGGGTGGAGGAGGAGGAGGGGGGGGGTACATTAGGTCATGTGCGAAGTGTGAAAGAAGCCTAAACCTTCAAACCCTTTTCACCCACTCTCTAAATTGTAGGTACGGCCGCAGGAGAACAACCCAGATACCAGCCGTCCTCTTGCAAATATTCTCCATGGTTGCTGGTGTGTCTCCAAATTTCTACGTGTACATCGTGTCACAGTTCATAGTTGGAGCCGCGCTCGGGGGGTATAGAATTAACTCCACCGTATTAGGTATGACTTGTTTTTTTTATCCAACCAACTTGTCATTTATGGTCAATATCATAAGCAGGGAATTGTCCTGTTTTTTTTTGTTTTTGTTTTTGTCTTATTTCCCAGCTCTGCAGTGACTTTGGTGTTTAAATTGGGTTTGTAGCTACAGAGTGGATTGGGGTCACCAAAAGGTCCTTTGCCTCCTGTATGAGCCAGATGTTTTCAGCTGTTGGACAGTGTGTCTTGGCTGGTCTGGTCTATGCTATCCGTGACTGGAGAGTAGCACAGTACGTCATAGCAGGAGCGCAGGCCTTTGTATTGTTGTACATATGGTACGTGGTATACTTTAATATTTTTATTTTTGATCAGTGCCGTATGTGGACATTAAAGGGATAGTTCAGATGTGTTGAATTGGGGTTGTATGAGGTACTGGGGCTGCAGCTAAACATATGTTTGCCACCTTTTAAGGTAGTCTAAGTTTACGCTATATTAAGAATATTTTCACTGCTTCACCTACAAAGTCACCAGATATTATTTTTAATTTTTATTTTACCTTGCAGAACACAGGGGTCGCTTGTGTTCCGCTGCCTGCATTGATTTGTTTGTTTTTGTTATTGTTGGATTTAGGTGAGATTGGATTCACCAGGTAAAATAACAGTTTTTTTCAATGGAGTCTGGTGGCATCTGTAAAAAGCGTAGATAACGGCTTTAGTTCCCCGTCGGAAACGGAGTCAAGTATGCAAAATATTCAATTTATAGCATAAATGATATTGATTTCTTTAGGTGGGCCCTTCTTTTCTCGAACTATCCCTTTAACACAATTCCTGACCGGATCACACCTCTCTGTGTATTTTGGCTTCAGAGCTCCAGTGTTATTTAACTTGCAAAACCAGTGTGTTCAGGAACGTCGCTGTGCAGCCTTGTTGGCAGATCACATTCTGAGTTAGTCTGTAAATGTAATGAATTACATTTAGATTGTGATTCATCTTTTCAGGTGGATTCCTGAATCTGCAAGGTGGTTGCTTGGACAGGAAAGAACCAAAGAAGCGAATAAATTGATACGTAGAGTTGCAGCAATCAATAAAAGGAAAATCCAGGATAATCTGCTGGACGAGGTAAATCCTTTACATTTTAATGAGATCTGATCAAAAGAGACTTTATTGATCGCTCGGAAAACTAGACTTAACCGTCTAAGTACTTAGGCACAGTGGAGCTGTGAGCTAAACGCTAACATCAGCATGCTAACATGCTCCCAGTGACAATTATAACACATTTATTTGTGTAATGTTAACTATCTTAGTTTAGCATGTTAGGATGCTAACATGTGCTAACAAGTGCTAACATGTTAGGATGCTAACATGTGCTAACATGTGCTAACATGTGCTAACATGTGCTAAC
>CALSCE010009779.1:255513-269070 GCA_943593645.1 Bovichtus variegatus | reverse complement strand
TCATCGTGACAGTTTATATATTCATAATACTTCTAAATAAGAACAATAAGACTCATTGTGACAGTTATATATTGATTATTCTCACACTACATCTTGGCTGGGTGCGTTGACTTCTTGTATTCTTGTCGTCACTGACTAAGACAAACAGCTTGCTCTTAACAGATCCAACATTTCTACGTTTCTGCATCTTTAAATGATTGATGGTGATGATTGATTATTGGCACATGATTAGAGTCAGCGATGCAACTGTTCTTACTATCATGTTCCTGCATGTTACATTGTCAACACAACTCTCATCTGGACCCGAGACGACACGAGAGCCGCCGCGTCTTTTTGTGGACGCAGAAATAGGATTAGCAAGTTTTGAGTTTTGAGTCCGTAGATCAGGCTGCTGCCCATTAATGGGCCGCTTATGGAGAGATGAGAAAAAAAGAAAAAAAAAAAAGGACGTGGCAGTCATTCTCAGGGTCTCTTTGTTTTGGCATGCAATGCTCTGCTGGATGGGAGGATTATCCAAAGACGAAAAAAATATTTAAATAAATGCCACATCTGTTGGGGAAATGTTCAGCCTCGCTGCAGCGAGAACACACAGCTACGTTATCATAACAAATAAATAGTAAAGAAAACTGCTGTTTCTATGCAGAACTGAAGAACAATGCTCCAAACATTGTGAAATGTTTTTACATTCTGATGACTTAATGATATAGAAATTAAAGCAATAATATTTCTAACATGTGATTTTTTTTTTCCTCACTTATGATTTATGTTTTTTTTTTTGTTTTTTTTGTTTCTGTTTTCTTGCAGACTTTTATAGTACTTAACAAAGGGAAGGCCATCTTCAGGTTCAGTGCCACGTCTGCAATTTACATATTTAGTCCATTTCACTTCATCAGATCAATCGCCATCAAAGTTTTAGTGCATTCATATCCTTTTTCATCACGCAGAGCCTGATCACGTGACTGTTTAAGGTTGATTATTATTGTAATTTGTGATAAATTACTGGAGGGCGAAGGACCTTATTGGCGTAAAAAAGATAGAGATGTGAACAAACCAGCGTGAAAAGTTAAACAATCATTTTCATGCTGTAAAAAGTCTAGATTTCACTCTTTGCGTCGCATACTGGCAGATAAGCCAATTTCTAATATTTACTGATTCCCCCCCTAAGGTTTCTATTGGATTTTCCCATAGTCCCATTTTTGAAACAGCTTTGTGACAGTCCTCTCTGGCCTCGCAAAACAAATCCTCTCATATCCCTCTTTTAATCTCTGAAATGAAATAAGAGCAAGGAGATTTGACATGTGACGGCTGCCTGTTAGTTCTCAGTCCATTCGTACTTTACATGGAGGGAACGTTTCCTCTCCTCGACGTTACGGATGATGTCTTATCGATCAAATTATATCACGTCTATCAACTGTTATTGATTCTCTGAGCCCGATAAATCACACGACGTCATTATGCTTTGAACTACATTTAAAAAAATAACCCTATTGAGGGAAAAAAAAACATGTCATATTTATTTTTTTCATGATAAATAATTCGGATTATTTGAAATAAATTTGAGTTACTTTTCACATGATTATACTGATGATTTTTTTCCCGAATAGAAAAATAAAATAAATAAAAATAAATAAAATAAAATAAATAAAATAAATAAAATAAATAAAATAAAATAAAATAAAATAAAATAAAATAAAATAAAATAAAATAAATAAAATAAATAAAATAAATAAAATAAATAAAATAAATAAATAAATAAAATAAAATAAAATAAAATAAATAAAATAAATAAAATAAATAAAATAAATAAAATAAATAAAATAAATAAAAATAATTCAAAGTTAGCAGCTGACAAATCCTTTGTTATTGTTTATTGTCCATTAAAGAGAAAATAATACGACTCCCCAGGTTTAATGTTTAATGGAATTGACTTACATTTTCATAATCTACATCTAGTTTAATTCTAATGCCGTAGCGATGGTTTATTTTAATGGGTATATGTCAGGATTACAAGAAACATTGTGTGATACATTGTTGGCTTTTTTTCCTTTCTGTAAGGCACTATTTCACAGTACACTTTCCTTAACCTCTCTTCCACGTTGTTCAGCTTGTTCATAATGTTCACGATACTGACCAACTGCTGCTTCATGGCCATGTCTGATCCGGCACCGTGGACCAAGCACCTGGAGTAAGTACGCACAGAATTTAAGATGAAGTATTATGTCCTGGACATCATTTGAGCTGTGCCACACGGGTTCTAATGCGCAGCTTTGCTGGGATTTGTTGTTTTGTCAGTGATGATTGAAGAATCTACATGTAAGTATACGATGCACGTGATATTCGCCGCGGGCAGAACGGCCCACGGGCATGTGAAACGACAGCATGTGATGTGAAAATAAACTTTCAAGAAGTCTCCAGAAACACATGTGCATGATGTGGCCTAGCTATTGTCTACATCGGTTAGCATGCAGCATGCGCTCTGCATTGACTTTTAATGTTTTTATTAAAAACTTTTAAATGAATGTGAAAAGAGAACCAGTTCGCTTTGTTGCAGAGAGTTCGGTGAGAAGATTCATGCTGCTCTTAAATATATATGTTAAATATCAAGCTACATTGCCAGTAGCCAATTAGCTTAGCTTAGCTTAGACTGTTTCCAGTCTTTATGTGATGCTAAGCTAACCGTAGCTTAATTTTTTTACTTTGACTGTGTAAGTTTCAGCAGACTGAAAGTAAAATACTGCTTACAAGTAATAAATAAATTGGAGCATTAACAAACTACTGGAAAGTCTTCATCATGGTTGTGTTCGGAATTGTATTTACTACAAAAACTATCCCCAACTTTTAGTTTTAGCCGCACTACGCCAAAGACTTTACAGCTATGGCAGCTTTACATAGACTCTCACTTGCAGTCTCCCGGCGTGACTTTGGCGTTAATCCCAAAAGTGCCCCACAATGCATTGCGTTTCTGCAACAGAGACGATTTTGAGCCAGACTTAAAAGCTGTTAATATGTCATTTTTTTAAAAGTTTGAATATGTTTTCAGTCTATAAGCATCTATATTCCCAATACGTAATCTAATAATTGGACACACTGGTCTAATAATCTAAATAATGTCATGAAGCATCGTGTGATCAACGCCATGTGATGGGATTGAGTACGTAGCTGGCAGTACGTTAGCATACGATTCCGAACACAGCCCGTGTCTTGCGTGCGCTGCATACGCTTACTTTACTTTTCCTACGTTTGTTATTTCATATCTTGCACACAATTTTGTCTGAGGCTGTAAACACGATATTCATTCTCTTTTGTTTTCCATCCTTCGCCCGTCAGTCCTGATCGTTACCGGTCGTGATTTATTTTAATGCTCAAATCCATTCTGAACTGTAAATATTGCTCAACCACCTCCATGAATATTTTTCAGGTACACTTTCACTGGCATTTACACTTTCGAGTCGGCGATAAAGATATTAGCGAGAGGATTCTGTATCATGCCGTTCACCTTCTTGAGAGATCCGTGGAACTGGCTGGACTTCAGCGTCATTGTCATGGCGTAAGTAACAACGTCACTCGTGTTTCATTCCCATTGGCCATCCATCTCACCTGACCTCACTTTGCATGAGCGTCGTGCAGAAACAGCTCCACCTGTGCACGTTCTTTTTGTTGTAAAGAATCCTTTTTGTCAAAGTGACTGCAGTCAGTCAGTTACCCTGAGTGGGGACTGGAAACACCGCGAATGATAAGCCTATTGTTGAGGTCACAGATCTCATGATGCAGGCGGCGGATTAGACAGGTGACCTCTCGCTGCGTTGGTGCGGCGCTGTCCCGGACCAATCATCCTGATAGGACATTTGCTTTGTTTGAAAACAGCGAGACAAAATCCCCTTTCCTGCGTGTAGACACACTGAAAGCTGTCATCACCTTCAGGGATTAATTTGTTTCTGATTAATTATGCTTCAGTTAACCAATTCATCTGGCTTTTCCTCTGACGGGTGCTCAACACACGCTGTTCCTGTTGTTTCTACTCTGAAGGAGAATATAACAGGGGTCCCCAAACACCGGCCCACGGACCAGCACAGAAAGAATAAAACGTTTATTTAAAAAAAAAAAAAAAAACATACATTTTTTTTTCATTTATTATATTATATATATTACAATGCAATAATAATATAAATAAAGTGCATAATATAAGATGGAATAATTACATTTTCATTATATATGTAATAATTAAATTATATGTTTTGCACTTTATTGTGTGTTTCACAGCAATAAATATTATTAATATGCTGTTGTTGGTCCGTAGAAAAATGGTCTTGCATGAAACCGGCCTGTGGTGCAGAAAGGTCGGGGAGCCCTGGTCTATAATCAATGTTTTTATATTATTAATCGATCACATGACTACTTGTATGTGAAGGGATGAATCAGTTCCACTCAGCGTTATAGAGTCTTTCAGTTTGTTTCACTTTCACAGCTCTCAGAATTGTTTTTGGCTGTTTTCAGTCTTTCAAAAAAAACTTATACGCTACATCTGTTGCACCAAACAGCAGAAAGACAAAGTTAGCAACTAGCTACTGGAGCATTGAGCAGCTAAAGAGACAGATATTTCCCTCAGGAGTGACCAAAACAGAGATAAAAGAAGCTTTAACTTTGGATTCATCAGTAAGACAGAAACTCCAGATGAATGCTAATCTTGCAGGATGTGTAAGTAGGCAACTGTTTGCAGTGTTGAGTGTTTCTGTGGCCCGTCACTCGTGAGGGGTTTAAGTAAAACACTTTCTATGTTTTCTGTTTGTATGTTAATGTTAATGCATTAAAATGTATCTATAAACACGTGCTATGCAAAGTGTTATCTAAACATTGATTAACCCCGGTGATCATGCAGATCGCCCACATTAATACTTAATTAAATTTAGGGCTGTACCAAATAGTTTGAAGCTTCATTCATAACGTTGATTTAAATTATTCTTATTATTAATCACTTACAGAAACATTGCGTGCAATAAGTCTCTCTCTCAAACACATACACATGCACACAGCGAGCGCCGCCGCGCTGCTCGTCTCCGTAATCGTCTCAGTCCTGGTCCCAAAAGTAAAAATTTTTTGAAAAAAAAAAGATGTCAATTTTTTGAAAAATTCATTAAATGTTTTATCTTATTAAATATTATGTTTCAATCTATATTTTAGGTGTTTAACCTTTAAAAAATGGCATTTTCACAATGTAAAAAAACAAAAAAAAACCTGTTTACTTTCCCGCTTGCAGCACACAACTGTAGCCTATTAACAGGTGGTCCAGCAGCAAAAACAGCGCCATAAATGACATTTATAGTCGTGATATACGTTCACGCTTCATTTAATAACCCAGGTAGAAGCTTCTAATGTAAAAACAAATCCATTCGGTACAGCTCTAGTTAAATCTTCCTGCAGAAGTTCACAAACCTCCTTACACTGTATATCATCATAATTCCAGATATGTGACAGAATTTGTGGACCTCGGAAACGTCTCGGCGTTAAGAACCTTCAGAGTACTGCGAGCGCTGAAAACCATCTCAGTGATCCCAGGTAAAAACCAGCACCACACATCAACAGGAAACATTTGCCGCGTGTCGCCAAACAATAGATAAATGTCTCCTCTCCTCCTCCGCCAAGGTCTGAAGACCATCGTCGGCGCTCTGATCCAGTCCGTCAGGAAGCTGGCGGACGTGATGATCCTGACCGTCTTCTGTCTCAGCGTGTTCGCCCTCATCGGCCTGCAGCTCTTCATGGGGCTGCTGCGCCAGAAGTGCATCCGCAGTCTGGCACACTGCGTCAACTCCTCCTACAGCCCCAACGCATCCTTCATCTGCAACAACAGAACCTGGAGCTCCAGGGCGGACTTCCTCGGCAGCGAAGGTCAGCCGGGAAAACAAACAAAAACCCCCAAAGCCACTGGTGTTGAGACGCCATTTCATACATACAATGCTCTGAATACTCTTCAGTATCATTAACATGAAGTGAAGTTAGTAAAAATGATTTTTTTCCCCTTTTCTTTAGATAATTTTTACAAAGTTGAAGGAGCAAAGGATGCCTTAATATGTGGATATGGAAGTGATGCGGGGTAAGTAAACGCTTGTCCTGCCTCCTGCTTGTTAATCAGCCGCAGGCTATTACATAATATCCAAATATTTCCCATCTAATGGCTTTTGATCCCATGCACGTCACGTGTGTAATTAGATACAGTAGCTTGAGCTAGATCGGGTTTGGCGCAAATAGTTTTTTCGCAGAAGAAGAAAAGACAGATACGACAGTAGATGTTGGGCTTTAGGCTTCATATTTAAATCTGTGACTTAATGTATAGCTTAATGTATATAAGATGGCGTAATGTATAGAGGAATGATCCCATCCGAGGGAGGGATGTAGCGCCAGAGAGGATGTGCACAAGACGACATGTGGTGTGGATAATCACCCCGGCTCCACTGGAACCCTTTACTGAGAAACATGCAGTTGCCAGCTGGAGAGAGGGGGGTCTTTGGAGATTTCATCATCCCAAAAGCTCTCAGAGACCAGAGCGGACCGGATCACTCGTGATGTTCTGTTCTCGCTGAGAGGAGATACAGTGCCGAAGCACCTGCGTTTGTGCCTCTGTGCGACGGCCCGGACGCACTTGTTATCTCTAACATCGGTACAAATGTAGACGTGAATAGATGACGTTTTATCCGTGGACTTTGTTCCCAATCAAAGGCACAGTGTGAAACCTTCCAAATATTGCTACTCAGCCTACGCACTGAATAATCCTATAAATCCAAATGCTTTTGAAACAAGCACACCAGGATGACTCTGCCCGTGCCAGGCCCAGTTCAAGGGTTATAATGAACTAAATACCCATCTGTGGGAATCTGAAATCCTGCAGCTTCAACAAATGCCTTCCATTAGGTGCTCCTGGTAATGATGCATGATGATGCACGACAGACAAAGACTGGGGATGATGTTGAGCTTCAAGACGTGTTGTTTCTCAGAAGAAATCTGCACCAAGTGGTTCTATGTTGAACCTTTTTTAGGTTATGTCTTGGTGCATATGGCACCGCTAAACAATTCATTATGCAGCCATTTAAAGGGTTCAAGGCACAGAGTTTAGAATTGTTTCCATTCAATCAAACAAATAGTTTGACAAGAAAAATGTAAAAGTAATCCAAGTCACTTCAAACACTAAAAAGAGAAAACAAAAAAAGAAGAAATAACTGATTTCAAGTCAAGTCATTTTTATTAAATAGTGAGGAAAATATCAACGAAAGCAACAAAAACGACAATAGATTGCGATGGAAAAGGACAAGGAAATGTTACGTATTGTGTGCAAATCTAAAACAGAATAAAACTCGTCGTAGCAATTTATGAAAAACGTATTTATTTTTCAAGCAAAAAAACGTCAAACACTTGTTCCAGCGTCTCTAGTTTAGCGTTAACGGATCATTTGATTCATGCAAAATGTTCACGCAAAAGAAACAGACGGTTAAAGAGAAGACAAAAGTCTCCAGGCTTTTTTTTTTTTTTGCGACGGATGAAGCTAATATTGCTATTTATACAGTATTTTAATGACACAGTGGAGGCAGTTACACTTTTTTTGTTTTATTGGCATCAGAGTGCAGCCAACCCTTTAGCTTTAATCCCACTCTGTAACCTCTCCTCCAAAAACACAGGAGCTTAATCTCCCAAAAAGTCAAACCTGACTCAGTAATTTCTGTTCAAGTCAGAGTGAAAAGAGGACACATTTGAGGGCGTTCAGGGGGAAATGACGTCACTAAACTCCCATAAAAAGTAGGTCAGTAATATCAGAAAAGCACCAACGTTACCTGTCCAGCTGTTCCAGCGTTTACCTGAAGTCCCTGCGAATTTCTTTTTGATTTGTCGCCATTTGTGGAGCTCTAACAACACACTTTTGACGCTATTTCCGTTTTCGGTGTGTAATGGTTGTGTTAAAGTCCCTTTAGACAATCAGAGAAACAGCAGGATCCGTCCTTTCGTCATCAGCGAGAACAGGGTATTTATTGCGTCTTTGTTTGTCGCTAGATGGCGGTTAAAGCAGGATGACACAGCAGGCTGGTGACACGCTGGTCAGGTTATAGGTTGAAGTAACCATATGTGTCTGCTGACTTTAGATGGACATTTCTGAGGCTGGCTGTGGAGACGGGCAAGATATTAAGCTGGATGGAGGACGTAAAACATAGAGGATGCTTAATCTTTTGAGTGTATTCCAACAAGTAATCCCTGAGTAGATTTCCAAATTAAAGCTTTGGATACTTTATGATGACAACACACACACACATACGCAGACACGTGGGCACGCACACACACACATATATTGAAATGATATTTTCAGCCTGGATGGTTAACAAGTTTGTGCTAAATGATTTGCTCAAAGGTCCAAGCTGTTTCTCATCGCGCCTACTGTAGAGTTCAGGCAAACGCTTATCCTCTCACATCTTAAAGCCACTGTGCATCAAGGATTATGACTTTCCACTTTTGCCCTTGACCGGACGGACGTGGGCATGGAAACCCGCCGCCGCCACCGCCGCCGCCGCCGCCTCAGCCCCGCCCACTCTATAACATGTACTTTGCTGCGATTGACAGATGTTCCTCTGTTGTTCTGTTCCACAAACAGCAGGAACTTGACGGTACACTCTCAAGTATAACACTTATAATAATGTAAACATGTAAGCACAGAGCTTTTATAGAGCTCTTATAAACCCTGTTGCTTTGGTGACATGAGATGACTTGTTTATACCAGTTTAAAGGACCTAACGTTTACGTAGTTGACTCCTTAAAGGGGACATACCGTGAAAAACCCCCTTTGTCCGTGCACGTGCACGTACGTTCGGGTATTTGAAACCTAACCTAAGTATCTTGAGCTACCTTTGCAAAGGGGCAGCAGGTGTTTCTTACAAGCCAATCAGAGCAGACTGCAGTCTTAAAGAGACAGCGTTTATATTCAGACCGTATGAGTGAAATAATGTGTTTTTTAAACATTAAAGCTTGTAAACATGTTATAGTAGAAACGCAAAATACAAACATGAACCTGAAAATGAGCGTGACACGTATGTCCCCTTTAACTGCGAATAGTTTCTGCTTTAAATTGTATGCTGGTCATTTTCAAATACGTGCTTTCAGTCTTTAAATGTAGTTTTAAATGTACCTTTCTTAGCAATCCGGGAAGCCATTGATTTCCATTTAGTAGGATATCAATTAGCAGACTCTTGTGTAATCCATCAGAGTTAATAATAATAATAATAAACCTTACTTGTAGAGCACCTTTCATACAAGAAATGCAGCACAATAAGGGAAATTAGGCATAAAACGAACATAAAGACAGGGATAGAATGGCACAATTAATGGAAAATAAATAATAATAAAATAGGATAAATACACAACCAAACCTAAGCACTGACAGAAACTTAGTGCTACTATTAGAAACTCTTTTTTATTGAGAAAATGTGATCCTGCATGACATTCTGTACAAATGGTGGAATAATGATTAGAATAGGAATAACTGTCCCACACAAAAGGCTTGTTACAGCACTTAACAAAGTTACTTAAAGGAACAGTTCACCCACAACATGATCATTTCTACATCAATTACTCAAGAAGACTTGATGAATTTAAGAAAATAGGGCCGTGTGTAACAACAGAAAGCTACTGTACATGAAAACATCCGTTTACAAACTGCCACACACTCCTGCAGTACAATGAAAATAATGAAAAGTCTCATTCATCCTCATCAAATGGTTCATTTGTGCGTGAAGCATTTTATTTTGAAAATAAATGTGTGTTTTAAAAAAAAAATTAAATTCAGACTGATTTGATATTTTCCATGCAGCCATTAATTATTTCCATTAATCACATTAGAATAATTAGATTTTGAATAAATTGAGCTTTCATTATCGATTAATCTGCAGATTATTGTTCAGATTAATAGTTTAAAAAAAGATGACTTTTGACCGACCCAGTGTCCTACATTTTGGGAGTTCCTGTAAATAGGAAATCCCAAAATCCCAATAGGAAAGAAAAGCATCAAAATGTTTGTCCTGAATTTACATGAACTGAACTGTTCTCAAAATAAAATGTGCAGTTTTATGTTGAGAACATTTGGATTAAATTCACAAACTATGTTGAGAAACTGTAAATGAAAATCATTCTTTTCACATCAATAAGGTCGACAGTAGCCCTGAATACAGATTTAGTATTTTCTTATTATCCCTGCTTGTAATTTAGCAATTCATATAAAATATTTTTATTTCTTATGAATATATATTTGTATTTATGATTCATTCATAAAAAAAAATTTAAAAAAAGAAAAGCTTCCAAGTAGGAAGGTCAATCTATATAATAATCACGTAATTTATTCACAAAAAGCGTTGAGTGAGCGTTGAGTGAGCGATGAGTGAGCGTTGAGTGAGCGATGAGTGAGCGTTGAGCGAGCGTTTAGCGAGCGTTGAGGGAGCGTTGAGCGAGCGTTGAGCGAGCGTTCAGTGAGCGTTTAGTGAGCGTTCAGTGAGCGTTCAGTGAGCGTTCAGTGAGCGTTGAGTGAGCGATGAGTGAGCGATGAGTGAGCGTTCAGAAGAGCGTTTAGTGAGCGATGAGTGAGTGTTCAGTGAGCGTTCAGTGAGCGTTCAGAAGAGCGTTTAGTGAGCGATGAGTGAGCGTTCAGTGAGCGTTCAGTGAGCGTTCAGTGAGCGTTCAGTGAGCGTTTAGTGAGCGTTCCTGCTCAGCCGGCTGGTTGGTGACATCTACAGCTGTTCTCACTGCAGCGCTTTCGCCTGCCCAGCTGTTTCCCGGGCCATTACGAAATTATTCCGCAGTCAGATTGACATGGCAGTCCAGCTTGTTCTCAGCTGCCGGACTTAAATATTTGCTGTAATGCCACTATGCTGACAATCAAGATCAGAGATGGAGGCATGGGACATTTTTGAATTGCAATTTGATATCCATCTGGCTCAACGTAATCCCTTGTGCTGCGGTGCATTTTAGTGCTCCTGCCATGAACGAATTTCAAGTGCCCTCTCCAGTTGAAATAATGGTGTCGATAGCAGTGTGTGTGTACTTACTGGCTCATCCGCTTCTGTAGCCTGCAGACTCAAAGGCCACGGGGCTACATGTAGATACGGGAGATGTTTTTAACTCTGCTACAGCAGCCTGCACGCTACCACGGCCGTTCCTGCCCCAGCTGCCTTCGGTTGAATTGTGCACTTTGTATATGTCAGTGCTCCACCGTATGACCCGTCTTCTGCCTTTTTAACGTTTTGTGCAATACAGGAAGTGTCCAGATGGATTTGACTGCCTAAAAGTAGGGAGGAATCCAAACTACGGCTACACCAGTTTCGATACCTTCGGCTGGGCTTTTCTGGCCCTTTTCCGGCTCATGACGCAAGACTACTGGGAAAAACTGTTTCACCAGGTGCAGTTTTTCTTCATCTCATTTTGAATCCACCAGTATTCTGTGATGGTTTGCTGTGCCCCTTGAATAATAATCCATCTATTCAAATAAGTGTTTATTTTGTCAGCAAGTGTTTATTTTGTCAGTCTTAGTCCCGTATCGTATTTAATAAACCTTGAACTGTTCTTTAAAGTTTATTTTGGGTACTGTCACTTTCATTTTGAGACCAAATAAGGCATTAAACGGATAAAACGATCCCTAAATTATTGGACATTAAAGTGTCCATAAACCTACCTTACGCCAACACTCCCGTGCGTGTGCTCCCTCAGACGCTGCGCTCAGCGGGGAAGACCTACATGGTTTTCTTTGTGCTGGTGATCTTCCTGGGCTCCTTCTACCTGGTCAACCTCATCCTGGCTGTCGTGGCCATGGCCTACGAGGAGCAGAATCAGGCCACCATCGCTGAGGCCTGGCAGAAGGAGCGGGAGTTTCAGTTGGCTATGGAGCACCTTCGCAGAGAGCAAAGAGTAGGTGCAACGCTAACAATTTCATTTCTTTTTCCATGTGTGCTTTCAATGTAGGACTAACAAAGAGCGGTCTCCTGTAACATGATTCCTTTCTGTGTGAAGTTGGCAAAAAGACAACAAGCACAGGATACAGACTCAGTGTTGTCCCCAGAGCTGTCTCCGTTCTGCCTGAAGATGGGCAGCATACGGCGAAGCAGCAGCAGAAGAAGAAGATCGCACAGGGCACTGTCAGAGGAAACAGAGGAGGAAGCTGCCGAGGAAAAGTTTGATCCTCTGGATGAGTCAGTGGTACGTCACTAAACATTCCCGCTCTGAGCTTTTCTCCCAGTCCTTGATGTCCCTGTGAAAAGCCACAGGAGCTAATGTGTCCTCTGTTTCTGCAGCCTCCTCTGTCTCCCCTTCCGGTCCACCCTCTGCTCGCCACGCTCTCCTCTCACCCCCTCAGCACGAGGAGAGGAAGCCAAGTCAGCGTCTTCAGCGCCTTCCGGCCGCGCAACAACTCGGAGGCTGACTTCGGGGACGACGAACACAGCACTCACGGGGACGCCTTCAGGAGTCGCACCAGTTCAACAGCAACGCCCTGGAAGAGACGGACGGGCAGCGTGCGCAGCCACTGCTCCCAAATCTTCACCCCCAGCCTCAACATCAACGGCAGGCTCAACATCTCCCTGGATCAGAACGGAGTCACCACTCTGGGCCTACATACTCCCACCTCCATGCCCGCGTACAGCATGGAGCGGGTCAGGGAGGACACAGTGAGTGAAAATCCTGCAAGAGTGAAAGAGATCTTAGTCGCCGAAAGGAGAAGGAATCCTTGTATTTCACGTTTGGGTGTTTTCTGTCCAGCAGAAGCCCACCGGTGTGGAGGACACAACCCCCAGATTTCTCCTCCAGCCTTCCCCGACCGTGACCGAGCCTCCGCCAGTGCAAAGGAAAAGAGGGCTGAGCTCTGTCAGCTTCTTCAGCGACGCCATGGGTGGTGAGGCCTTTTGCACATTAAAGGGATAGAAGGTGGACACCGCTCTACGTCTGTACGATTCATATAGAGCAGCAGCTGGTCCGCGTAGCTCAGCACAAAGACTGGTTTGTTTATCCAGAGAAAAACAGCACAAAAGCCCAGGTTTACAAGGACTCATGTGCCAGACTACTGTCGTGTTCTTTTATTTAGAAATAGAGACGCATAGAAATCAATTTCAGAAAACTTCATATTAACTGTATTTATTGATGATGATATTATATATATATAAATATATATATTTCACTGTCCACAGACCACATTTCAGTAGTTATTCTGTCTCACAGATCTCTAGTTTACTCCATATTTTATACCTGCTGCCTTTCAGGTATAGTCTTCTCTCATTGGTTGGCTGGGGCCAGCTCCTATTGGCCCCTTGTTGGCACTTAGGCCACGCCTCTCAGCGCTTCTCTGCTCCAATCAGATCTTCAGCCTTTCAGGAAGTGGTGTACTCTTCTTCTTCAGTTTACAAATATTACATCTTATTTCACAGTAGTTGTTCACTAGACTAGACGTAGTCACTTAATTCAATAACAGTTTTATATCACATTTAATATCTAAATAAGAACAATAAGACTCATCGTGACAGTTTATATATTCATAATACTTCTAAATAAGAA
>CALSCE010009779.1:245120-255503 GCA_943593645.1 Bovichtus variegatus | reverse complement strand
TCGTGACAGTTTATATATTCATAATACTTCTAAATAAGAACAATAAGTTATATATTGATTATTCTCACACTACATCTTGGCTGGGTGCATTGACTCCTTGTAGTCTTGTCGTCACCGTAAACCCCTCGTAAAAAAATACAACTTGTAATTTTTGCAAACAAGATTTAACGTATTAAGTGTGAACTTCAGGCGGTTGGTGTGTTTTTATTACCTTCGGACAGCGACACGCCAGCTGTTCGCCTCTGTTCTCTGTCCTAATTGTAAACTAAGCTGACATATTTACAAACCTTTCACAGATTGAGCCTCATCATAAAACTCTGAGTTGTACTTACATGCTGCAGGTTATGTCCCCTGGTGTTGGATAAGAAAGGAAGCCTGTAAATAGCTGACCTTGACATCTCTTTGCAGAGCTGGAGGTGTCGAGGCAAAAGTGCCATCCCTGCTGGTACACATTTGCCAAGAAGTACCTGATATGGGACTGCTGCCCCTGGTGGCTGACGTTGAAGGAGTGGGTGAAGTACATGGTGATGGATCCTTTCTTGGATCTGGGTATCACCATATGCATTGTGCTGAACACCCTCTTCATGGCCCTGGAGCACTACCCCATGACTGATGAGTTCAACACCATGCTTTCAATTGGCAATCTGGTAAGAAGCTTTTAATGCCCGGGGTGGGCAGGTTTCCAGCGTAAGTGCTGCTGGGTCAGCAGTGGAGAGGACTGAAAGCTTCGACCAGAAGGAAGCAAAGAGGAAAGCGTTGCTTCAGATAATGTATTTCGATATCAGAGAGTTGGGTTTTTTATAGCCGGTACTGTGCCGGACTTTAGGTCACGCAGTTGATCCTTTGTCAAAGGTTGTGCTTTAGACTATTTGCGATTATCCTTGGTAAGAGGGAGTATTTTTAGCAGGAGGTGGGACCGATTCCCTCTCATTTATATTTTGCCATCTCCCTCTACTGGTAAATTATAGACTGTAAAACCTTAAAAGAAGATAAATGGAAGTAATACCTGATTATTTAAAACCTTCACCAAGTTGTTTATGGTGCCGTTTGTTTGTCTTGTGACTGTTAGTTAGCAGGATATCTAAAAAACATCTAATTTAAATGTGGTACACCACGGGCTAAGGAACGAAAGTGAAAGATTCTTGATCATTTCATTGGACAGATTCAACTCTGGTGCTTTCTCGTTTCTTCACTTTGACTTCATGCTGCATTTTTAGCTTTTTTGTTTGGCAGAACAACCTGCAAACGCATTTTAGACAAAAAAAAACCTTCTGGGAATATATAATATACATATATTTCCTTTTTTTCAGTGTATACGTTTAATGAGAATTGTACAAAAATGGTGAATGTAAAAAGAAAGTTGTAGCTTAGGCTTCAGCCTACACCTTTTCAGTCAGTGAAAAAAACGTTATATGTGTATTTGAGTTCAAAAACGACCGAACTAAACTAAAACTAACACACACACTGAGGGGAACTACATGCGACACCTTTCACGTTACACTTAATCCATTTGCTCCATTGTTGATTTACAGATATGAGTAAGTGCAGCTTTAGGTAAAGAAATACAGGAAGTAATATTTGTAATATAATAGGATATTTTGTTACTTTGCCACCTCTCACTGTTTTCATGTGTCTCTGTACCTGTCGTAGGTTTTCACAGGGATCTTTACGGCTGAGATGGTGCTGAAGCTGATTGCCATGGATCCCTACTACTACTTCCAACAGGGCTGGAACATCTTTGACGGCGTCATCGTCTGCCTCAGTCTGATGGAGCTGGGTCTTTCCAACGTCGAGGGGCTGTCCGTCCTGCGGTCTTTCAGACTGGTAACGGAAAGCGTTTGCTCTCGCTCTCGTGTGCTTTCGGTTTTACTCGAACACACACGGTTTCTTGCAAAGATGCAGCCTCATTTGTTTTCCTTTTTCTCATCAGTTACGAGTCTTCAAGCTGGCAAAGTCCTGGCCAACTCTCAACACTCTCATCAAGATCATCGGCAACTCGGTGGGCGCCCTGGGAAACCTGACGCTGGTGTTGGCCATCATCGTCTTCATCTTCGCCGTGGTGGGCATGCAACTGTTCGGCAAGAACTACCAGGACTGTGTGTGTAAGATCTCCATCGACTGTCAGCTGCCTCGCTGGCACATGAAGGACTTCTTCCACTCCTTCCTGATCGTGTTCCGGGTGCTGTGCGGCGAATGGATCGAGACCATGTGGGATTGTATGGAAGTGGCGGGGCAGCCGCTCTGCATCCTGGTCTTCATGTTGGTCATGGTCATAGGGAACTTGGTGGTGAGTGTTAAATTGGCCATTTTTTATGCGTTTTTAAAAGCTCTTTTGACAAATCCCATGACGAAAACCACGGAGTTGAATTGTGAAGTTTGTTATTATTTTGTAAATTCTCTCAATAAACCCGAGAAGGTAATCTACAAAATAAATCTTCACAAAATATAACTTATTTTACACAAACAAGTATCGACTGTGCAGCCAACACCTAATATATCTTATTCCTCTGTGTTCCTCCATTATGATGTAGAAATGATGAAACTCCTGCACTGGGTGATATGTTCCTTCATCAGATGAACATGGGCACTGTCGTACTAAAATAAACACTGACTAACTCGCAGATTCTGCAGCTCAAATTGACCCCAAACAAATGCACCATTTACTCCTGCAAACATTTGATGTTTTAATATGCAAACGAGGCAATATATATTGCTAACTTTTGGTGAGTTTAGGATAAATTGACAGTTGCAAATAAGCAAACTGTAGTAAAATAATGAATTATTTCCACTGGTCTAAAAGAAGACATGTTATGGAAGCAAAATAGCCCAAAAAACACTGTTTTGCCTGTAGTGTCTCGCCTTAAGGAGATTATTTAGCTTTTTTTTTTTTTTAAAGTGAAAGTTTGTGACCAATTTCCATGTTTAGGAGGAGCCAGTGGGGTTTGAGGGTGAAAGCCAAAGACAGGCTGGGGGTGTTGGGAAGTATTGAAAGTAGTTGGTTTTGGCCTTTTTATTGGATTTGTTGAAAAGATCAAACATACAGACGATCACCACGCTGTCACAGTATATGTTAACAGGAAGTCTGCTTAGATAGAAATTCAATTGAATGTTAATACAACCAACTGTAATCCAAATGATGTCATGAGTATAATCAGGGATTACGTTGCACCGAGGAGGTTTGGTGGTTCCATATTATGAGGGTAGGACATCCTCCAACAGTTGTTGGTGCCTCATCGTGATGAATTACCCAAACTCAGACATCTGTGTAGCCACAATGCGCTTCAGTGCTCTCGAACACGCGCTCGTCGCCGAGAAAGTGGTGGTGCCGCATGCTAACGCTAACTGTCTTGCAGATTAGCATTAGCAGGCTGCAAAACAGATCATGTCTGGACGACATATAAACCATCTGTTTGCCCTCCTGAGCAAGATATGTTTTATCTGCACACGGTGTCGTGCGAACCCGTAACCAACAGACACACTCTACTCTCGCAGCGGCTTTATCGCAGCCTCATGTCCAACAGGGCTGAATGTTTTATCCACTGCTAATGAACTAAGCCTTTTGGGTGAAATTGTGACCTAAGTACTGTACAAAGGATCAGCCAAGGCCACAGTGTTCTCGCTCCAGCCTTTGCAGCAGGTGCGTCGAGTGACGTACAGGATGAAACGCGGTGTGTACATCATTGCGTGCAGCTGTTTCCGCTCTGTTGGTACACGACCGCTGTCCCTTGGTGCCGTAGCAAGGATACGTACAGTCTATTTGTTGGTCCATCCATATGGTGATTTATTCCTCCAGCTGTGTCCTGTAAGCTAACGTTAGCGCAGTAAGCCAGCAGTTGCATTTATTGACGGTCAGTGTAGTTTTACATGGAATGTGCTGTCACTTTAGTGCTGATTTGTGACATAATAATATATTAAAAAAGCCTTTTTTAGAAACATATATTGTCTTTAATCTTCTTCTTACGACCTTGTTGCTAGCTGCAGTAGCAGCATATGCTAGCTACTGTTGTGCAAGTCCGACTGCAAATAGCCCACACAATATTTAGCCAGCTCGAAACATATGCAACAGATAAACATCCGGCACTGCTATTGTTAAATGTCATCTTTTTGGCCAAAAGGCCGATGGGAGTCAATGTTTGGACAAGCTTTTCCCTGATCCATGTTAAGGATTTCTTTTCTTATTTTTATTAAGGGTATGTTTAGACTCCCGGTCTCACCCTGTTATAAATTAGCAAGCGATACCGTATGTAATTCAAGCCCAAACAACAAAAACATTCTATCAGCTAGGGGATTTTTTTTTTTATCTCTGCTAAGCACATTTTAGAATAGTATTATGATTAACATTAACACTGAGATATGAGCATCATCTGCTCTACAATCAATTCTGTTCTGTCCCATAATACTTTTAAAACCCTGTCAGGCTTTTTAAAAAAGGGAGCAAGGCTTAAAGTGCAGAGGGCCAAACACCTGTTCCCAGCATGCCCTCTGTTCTCTCTGCCATTAAATGCTAGTTAGTTTCCCCTTTAATCCCATTCGCTCTGTGTAAATGTAAATCTGTCAGAAATGCTTTAAAACCTTTTTTCGTTAACTCCAAAAACACAGTTTTTTTTTCATGCAGATGTATAGATGGTGCTATTTAAACTAAAATATCTACAGATGCATAATAGCATAGTTATGTATTGTTATGTATAAAGTTATGACTTTTATATTCAGCGACAAAATGTCAAAAACAATTATTCAGACTAAGTCGTAATCACACTATATATAGTTGTTCAACGAGAGCAACTTGCTAAGTCACGTCAGCCACATTATACCACACAACCAGAGAATTGGTCAAAATATGAAGAGTTTGGACTTTTTTAATCATCTTTCCAAATATCTGTAAACTGCATTATGTGTCGTGCCAGAACGCAAAGCTTGAGGAACAGTAACTAAAGCAGGGCCTGCAGCACCATAACGTCCCCTTTACGCTGGTGGTTTCACTCCAGGTTACACCTTCTCACTCTTCCTCTTCCTCTTCCTCTCTTTCTATTTGAGTATCTGGAGTTCCTACCAACGACAAACTGAAATAAAACAACCCCGTCAGTTTTAAATGAGGTGCCTCAGTCAGAAAACATGACTTTCAACAAGCCTGCACGTTCTCTATAGCAGAGTGTAAACACAATACTGTGTAACTGTCAGTCTGTTTTTAAAAATGTATATTTAAATATTTTCAGATTAACACATGTCAACACTGTCCATTCAGCTTTGGCTCCACTTCCTACGTCACACTCAGGCTCATTAGAATATTAGTGTTAGTGTTTCCACCCACGGCTTTAGAGCTACGTTTGCAGACGTGCGCCATATTTTATTGCAAGCAATGTCTTAAAGAGACAGGCGCTAAAAACGCAGCATTTAAGGGTGAATACAGGTACATTCAGTCAAAAAAAAACCCTGATAAAGAGCCTGATGTGTCCCCTTTAATGCTCACTATAGCTTTAAACAATGTAGCCTGCCCCTTCAGGAGAACTGACAAAAGACGAGGACTTAAAGAGCACGTAGCAGCTTTTCTTGTCGTGATACGGAGACCTCCAGTGACCCGTTTGTCTTGTGAGGGCAAAGTCCAAATCACAACAGCGCAGGTCTTTTAGAGTTTAATGGACAGAAACCTCCACTGCACATGAATCGTGGGAAAGCTTTTTATCCAAGGGATTATCCAGGATGCTTAGGGGCGAGAAGGCAGGAGGGCATTCATCACTAATCATCTGCTCATGCTCCCCATCTCTGACTGGCTCAGTGGCTAAAGATGATCCTTACCAACTGTGTACACACACACACACACACACACACACACACACACACACACACATGCTGCTGTAGAGATGTGCTTGATGCTATTGCTCTCTAAAGCTAGTAGAAAGATTACTTGCGAGTTGGATGCTTTGAAACTTGAGTTCAGTGTCAGATGAAGCTACATGTGCCTGAGCACATCTGGTTAAAATATCCTCCTGAATTTGACAAAGCAGGATTTGCCAGTGTTGACTAATTATATAGGAGGTCATGCGATCGTGAGCTCAGCTTCAGCTCACAGGCTAACCTATGCTCTGATTAGTGAAGAAAGTTACACGTTGAATTAAGCACAATGTAAATACAGCATTTTCTTCTGCTATATTCAGGCTAATCGGCTATAAAATGATGACGACGTTCTGATGTTTCTCCAAATGTAACGTGTTTGTCTGTCGACAGGTGTTGAATCTTTTCCTGGCCCTGCTGCTCAGCTCCTTCAGCTCCGACAACCTCTCCGCCCCCGACGAAGACGGCGATTTGAACAACATCCAGATTGCCATCGCCCGCATCCATTCAGGCTTCTCGTGGCTCAGCTCGTGCATCCTCGACCTCTTCAACCGCAGCTCAAAGCGCCGAAAGCAGAAGGCCAAAGAAGCCGATCAGACGTCCAAGCTGGTTGGAAATCACGTGGAAAGCAATGGTGGGATCTGTGCACGCTATGGGGAGAAGTACATCTTGCCGGAGGAGGACAGCTACATGACAAACCCGAACTTGACCGTCATCGTTCCCATCGCGCCTGGAGAGTCCGATGTGGAGTTTCTCGAGGAGGAGGAGATTTCTGAGTCTTCAGAGGATGAAGACAACAAACCGGTGAGTTTTTCACTTCCAGATGTGTGTTCACACGGGAGCTGAACCCTCACGGTCTACTGTCGCAGCGGTCTTCAGATGGTATTATCTACCAACATAGTTGTTTTGAGAAAGAAATGATCAGCTAGTAGGAAAGCACAGCACTGCTACTGCTGTTACGTCACAGCTTTGGGTGAATCCACAAGAAATTTCACACCAAAATCCACATCGTTCAAGCAAGAATCCAAGTGAATTCACTTGTGTTGTGTTGTTGTGGTGCATCCTCGTGTTTGACCTGTGTGTTTCTGTGGATTTGAAACTTCTAATTAACCTGAATGTGGTTTCAGAGCCTCGTACCTCAGAAAGTGTGACCTTGTCATCATCATGGTGCAATGCTTATCACCTTTCTGTGTGATACAATAAGGTGCTGTGAACCATAATCTCCATCAGACAGTGTGGAGCAGAGGTTTTCAGTCATAATCCTTTATCACAGGAGACGTTTTGATGTGTCACAGTAGGAAAAGCACCGGTGTTAGGACCCGGCTTGGGAAGGGAAAGGGGAGCAAACATAAAACCAGATGGTGTTGGTTAACAAAGCTATTTATTGACAGTAAAGATGAAACTCAAAGAACAATAGGAGGCTCTTAACATCAGAGCACATCAGCCAAACAGACGAAAACAAACCCAATCAAGACTCCTCTTGATCAGCTGGGTGAAACTAAACACTTACAAAACACACACAAGGTAAAATAACGACAGAACACACACGGAAGAACCTGTCGTAACAGTAGCAACAATAGTAACAGTAGTAACAGTAGCACCAGTAGTAACAGTAGTAACAGTAGCGACAGTAGCAACAGTAGCACCAGTAGCACCAGTAGTAACAGTAGCACCAGTAGTAACAGTAGCGAGAGTAGCAACAGTAGTAACAGTAGTAACAGTAGCACCAGTAGTAACAGTAGTAACAGTAGCACCAGTAGTAACAGTAGCAACAGTAGTAACAGTAGCACCAGTAGCACCAGTAGTAACAGTAGCACCAGTAGCAACAGTAGTAACAGTAGCACCAGTAGCAACAGTAGCACCAGTAGTAACAGTAGCACCAGTAGTAACAGTAGTAACAGTAGCACCAGTAGCACCAGTAGTAACAGTAGCACCAGTAGTAACAGTAGTAACAGTAGCACCAGTAGTAACAGTAGCACCAGTAGCACCAGTAGTAACAGTAGCACCAGTAGTAACAGTAGCACCAGTAGTAACCCGACTGTCGAGCAGCCAGGTTCTTGTAGCTCCTGGTCTGCACCGTGTGTCTCAGATTGGAGAGCTGGAACACTTATCCTCTAGTCCACGTTGTTCTTCCTCAGGTGGGAGACCAACCACATCCTAATTAACATAATAAATGGGACAGAAACACGAACTACAGGAAGTGTAATAAGGCCAACGGCCGTAACAACCGGTGTAAATAATAATAATAATAATAATAATAATTACTGGGACATAGAACAGAGCCGTCGTAGCAGCTGTGTTTTTACTACAAGTGGAAATGTCTGCTGTGAGAAAGGCCTATAATCTTAGTACGAATATTACTAAGATTACTATATGCTATGCTAAACATCCATATGCTAATTCATATGTCCAAGGTGCAATCCATCCCGAACCCAAAAAAAAGCAAGAAGACTAACAGAAGAGTGTTTGGACAACATTATAAAAACATACTGAGCGTCACGAGTCGATGGCTGCTCGACAAGTGTGTTTGTTTCATTTGCATTATTTGTTTTATTAGACGGTTTGTTTCAGACAACCCTTTGCAGAGCGAACTATATTTAAAGATAAAAAAAGAAGAATCTGACGAATCAACACAAATGTGCTTTTTCTTTAATCCATTCAAAAACGGAAGAGTAAAAACATCACGTCGTGGTTTTATGGCGTACCTCCTAACAAGCAGGTCCCTGCGCCTAAGGAGACTAGTTTAGGAAAGCATTTGGCCGCCTTGTCGTCTCCTCGTGGCTTAAAGGGAGGCTGACGGACCTTTGACCCAGCCCGCTGTTCCTCTCATCATCTGTAACCAGCGTCCCGAGCGTGGCAGTATCAGCTGGTGCGCCGCTACACGGGTCAAATATAACGTAATGCTTCATCCACATTTTCACACGTTTGCTCCAGCGGAGGAACGCTCATCACAGGGAGGCTTTGAGGCAACAAGCGTCGACAATCACGCCACAGTCGCGGCCGTGGTTTTATCTTAAGTGCGTTGGAAGACGATAGACGCAGCCAGGCTAACAGTTTCCCCCTGTTTCCAGTCTTTGTGCTAAGCTAAGCTAACCATCTAGTGGTGTTACAGTCCAACCTGTAGAGTGGTGTCAACCCTGTCTTCTCACTAACCTGCCTATTTCCCAAAATATCCAACTCAGCCTATAACTTTAAAACGTTACATGCACCAGTGTGATTAGCGCAGCTATTTATACACGAGAGAGAATGTGACTGGCTGAGGGAATCGGTATTATCATTTTTGTTTGGATCCAACAGATTTAGGTCAAGGCAAAATTGTTAGGCGCCTGTCATTGGCTGATTTGCAGGTCAACGCGACTCTCTCGCTAAATTTCATGGGGCAAACCTCTCTCTTTGTCACGCTCCCTGTCTCGGCCCCCTGCCTTGCTCTTATTCGCCCTTCCCGTTCCTCTCTCTGTCAGTGTGCTGCGGGTCAGGGGTTTGTTGAGGTTGGGGTGTGTCTCTGCTGTCCTCTCTGGCAGGCAGACAGCAGCAGGCCAGATGTGGAGCCAGGCCCTGCAGAGCAGATTAAAGTGACACAGCTGAGCAGAGCCAGGCAGCGCCAGGCTGAGCTGAGCGGGCTGCAGTCTGGCGCTCGCTCTTCCTATTTCCCTGCCGTGCCGCGCTCCGCACCGCACTAGAATTAGGCATCAGAGAAAATGGAAATTAAAAAAAAAAAAAAATAGCCCTCTATCAGCTTAACTGATCATCAGCAGCTGCTGGATACATTTTACACGCGTAGAGCTTTGAATACACGCTGAAATGGCAAGATTGTGGCTATTAAGAAGTTAGTAATGAATAACGTGTTGCTCTACATGCTTTTTCTTTTAAAATGAGATCACTTTAAAGAACAAAGAGCAATCAGCCTATGAGTGCATGTATCACAGCTGCATACATGTGGCAACAATTGCATTAAATCATCATCAGCGTGCGTTCTCTCCGCTCTGTTTTGCGAGCACTAACACTGGTTATGCTGGTAATCTGGTCTCCAGGTCCTGCGGATGCTCTTTAATGCTGGATTAGACTTTGCACCAGTTTATAGGATTGAAGCCCCACGTCTGTACTTTAAATCGTGTTGAATATGTTGCACACGGAAATCTCATCAAAATTGTATTAAGGCCCAGAAGAGATTGAAAGGCAGCACATGTAGGTGAGTTGTTTTTGATGGGATGAACCCACGCTGAAGACAGGGCAGAGAAATGCTGCTACGCTGCCCCGCTGCTTTAAAACGTATAAACATAGGGCACATATTGCACATATTGCACATATGGCACATATGGCACCTATTGCACATATGGCACATATGGCACCTATTGCACATATTGCACATATGGCACCTATGGCACCTATTGCACATATGGCACCTATGGCACCTATTGCACATATTGCACCTATGGCACATATGGCACATATTGCACCTATTGCACATATGGCACCTATTGCACATATGGCACCTATTGCACCTATTGCACATATGGCACATATTGCACCTATGGCACATATGGCACATATTGC
>CALSCE010009779.1:232544-245110 GCA_943593645.1 Bovichtus variegatus | reverse complement strand
ATGGCACATATGGCACATATTGCACCTATGGCACATATGGCACATATGGCACATATTGCACATATTGCACCTATTGCACCTATTGCACATATGGCACATATGGCACATATGGCACATATTGCACCTATTGCACCTATTACACCTATGGCACATATGGCACATATGGCACCTATGGCACATATTGCACCTATGGCACATATTGCACCTATTGCACCTATGGCACATATGGCACCTATTGCACATATGGCACATATGGCACATATTGCACCTATGGCACATATGGCACATATTGCACCTATGGCACATATGGCACATATTGCACATATGGCACATATGGCACATATTGCACATATTGCACCTATTGCACATATTGCACCTATTGCACCTATTGCACATATGGCACATATGGCACATATGGCACATATTGCACATATGGCACATATGGCACCTATTACACCTATGGCACATATGGCACATATGGCACATATGGCACATATGGCACCTATTGCACATATGGCACATATTGCACCTATTGCACATATTGCACATATTGCACATGCACATATTGCACATATTGCACATATTGCACATATGGCCTCATTGATGTCACAGCAGGTGTTTGACAGGAAACACTTCCGTCTATATCCTGCTATGTATAACAACAGCATTGGTTCACTATTTAATGAAACTCTAAGTTAGAACTGGATGAGTAACGCTGACACTGCTCACTACTCAGGAGATGATCAGCCTATCAGAGGGCAGCACGGTGGATCTGAGGAAGCCCGGAGAAGAATTGGACAACTTATCAGAGCTGGCGGAAGAGAACATGGAACCGGAGGAGTGCTTCCCAGATTGTGAGGCTGTAGAGTATAGAATGAATAACATAAAGTGCAATCAAAGCTTTTTCAACGTTCATTTTTGTACGTTTTCTAAGTTTTTTGTATGGCATAATATCTCCATGTGGTGTAACCTGCGCTGGTTTGTCTTTGCCCCCCCGCTCAGTCTGCATAAGGCACTGTCATTGCTGTGAAATCGACACCAGCCGCGGCCTGGGCCAGGCCTGGTGGAGGCTGAGGAAGACCTGCTACCAGATTGTGGAGCACAGCTGGTTTGAGACTTTCATCATCTTCATGATCCTGCTCAGCAGTGGCGCTCTGGTACGGAAAAAAAACTCCATTTATTATTTGTTTATAACACTATTTATTTTAAATCCCAAAGTTTTCAATCCTGTTTGTTATTGTTTGTGCATTTTTTATTGTTTTCAATCATGAGATCAGTCAAAAATCCAACTAACTATGTGCGACTTACCATCCAAAGTGTTCTGGTTTCTGTTTGAAGTATTATTGACCTTTGAGCAGGCTTTGGTCGCACGCAGGTAAAAAGTAGGACAAAAGATCATTCCAGGAATCCATCGGCTATTGTCTGACGACGATTCCGCTTTTTTAAAAAGCACTTATCTGCATATGATTGTATAAAGACGAAAACATTGTCTCTCCCCCCCAACTCAAGATGCTCACCAGACTGTAAAGGCGAGGGAGGCTGCACGTGTCCCTGACTCTTTGTCAGACCAACAGCCTGCTCTGTTTCCAGATTGACCCCCAGAGCACGGAGGCTTAGCGGCTGAAGTTTAATGAAAACGTTTCCATCGTGGTTGCCAGCAGCGTGTTTTGCTGTTGCAATGCATAATTCCTGCATTTAAAACACCTGGTTACAGAACTTCTATACTATACTACAAGTATTACATGGAATATTATAAAGTGCGTGTGTGTTCAACATACACACATGGTGGCGTGACGTCCTTGTGTTTTCTCAAACAGGCTTTTGAAGACATCTACATAGAGAAGAGGAAAGTGGTGAAGGTGGTGCTGGAGTACGCCGACAAGGTTTTCTCCTACATCTTTGTGCTGGAGATGTTCCTCAAGTGGATTGCGTACGGCTTCAAGAAATATTTCACCAACTACTGGTGCTGGCTCGACTTCCTCATCGTGGATGTAAGCACAACATTTTTGCTGTGTTTTCATTGCACTACACGAAAAAGGAGGCTGGTAATTTAAAAACCTGTCGTAGCTGAATGTTGCTTTTCATGTTTGTGGGATTAACAGCTTGGTGAGCGTCACATTATTTACAGGAAAGCACTTGACAATCCATATAAGCTTTAACAACTCCACCTTCATGACTGAAATGGTGCTTCCTCCACCCTCAGCTACTCCTATTTAAAACAATCTCCCGTTGCACGACTTAGATCAATGAACTAGAAACACACAGATGAATCACACAATAAGCAGCTGCTACTTTGTACGATTTTAGATTTGATTTCTACACCAGGATTTTACCAGACAACTTAGAAAATAATGCTATGAGGTAAAAATGGAGGTGACTCTGTCGTGGTCATCCAAAGTGCGCGAGGCGAGCAGCCCCTTGACTTCCTCTGATCTCACCTGCTGTTATACAGATTGCCACAGACCGCTCTATTGTTAGGGTAAGTTGTAGTTAGCAGGTCCCAGGTGAGTATGGGCTCTGGGATTGGAAACTTGCATCTTCCTCACAAATTGCTTCTGTGTTTCTTCACTCGTAAGTGCTTTCTGTTGTGATATCAAAAGCCACCGTCGTGTTTCCAAAGGCACTTCTTATGAAACGTGCTAAAATTTAAAAAAAAAAAAAAAAAAACACAGAATAAAAGCTTCTGAACAGTCGTTCTTTGAATCCGTTACTTCAGGACCTTGGCTTTTATATCCAAAACAAATGCAGTGCCATTTACTCTCAGGTTTATCTACAGAAGATGTACTTTATGCAGCACATTCAACTATAAAAACCTTGCTTTACGGACATTTTTTGTCAATTTAGAAAAGCACCGGTCGAGCTCATGTCTAAACTGTTGTTTCTAGTTCATGTGCTGAGTGTTATTTGTTTTGTCCTGTTGACCCTTGTAAACACCGAACTTTTGTTTTCTCTCTATGAAAACTACGATACTTTCTCTTACAGCCTTTAGAATATTTTTCCGTCCGTACTTTCTTGGAGCCAAAGACTTCTCTTGTCCCGAGAATAAATTTTGAGTATCTTCTTTAGATATATTGGACAAACACATGTGTAAATAGACTTTTATAAAGAAATTCAGACCAATGGGACCTTATTAGTCCGAAATTATTTTTTAATGAACTTATTGGACTGGAATTGGATGCAAATTGGGAAAAAAATTGGCAAAGATAGATATAAGTTCTTTATAAAACTCACTCTATTTGATATATATTCATATCTTATATGCATATATAGCTGAGTGTGCATTCATGGACACCATTTGTCCATATGTGCATACTTGTCTGTGTTTTGTCATCATCAATCATGACATTAAATTTATTTCATTTATATCATGACATTTTCATTCGTAGCCGTCATCCACGGGCCATTCAACAGCGGAATACCATTTTGTTTTGTCCATTTTGGATGTAGAATAGAGTGGAAGTCTAAATTTGCTAAAATATTACACAACAACCAAACCAAATCTAAACCTCAAAAATTAAGTCATTGTGTTCCTAACTGTGGAATGTCCCAAAATACACAAAAACTCTAAAAAATAATAATAATTATTTTTTTAAACGGCTCTTGAAATGTCTTCTGTCTTTTATGGTCTTTTATTATATATATTCTTCTTCTATCCCAAAAAAAAAAAAAGTTATATAATTATATATATAGTTATATAATAACTGTTTGCATATAACCAAATATATGCAGTTCTTCGTTTGGATAAAACTACTGTATGTGTGAGATATTGCTTTTTTTTTGTTTCTGTTTTTCCTCTTATAATATATAAAAAACCAACATATTACTACATTACCCCCAGGTTTAAAGGTTCACACATGAAGCAGAATTGACACATTTAAATCCGTGTTGTGATTCTCACAGTATACGTCTCTGTCCTCCACGTAGGTGTCCTTGATAAGCCTGGTCGCCAATTCACTGGGATATTCAGACTTTGCTGCGATCAAGTCCTTGAGGACTCTGCGGGCGCTGAGACCGCTCAGAGCTCTCTCCAGATTCGAGGGCATGCGGGTGAGAAATGTGTTTCCTGAAGTACACTGATGTCACATACGACAGAGTTTCTGTTGACTCGTACTTTACGGATCAATGGTTATTACCTCCACCATGGAGCGTATGTTTTCATACATGTCATTGTTCTGTCTGACAACTGGAGCATGGCCAAGGTATAAAAAGATTCCCATTGCATTGAGACCTGAGGTTCAGACTGAGGAGATGTTGGACTGTTTGAGAGTTTTTAGCCTTGCAGGATGGCTCTCCTGTTTTTTTACATGTCTCGTCTTTGGTCCAGACTGAAATATTACAACCAGGGTGCAGAATAAGCACCATTTACCAGCCAAATGCTGGTAAAACATGCCAGTGGCCAGTACATTTGCATCACCCACCAATGAAACCAATGGCAATCTATTGAGTGGCTGGTAAAAACGTCCACTAGCCATGTGGCCGATGGACAAAAAAAAAAAAAAGGTTAATTTTGCAGCCTGATTTCAACCATGCAATGGATGGCGATGACATTTTGTACATGACAGTCATGGAGCCTAGAAGAAAAATCCTCATGGCATCAGATGCACATTTGTTGCTTTGAGTGAAATGTCTAAATACGTTGCTTTACAAAGGACGTGTTGCAAAGACTCAGCTGCACTTTTTGTTTACTGCCAAGTAGCAAACGGTAACACGCTGAACTAAGATGGTGAACATTAAGCATTGTTAGCATGCTGACATTAGCATTTAGCTCAAAGCATCTCTAAGTACATCGTCCCTTTAAAATATTGGAGATTTATTTTTTTTTTTTTTAAGGAAGTTTGACAAAGTTTTACACAAATTACATTTCAACTTGAATGCATTCAACACACACACACAAGCGTGTTTAAATCATCCTAAAGTGTTGGAATCAGGGGAACTTCGTGGCTTCTCCAGTCACTGATTGTGGACTATGCAGTAACTCTAGAAACCTCAAGGACCAGCTTCTCAAATCAAATGGAAAAACTGGGCGTGGTGTGGGCGGTGAGACCTGAAGGCAGACTAACCTGTTCCTCACCTGTCGCTCATCAGGTGGTGGTGAACGCTCTTATAGGAGCCATCCCGTCCATCATGAACGTGCTGCTCGTGTGTCTCATCTTCTGGCTCATCTTCAGCATCATGGGGGTCAACCTGTTCGCTGGCAAGTTCGGGAAGTGCGTGAACAGAACGGGCTTCATCCACAGCGTCTCTGTAGTCAACAACAAGTCAGAGTGCCTCTCTATGAATGACACGCAGTTCTACTGGACCAAAGTGAAGGTGAACTTCGACAACGTGGGGCTCGGCTACCTTTCCCTTCTGCAAGTGGTACGTTTGTTTTTACTGCGCTGGAAGTTTGTCAAATCTGTCAAAACACGCTTTCGTTTTAGGAACTATGTAGAGCTGTATCCACGCCAGAGTTTGTCTGCTCAATGCAAAGATTTGACTACTCATTCGGGGGATTTCTGTCAACTCTGTGGGTCATGGACGGCGCATCTGGCTGTAGGCCGGCGTGCAGAGGCCCAGGGTGAAGGTTGCTCGCGATCTGGCAGCAATGTCCGCGACCCACCTGGCTTGTCATGATTTGTGCGGGAATCTTTGCCGCGCCAGCTCCATTTATGTCTGTCGTTTTCTTTTAATTTGAAATAGAGACGAGTAGAAATCAATTTCAGAAAACTTCTCTTCATATTAACTGTATTTATTGATGATGATATTATATATATATAAATATATATATTTCACCGTCCACAGACCACATTTAAGTAGTTATTCTGTCTCACAGATCTCTAGTTTACTACATATTTTATACCTGCTGCCTTTCAGGTATAGTCTTCTCCCATTGGTTGGCTGGGGCCAGCTCCTATTGGCCCCTTGTTGGCACTTAGGCCACGCCTCTTAGTGCTTCTCTACTCCAATCAGATCTTCAGCCTTTCAGGAAGTGGTGTACTCTTCCTCTTCAGTTTACAAATATTACATCTTATTTCACAGTAGTTGTTCACTAGACTAGACGTAGTCACTTAACTCAATAACAGTTTTCATATCACATTTAATATCTAAATAAGAACAATGAGACTCATCGTGACAGTTTACATATTCATAACACTTCTAAATAAGAACAATAAGACTCATCGTGACAGTTTATATATTCATAATACTTCTAAATAAGAACAATGAGACTCATCGTGACAGTTTACATATTCATAATACTTCTAAATAAGAACAATAAGACTCATCGTGACAGTTTACATATTCATAATACTTCTAAATAAGAACAATAAGACTCATTGTAACAGTTTATATATTCATAATACTTCTAAATAAGAACAATAAAACGTGCATTGTAACAGTTTATATATTTATTTTTATTACAGTCGCCTACAAACACCCGGGGGGAAGCACTGTTCACGTGGATTTAACAAGGCTGCTTCTGGAATAGAAAAATATAATGTAACACTGGACGAAATAAATTAAACAAAAAAGCGAAGGCTCGACTTTGACTGACGGGTCACCAACGGATGATTCGACCAATCGACTTTCAGCAGGCTTAGAATCACGGGGTTTTTTTGTGTTGTGAAAATTATAATAGTTCAGGCAATTTTTGGAATGTTTTTCCATAGACAAAGTCAATGATTCCCAATGTAATGCAGTGCCCAGACAGTGATGTGTAATATTGTATTATAGGCTACATTTAAAGGATGGATGGAAATAATGCACGCAGCGGTTGATTCCAGAGGAGTAAGTATGTCTCTCTACTTCCACTGCATTCATCATAAACACGTCACAATAACCCGCTGACCTTTTAAAACCGTTTGGTTTCAGGTGGAGGAACAACCCATCAGAGAAATCAACCTCTACATGTACCTTTACTTTGTCGTCTTCATCATATTCGGCTCCTTCTTCACCCTCAATCTCTTCATCGGTGTCATTATTGACAATTTCAATCAGCAGAAAAGAAAGATGAGTATTGTCAACACTGGCCCAGATCACTGTGTAACTCTGTGCCTGTACAAGATAGATGCAATTTACTCAGTCAGAGAATTACAGATATTGTAACGGTACGACCAGCGCACACAGAGAGAGGGACTCAGGAGCACGACTCAGAGACAGAACGATGATGATGATGATGATGGACTTTAATGGATAAAGTAGACAAACAGGACATACAGACATGCAGGGAAATCTAAGGGCAGAGTCGTGTCACAGAAACAAGGTGGATGCACAGGTAGGTCCTCAGCGTAGCAGAACAACAGGTAGGGATCAGGTGAAGACGGAGTCAGGTCACGGAAACAGGGTCGAGGAAACTGGGGAATCAGGAACTCAGGAAACTGGATAAACGCTGGAACTCTTGACATAAATGTACGAAGACGAACTGGCAACAAGGGACAGACAACACACAGACTATATACACCAGGAAGTGGGAGGGGACAACGAGACACAGGTGGAGACACTAACGACCAGAGTGGAGACAGCTGGGGACAGGAAGTAGAAACAGACACGAGAGGGAACATGCAGTTAACAAAATAAAACAGGAAGTAGAAACAGACACGAGAGGGAACATGCAGTTAGCAAAATAAAACAGGAAGTACAAACAGACACGAGAGGGAACATGCAGTTAACAAAATAAAACAGGAAGTACAAACAGACACGAGAGGGAACATGCAGTTAACAAAATAAAACAGGAAGTAGAAACAGACACGAGAGGGAACATGCAGTTAACAAAATAAAACAGAACACGTCTAACGAACGGGACCTGATAATATTTCATTATCCAGGCAATATCCCATATGAAGAATTATGTGCAAATACCAACTGACCCAGTTTAGAAGGAAATAGCTCGTTCTTCTCTTGATCTCTGAGCATTTATTTTCCCATGTGTCTGTAAAAATAACGTTTGGTTTGTGCTTATACTTAGGTGGACAGGATATTTTCATGACTGAAGAACAGAAGAAGTATTACAACGCTATGAAGAAGTTAGGATCTAAAAAGCCCCAAAAGCCAATACCAAGGCCTGCGGTAAAACACTATAAGACTCAAATATAACACATTTTACGTTGTATTAATAACCCCAAACATATCATATCAATATTGTACTGATAATTACCGTTTTGTGTTTCCCGATCCTAGAACATCCTCCAAGCCTTCTTCTTCGATCTTGTGTCCAAGCAAGCCTTTGACATCATGATCATGATGCTCATCATCATCAACATGGTGACCATGATGGTGGAAACCGACGAGCAGTCAGAGCGCATGGAGTCCATCCTCAACAAGATCAACCTGGTCTTCATCGTCATCTTCACCACCGAATGCCTGATCAAGATCTTTGCCCTCCGTTGTTATTTCTTCACAGTTGCATGGAACATCTTTGACTTTGTGGTGATAATTCTCTCCATTGTGGGTAAGTAGAGACACAAAACAGAGATACACTATTAACTACTCCGCCAAGGCCGTTGTGTTTCTCACGTACCATTGGTTTATCTGTTGTTTGCTAGCAGAATATCTTTTTAACACTGTCAAATTTTATTTTTTATTTTTTTTTGCTATTTTCTCTTGGACTTCTGTACATCCTTCAATGACAGATTTCTGGCAGATGTATCCACATCCAGGTGCAGAATAAAATCTCTAAACATTTCCATTATTCAAATGCAGTCTTGACAAAGGCTTTGTAGTTTATTCTTTATTTACGTCCATCGTTCCTTTTGACATTAATTGCCGTATTCTCGGCTGTGACTTTGTGGCATAAAATAGACTTCTGCTGTTCAACAGATCCCAACATGTATGAAAGTCTTAAAGCTACACAAACTAAACCCTTTTTACCATTTGGAGGCAGTGGAACAGGCAATACATACAACATAGAGGTGTTATCACCTTGTAGAGTTCTTATGACTAACATTTTAACAAACATGGCCTATTTATTCTGACCACCTGGTGAATATAAGTCCAGTGTTCACTCTCCTTTTAGCTCTGGTTTTGGTCTCCACCAACTTCAAATATGGCTCTTTCTGCTCCGCTGTGTTAACCAGCTAGACGCTAACGTAGCCTGCCACTTGGTGCTTCACACGTAGAACACAGCGGGGGTTTATGTGAAGCCTGCTTCCTGCTGAGGCTAGGAAACAAAGGGTGTTGAGAGCGCTGAGAGTGACGCAAAACAGCTGCACACGGGTGTTTTTTTTCCTGTGGGTTTGTCACTACGAGCGACCCCTTTTCACATAACACATAGTGATTTGATCCATTGTAAATATGAACATTTTGACTAGTGAAGTTTTAAGTTAAGTGCGTCACTGTGCAACGAGATCAACCTACTCTTGCCTTGTCTTTCTCTCGTTTCAGGGATTGTTCTTGCAGACATCATTGAGAAGTACTTTGTGTCTCCGACGCTGTTTCGAGTCATCAGACTGGCGAGGATAGGACGTGTACTTCGACTTATACGTGCAGCCAAAGGAATAAGGACCCTACTGTTTGCCTTAATGATGTCCATGCCAGCGCTGTTCAACATCGGCCTCCTGCTTTTCCTTGTCATGTTCATCTATGCTATCTTCGGTATGGCGAACTTTGCCTACGTGAAAAAACAAGACGGCATCGACGACATGTTTAACTTTGAGACCTTCGGGAATAGTATGATCTGCCTTTTTCAGATCAGCACCTCGGCAGGCTGGGACAATCTCCTGAGTCCGATAATGGCCAACTCTCCCGAGGAGTGCGACCTTTACTTTGTCAACACCGGCACTAACACCCGGGGAAACTGCGGCAGCCCCTCAATGGGCATCGCGTTCTTTGTCAGTTACATAATCATTTCTTTCCTCATTGTAGTAAATATGTACATAGCCATCATTCTGGAGAACTTCAGCGTTGCCACGGAGGAGAGTACGGAGCCGCTGAGCGAGGATGACTTTGAAATGTTTTACGAGGTTTGGGAGAAGTTTGACTCTGAGGCCACGCAGTTCATTGAGTTTTCCATGCTGTCGATCTTCGCTGACACTTTGTCGGAGCCGCTGCGCATAGCCAAGCCCAACAGGATCAAGCTGATCTCCATGGACCTTCCCATGGTCAGCGGGGACCGGATCCATTGCCTGGACATCCTGTTTGCCTTCACAAAGCGCGTCCTGGGCGAGTCGGGTGAGATGGACGCCCTCAAGCAGCAAATGGAAGAGAAGTTCATGATGACCAACCCCTCCAAGATTTCCCACGAGCCCATCACGTCCACACTGCGCCGCAAACTAGAAGAGGTGTCTGCGATCATCATCCAGAGGTGTTACAGGAGGCACCTGGTCCGCCGGCAGATGAAGCAGGCATCCTACCTCTACAGACAAATGAACTACGAGACTGTCGTGGATGTAGAGCACGCTCCTGCAACGGAGGGGCTGATAGCCTCCATGATGCAGCACTATGGACTTGTCGGGGTGGAGGTTGTACAGACAACGGAGGACGCTCTACTGTCCTCGCCGCCGTCTTACGACAGCGTGACCCGGGGCGCCAGCGAGCTCTCTGGAGTTGGCAGATCTATATCCAGAGACTCTGAACTCGGGGAGCCTGGTGAATACTATGAGGAGACTTTCCTTTGAGACTCGACTGTGCGGGAGAGCGTTTGTGTGGATTTCGTCTGTTTTTGTTTACAGCAGAGAGTATAGCTAAAAAAAAAAAATAATAATTTTAAAAACTCACGGTCAAAGAGATGGAACTTTTTTTTATATATTAGTAGATGCCGAGGAAATATGCAATATTTTTAAGTGAATTTTTAAGTTTAAATTGAACAACCCAGAAGTCAACTTTGTTCCACGTTCACAACCTCCATAAGAGGAAGTTAAACTTGTCCTCACGCCATCTTAAAAATGTACATTTGGCAGATTAAACTAACTTTAAAACATCAAGACAGAAAGAAATCTGTTTCATATGCATACCTATATGTACGTAATATGAATAACACACGGGCTTACACCATATGATCTGCAGTTTTATTTGTTTTTTTACATATCAGTAAACACTGGACATCAACAGAGGAACATTTGACGTCTTTCTGAATATTTGTCCAAGCTCATAATTTTCGCTAAATCCTTGAAATTGTTGAAATTTATATCTGAAACAAAAAGGCCAAGGAAGAGCGAGACACTAAAGGGACGAATAAAACTCAGTTCAGCTAATTCACCAAGACAAGAAGGAGACACGGACAAACACAGTACCCTGCAAAACTATAAAAGTTATAAGTAAGAGGCCTCGAAATAAATGTTCACAGGCAAAAGTAGCGAAGAAACAACAAAATTCAGCGAAACATTAGCAGCATTTCTTCCAGAAAACAGCATTTGAGGGTTTATAAGAAGCTGTTATTACTAACCAGTGTTTGTGACGGAAAAAATACATTTGTGTGCTTTTCTACAAAATACAGCATTTTTTTTTTTTTTTTTTTTTTGTATTTTACGCATGTTCAGCTGTTTTAATGTTGATACAAACTCCACTGAAAGTGCTCATGTTTGAAACCAAACATCGCTGTTTTGCTCTCTAACGTCGACACGAGGAGCGGATCTGCATTCATCAGCTGCTGTGAAGCTTATTCAGGTGTTGCTAATACGAGTTTAACCAAAGCTAACATTTCCCAATTAAAATTCTAACATTTAAAAATAAAAAACCTTTTTATTTACGTGAAACATACAACTCACTAATAACTCTGTAAACCAGAATTATGAATTGATAGTCATTTCTGTATTTATTTATGAGTTGTGTGATCAATGCAGTTATTCTTTGATAAACACTTTGTGCTGTATGTGATGAGATATAGTGTATTAGGAAAAGCACAATCTCTTATTATTAATCTTATTATTCAGTTCATGTACTACTACGAATATGAAGAAATATACTGAAATAGTTTTTATGTGCAAAGTTGCAATTTCTAATTAATTTAAATGTATTTGAAACACAGCACAAGTTGAACTTGAGAAGCGCTGCGTACTAATAATCCCTGAATTATGTGCCTGATTTTGATTGTTGTCCGCACACTTCTCTGAATCTCTTTTGGCCATTTAATTTAATTTTAATTCATTTTGATCTTGATGTGGATTGGAAGAGCATGAATGCACCGAACGCTCATTTTGTAATTAACTATGTAAAGTACTTTGAGGCTGTGTAATGTATGTAAAGCTGATTTTTACCTATTTTTTTGTAATGTATTTATATTGAAAGACCATTTCAGTGACTCTCATGACGGCCATAACAAGATATGATAAAATTATATAATTATACTGTGTTCATTTTTATATAAAAGACTTTCCTTGAGAACCTGATTGTCTGTATTGCATTTAGGTTGATCGTTTCATGGATTGTTACAATTGTAATAAAAACTCTTTTCCATATTTGTGGGTTTTACAACTCTCGTTACAGTTCACACAGTTGGATGTTTTGGATTATTCTGAAAGAAAAAAAAACACTTAGCCATTCATTTATTTTAACATTTAACATGTGTATATATATATATATATATATATATATATATAAATTTTTTATATTTATATATATATATATATATATAAATATATTTTAACATTTAACAT
>CALSCE010009779.1:114620-130702 GCA_943593645.1 Bovichtus variegatus | reverse complement strand
AGCCAGCTCCTAGCCTTTAGCAGGCTTCTAGAGCTTCTAGCCTTTAGATAGCTCCTAGCCTTTAGCCGGCTCCTAGCATTTAGATAGCTCCTAGCCTTTAGCCGGCTCCTAGCCTTTAGCAGGCTTCTAGCCTTTAGCAGGCTTCTAGCCTTTAGCCAGCTTGTAGAGCGTCAAGCCTTTAGCCAGCTCCTAGAGCTTCAAGCCTTTAGCCAGCTCCTAGAGCTTCTAGCCTTTAGCCAGCTCATAGAGCTTCAAGCCTTTAGCCAGCTCCTAGAGCTTCTTCTAGAGCTTCAAGCCTTTAGGTAGCTTCTAGAGCTTCTTTTAGAGCTTCTAGCCTTTAGCCAGCTTCTAGCCTTTAGCCAGCTTCTAGAGCTTCTAGCCTTTAGCCAGCTTCTAGAGCGTCTAGCCTCTAGTTAGCTTCTAGAGCTTCTTTGAGAGCTTCTAGCCTTTAGCCAGCTTCTAGAGCTTCTTCTAGAGCTTCTAGCCTTTAGCCAGCTCCTAGAGCTTCTTCTAGAGCGTCTAGCCTTTTAGCCAGCTCCTAGAGCTTCTTCTAGAGCCTCTAGCCTTTTAGCCAGCTCCTAGAGCTTCTTCTAGAGCTTCTAGCTTTTAGCCAGCTCCTGTCACACTGTGTGCTTTTCTCTTTAGTCATGAGTGTGTTGGAGGTGAAGTTCATTGGGGATGGAGATGCTCTGGAGCACATCGTGGACAAACCGGAGGGTATGGACAGCACTTTGCTCCTCCTGCTTAGATATGTTGGGTTATGAGCAGGCGGCTAACTCCTCTTCCTCGCTAACTGTGTGTCTATGTGTAACGCCAGGCGTGCAGAGCAACAGTGGGTCTGTTCAGAAGATGGTCACGTTTAAGAGCCCGGCTGGACGACGGGCCAGAGAGGATGCGCAACATGATGGCGACGAAAACGGAGTCCGTGACGAGCAGAATTATGTGCACGCTCTCGGAACAGACAATGCAGAAGGTGAGTGAGGCCACTGTCACTTTTGAATACTAATTGCTGTTATTGATCGTGGGTAGTAAAGGGTCACATTGTCCCATCACTATTCACGACTGGTCGATGCTTTATTGCTGCTAATCCCATACAAATGATCATTTTACCTGGTTAAATCTCACTTTTCCTTGCTTTTACAGAAGATGACGATGGTATGTACAGAGTGGCTGGATCCTCCATTTTCACCTTTCAGAAAGCCAAACGTGGACACAGCATGGCCCAGACCGGTGAGAGTCCTCTTCTGCCGTACACGCACAAACTCTCCTGGATTGCATGACACCAGCAGCCTTTGTCAGATTATTTTAGATGCTTTTATTTCAGAATATTACACATTTTTGTTTTTGTAAATAGCAAGTGAGTTGGCTCGGACTCCCGCAAAAAGTGTGTCCTTCGGTGCGACCCCCAACATTGAACCCTCGACTCCCACCCGAACAAGCCGCAGTGAGTTCAACACACTTTTCTTTTTTGTGTCCATTCTTTCTTGTGTCTTTTACACACAACAATGTCTGCTCTTTCTTTCTCCGACTAGACCACAGAGGGGAAAGCAGGACGCCACAAAAGGTAAGACTAGAAGAGATTTGTTTGCTTAAAGGGTAACTTTTTGAAAAGGGTAAAAAATGTTCAACCTGGAACCTATTTTCCCATTTGTGTCTACCTGACTACTGGGCTCAACTATTTTTGAAATTGGTCCAGTATTGAGCGAGAATGTGGCGACGTTGCTTTGGCCAATTCCGTCAATGGAAATTGCAGAGAAATAGAAAGTTTTTCTTTCAATTTCGCTCGATCCGGTCTGTTTGTTATTGTGTGAAACAAAGTCTTGCCAGGAGATGACACTGAAAATGTTTTAGATAACACTACGCTTTCTGCACTCCAACACCGGCACTACTCGCTCCAGCTGTTTTACCTTTCCACCGTTGTCTTTCGGCACATGACGCAGTAAAAAGCAGACGGGTAAAGAAAACCTTTTTTATTTCTCCCTAGGGTCCTTTCCGTAATTATAGTCCACTTATAATAACTATCTGATTCTGTCAGTGGCAAAAACAAGCACTTTTAGTGAACGTATTTAGCTGAGCTATAACATTGCAGATTGTTTAGCGGCAAAAATATGAGGAAAATAGCTTCCAGGTTGAAAATCTTGTTGCCCTTCAGCTTGGAGGTGGCTTTGCTGCAGTGTCAGATGTTGTTTTCTCAGTGTTGCTTCTGCTTTTTGTATGACAGAGCAAGAAGGTTCAGTTTGTCTCCACAACACCACACCGGCTCAGGAAGAGAATCACCAGTGAGTGTTACAATGAAAGCAGATATTATAGCACATGTTTAAATTTAGACTGAAGCTAAGCTGTTTGACACTTTCAGCTCCGAGCGTGCAGTCAGACAGCGATAGCGAGCTGTCGCCCTCTGACTCTGGGGAGGACGAGGAGGATGAAGATGGGCTGGAGGAAGAGAAGAAAGTAAAGAGGGAAGACAAGGAGAACTTGAAGACTCAAAGGACGCCCAGTAAAGGTTCATCTGCAGCTCTCTACAAGACCCCCGCGAAGAAGAGCAAGGCCAGCTCTGAAGCCCTCAATCCGCCCAGTATGGTTGAGGAGTATTTTGAAGCCCATGGCAGTTCAAAGGTCTTGACATCAGACCGCACCCTGGAGCGTTTACAAACCCCTAAACTCGACAGGGTCAGTGTATAACAGCCTGTGTTCTGAATGTATTCACCGAGCTGCTGTGTTCCCGTGTTATTAAAGTTGCGTCCTCATTTTGCGTTTGCAGGAGACGTTGGTCCAGCTTTTAGGAGAGAAGCCGTCCTGCTGCTCGAAAGAGATCCAGCAGCTTTACGTCAAACACCGAAAGCACTTTAGCAAATGGATGTTACAGTTACAGTTGAGTGTGGTTTGCACTTCATTTATTCTGTGCTTTGTTTGTAATGTTTGAAATTTGGAGACAAAAAAGTGTCTTCGTCTCTGGGTTTTGTTTTTAGGTTGGGATTCAGTGTGCTGGTCTACGGTTTGGGCAGCAAAAAGTCTCTGCTGGAGGACTTTCGTGTGTCTCACTTGGCTCAGGAATTCCACCTCGTGGTCAACGGATTCTTCCCTTCCATTACTCTGAAATCGGTCAGTATGCACAGAAAAAGGCTTTTAAACTGGGACCAAAATAGACGCAGGAGTGTGCATGGAACACAGCTGATGCTCCAAAATCTGCAATGAATGTCTGTATCTTAATAAGTATTGTAATTGTTAAAAACATATTGTTGCACTGGGTAACATGTTCCTTTTTTATTACAATGAACACAGACACTGTAGTTTTACTCACTACAGCACAAAATGTGTATTAATCCGTAGCTAAAAAATAGTCCCCAATAACTGCACCATTTTCTCCTGAACATTTCCCAGAAACTGGTGCCCAGCTGTTTTTACGAAATAACTTGGTCTTATGGAACCGAGTGCCACAGATGAACATATTGTTGGTTTTGGTCTTTTCGCAGGATTTTGTTGACAGCCTTGTGGTTTAAAAGAGCTTAAACAATATTGATAAAGGTAGATATCTTTAGTATGATGAGGATAGAAGGGGGAAAAAAAGACTATGCTTTCATTGCAGATCTTAAATGCTCTCACATGTGAGGTTCTAGAGCACCAGGGAAGTTTCCGGACACCCTCAGACCAGATCCAGTTCATCGCTCAGACCCTTAAAGACAGTGAGTGCGTCCGTCAATCGTTTCCCTCAAAAGCTTGTGTTTGAATTCTGTGTTTTTGTTTTTTTTTTTACAATTGAAGCATTTCCTCGCAGGCCCAGATCTCCACGTGTACCTGCTAATCCATAACATCGATGGACCAATGCTGCGAGGAGAGAAGACCCAGAGTGCACTGGGGCAGCTGGCATCCCTGCCCAACCTGCACATGGTGGCTTCGTTAGACCACATTAACGCTCCATTGGGTGGGTTTTTGTAAGTGCGTGTCCTGCCGTGTGAATTCTACTAAAACATATTCTTGTAGCCAAATCTTTCTCGTCCGTTTTCCAGTGTGGGACCAGTTTAAGCAGAGCCAGTTTAACTGGCTGTGGTGGGAGTGTGTGACCTTCCAGCACTACACAGAGGAGACTTCGTACGAAAACTCGCTCCTGGTGCAGCAGACCGGCGCTCTCGCTCTGTCCTCCCTCACACACGTGCTACGCAGCTTGACACCCAATGCAAGGTGCCACGATCATTTTCTAGAGTAATCGTTTGGTCTATGAAACGATTCATTTATTTTCTATGCAATGTCAGAAATGAGAGAAACTGTCCCTCACAGTTTTAAGTCCAAGGTGATGTCTTGTTTTGTCAGTGCAAAATCAAAAGATATTCACTTTTAATATGATATATGGCCGAGAAAAGCAGGAAATGTCCATATTTTAGAGGCTATGAACAGCATTTTCTGACATTTTTTAACGATTAATTACATAAAAGATGAATCCATTATCAAAATAGTTGCCTATAATGTGTGTTGATCGACTAATCGTTGCAGCTCTATACGACATGCACCTGATACAACCAAGTCTCAGAGCTGGGATTTAATGATTAATTAATGTTCTTCATGGCTCTGTGTCCTTTCTTTTTGCAGAGGAATTTTCAAACTGTTGGTGAAATTCCAGCTGGAAAACAAAGACAACCCTTCATACACAGGTGCACACACACACCTCCTGTACAGATTTCCCTCCTAGGTGTGTGTGTGTGGCTCTATGATTGCAATATGTTCCCATCCCTGTGTGCAGGTCTGTCATTCCAAGAGTTCTACCAGCGTTGTCGAGAGGCTTTCTTGGTGAACTCGGACCTGACGCTGAGGACTCAGCTGACCGAGTTCAGAGACCACAAACTGATACGGACACGCAAGGTGGAGTCCTGTGTAACTTTAGAAGTCTAAACCAGCGCCATTGCTCTCTGCGGACTCACTGACGTGTATTCTCATGATCCTCCAGGGTGCAGATGGAGTGGAGTACTTAATCGTTGCGGTGGACGCAAGCACGTTGGTGGATTTCCTGGAGAACGAAGATGGGGACTGAGAAGAGAAAGCTTTAGACTTGTATCACGTATAGTTCATCCACGGATCAACGTTAGACACGAGCGCTGCACAGTTTAAATCTAATAGTTGAAGTGTTTTCACTTGTCAGAAAGGCCCCATTGTAGCACTGTGACAGTCACAGCTTATACATGTTTTCAGCCAACATCTGTGTCATTAAAACATTTAATGAGTTATTGCAGTTTTATGTTTTTAATTACACAAATAGATGTACATTTAGCAAAAAGTACATTTGTTTGTTTGTACAAGGCAGTTAGGCATGCTGCTATTTCAAAAAGAAATGATGATAATGACAATAATAAAGCCAGGGAAGTTATTCAGTACTCCAACTGTTGCAAAAGGGAAGGAGGTCAGAAACTACATGTGCCATGCATATTGCAATCGGAAGGTAAAAAGAAAAGCGGGTTTATGACGTTTGTGATGCCCAAGAATGAGGTTTGGGTTAAATATGCAGAAAGGAGGGAGAGGCTTGGCCCTGAGTGCAGCCTATCACGTGTCAGTGTTGGATGTCGGCACTTTTCTGTGTCTGCAGTGACTCGATTAGCGTTTCCGGCTCCAGTGTGTAGGACTGGAGTCTGTTTTGAGTAGCTGTGTGCACAATGTGAAGCTCCTCTTCATCCAAATCCTTCAGCAGCAGCAGCACTGCATCGAGAGTGTGCGTCTGGAAAACACAATTGTTGAAGTTATCCTTTATCGGCTGAAATAAAAAATGTTTTAAATATTCCTAGAGGAAGTAAGGTTCAGAGATTACCCTTTTCATGGATGATTTGTTTTCTCTGGTTGACGGAGAAGAAAGAGAAAGGAACTTGTCCCTGGAGAGGAGTTTCATCCCCAACTCTTCCCTGATTTTGCTAAAAAGAAAATAAACGGGAGAGAAATGTTTTGCACTTAACACATCGACATTACCTTGACCGATTGTTCTACTTCCTGTTGGTGTCAATCCACAAGACTTACTTGGTCTCCTCCATGTTATAGTTGAGCGGGTCGTTCTCTGTCTCTGCATCTGGAAGTCCGTTGGTGGAAAGCTGGTTTTGGACACTGCCTGGGGGGGTGGTGACCTCCTCACCCTCCATGAGAGCGAGTGCAATCTCATCCTCAGTCACTACTGCAGACACACAAAACACAAAATCCTTTAATGCAAATCGGACAGAAATGTTTCATCCAACCCTCACCTTGTCCACTCGGGTCATACCAAAGCTTTTCAGAGTTTTGCTCCACACACACACACCTTGGTTGTCGAGCTTCAGGAGGCGAGGCAGGCAGCGCAGTACAGTGAGGCGGTACTGGCTGGTGTCAGTTCCACAACAGGGGTTCTCAGCCAACCAGAGCACTCTGAGACGCGTCAATGGCCGCAGATGGGAGAGCTCAGAGAGGGAGGGGATCTTGTTCCTCCTCAGGTACAGCTCACACAGAGACCGGCAGCCAGCCAGAGGAGAGAGAGACGAGATGCTGTTCACACTACAGAGAGGCAGGAAAGGAAAGACGTGACAGCCAGGATTGATTGATCCTCTCAGATGTAACATGTGTCATGTCAGTGTCCTACCTCTGTGTGTGAATGTGTCAGAGAGAGACCAACCTGAGTGTCAACACCTCAATGTTGGCCATTTGAGAGAAGATGGATATCTGGGAAGAGAGTGTAAGGGAAAACTTAAATAATAGCATACATACATGCATACAGCTTGAGTTAAAACAATACAAAAGGAGGAGCAAAGTCAATGTGAGCATGAAGAGTGCATTCAGTAACTGACTACTCACATCAGTCAGGTTGCATCCCCTGCAAAAAAATAAATGTAACGTTACCACAATCGCGAGATATACAAAACAAGCCGCAATGCATGCAAACCAAACACCAACTAAATGACTGTTGTGCTAACATGTCAACACTTACCAGCAGTTCAATTTCTTCACGCTTTCCAAGTCGGAGGCTTTAGCCTTCGCGAGAACCTGCTTCCGTGTTAGCTTCATATCATATCCACTAACTCAGCTGTAAAGAAAGAATGGCTTTAATGCCCTATATGTTCACAAACAACAAATGCCGCATTATGGCAGGCTAAGTGGGCAAACATTTCTACTCAGCAGCAGAGCAGCAGGGAGGTTGTTTCCACCACATGACTACGCATGCGCGTATCCACTGAGGCGTCCTTAGTTACAGTCATTTCCTTTATATTATTTTATTATATCATACGCCTACGTTAATAAATTATTATTGTTTTTTGTTTTTTTTGTTAAAAATATGCAACTGTAAAACTGCTAGTTTGTAGTATTTTATACGATCCATAAAAGTAGTTTTATTTTTATGTAGTAGCGTCTGCATTCTGTGAAAACTCAAAGTCCCACAATGCAGCGTAAAACGACTGGGTAAGTCGCGCCTGCGCGGTGAGTACTCTCTCTTTGGACCTACGTCTCCACTGAAACGATGGTGAGGCCAGAATGTTCTCTTCCTAATCCGTGTCAATCTAACATTTCCTGAGCTATAAATGATATAATTACATATCTGGAAGCTTTACGTTGTCCTTGTGTGTAACACCTGCCCGCTATTTGTGTCGATTTTGTGATCATTTCAACAGCAAAAACGATGTTTTCATGTGCTAGTGAGACAGAAATGGCTGCCACCATCGCTATACTCAGAGTCCCAAGCACCGGGCGGGCTAGTGGTGTAAACCCTAACCCTATAAACCCTAAATTCCATACTTCTTTTTTTTTTTTTTGTTCCAGGACCGTAAGTTTCAAGACTAAAAGAAACTTTTACCCTGGTTTCAACCGAGTCCGTAGTCTCCAAACTCAATTCACGGTTGAATTGGACCAAGTTAGCTAGGTGGCTAGCTTGTGCTAGGTGGCTAGTTTGTGCTAGCTTGTGCTAGGTGGCTAGCTCATTCACTCTGGTTCTACTGGTTTTTCAGCTTAATGGCGTTAAACTTATTGTGAAGCTTAGTGTTATGTGACAAGTCTCACTTACATTCGGCCGTGGAAACGGGCTCTGTGTACGGGGATACACAGGTTAGTGTGCACAGACCTTCACTGCTGCAGCAACAGAAGTGCTCGTGCACCTTCAGTAATGTTGCATTTTGTCTTCTTGTTGTGTGTTCATGTTGTGTGTTCATGTTGTTGTGTGTTCATGTTGTTGTGTGTTCGTGTTCTCAGGCCAAGCGTACCAAGAAGGTGGGGATCGTTGGTAAATATGGCACGCGTTATGGCGCGTCGCTGAGGAAGATGGTGAAGAAGATTGAAATCTCCCAGCACGCTAAATACACCTGCTCTTTCTGTGGCAAGGTAAGCACAACACTAATTTGTGCTCTTAATTCAGAAAGATGTGTTTCTATTAAGTCTATATATGGTGTAATGCCTGCAGCAAGTTTTTATATTTGGAGTTAAATTGTCACGATACTGTTTTGTACCAGTTTAATGAGCTAAATGTATATTGACAGACCAAGATGAAGAGGAGGGCTGTAGGTATCTGGCACTGTGGGTCCTGCAGAAAGACGGTGGCTGGAGGCGCCTGGACTTACAAGTAGGTTTCTTTCTTTACTTTGTAATTCTACCATCCAGCTTGGTCTGTTAACTTAAAGTCACCCATCATTGTTGGTGTGGCTATGTTCAGTCATTTTGGTTTTAGGGCTGCAGCTTCTGCTGTTAAGCCCAAGGACTCCTATCAACAATTATATTTTAGCCGCCGGCATGTGTAGTTTTACCTGCTGCGAGGGCCATGTTTGGATTTGGTTGTGTTTTTGAGGTAAAATGGACAGAACACGGAGCAAGCAGCCATACAGTTTGATCAACATTCAGCTTTCTGGGTGAAAACAATGTTTTAAAAGTTATGCTAAGCTTCAATGCCGATCACAATCCATTATGTCCTCCTGCATAATCACAGTACCGTTCATTACGCCAACAAATACATTTGATTTACGATGCATATGAAATTTAATCTGCCTTCGGATTTTCTCAAATACACTGAATGTTGACACTATAGGAATAGTTTTGTGACTATGAAACATCATCCAGCAGCTACATGGTACACGTCTTACCTCACTTTTAAACTTATTTTGTGGATATTTCGGGGACATCTGACTTTTCCAGAACAGCCGCCACATTTTTCAATTTAATATTGCAACTTAAGTAGTAGTAGACTTAAGTTTGTCCAATTTAGGTGTAGGAAGAGTTCCTGTCTGTCAATAGAGATAACAGTTAATCCTTTCTCAGACCGTAATATAAACATTTTTGGAAGGCTGTGCCAATCTACCACAACTTAAAATAGCATTATTGCATTGAGCGATGTCGTTGAACGACAAAGCAACTCTTTAGTGCTTACAAGTGACTTCTTTCTGTGATTGTGGACGGTTACTTGCTGATAATATTAGCTTTTTTTCTTAATGCTGACTGCTTTTAAGTTCAAGGCTGCGAGTAGAGGGCATAAGAAGAAACATTTGGTGCCTTTTTTAATCTAAACTTTGCGTGCCGGTTGAAGTATATCACACAGGAGAAAAGTGTTTCCACAATTCATAACAAAAACTCCACACTTAAAGATCGCTTTTATTTTCATGCATGCAAATAGCCAATGATAAAAAAAAAAAAAAAAACTGCATAAAAAAATCTATTTGCATGAGTAAGTGGAGCAGCACAAAAGTTCTTGACTGTTGTTTTATGTTTTCCAAATTAAGGAAAGGCAAATTCCTTTTATATATTCTATATATATCTATATATATATATATATAAAAAATAAACACATATATAGATAACTCTATATATATGCGTTTAAAAATAACTAAATAAATAATCTATATATGTTTTAAAAAATCTATATGTATGTTTTAAAATAAATATGTATGGCTTTTTTTATTTTTTTTAAACGCACAAGTGTGTGTGTATGTATGTGTGTGTGTATGTGTGTATATATTTTTATTTTTTTTTAAATATATATATATTTTAAAAAAATATATAATATAATGGGATAGGAATATGTGACTGTTAAAGTTGGGAATATCCATTAAATTGCATTGCCGATATACAAGTATTAATGTTTTTGTTTTGTCTCTTGCAGCACAACTTCCGCTGTCACAGTCAAGTCTGCGATCAGGAGGTTGAAGGAGTTGAAGGACCAGTAAACCAGTGCAAAGATCACTGGTGGATTTGGGACTTTTTCTATAATTTAACCAACCTGGACATGGCCTCAACATCCACAAATAAATCTGTCTGGAGCGGAATTCTTTGTCTTTGTTCAACTGTTTTTATAACGTAAAATCAAAACTGGGCCGTAACTACAAGAAGATGCCTCTGCAAACCTGCGATGGAGTTCAGGGTGTCTTTTTTAAAAAGTTGCACCATGAAGAGCAGTAGAACATTTGTATTTAATGGTGCCGTAACATCTCTGGCAGTAAAGGCCTGCACTGTTTTCTTGTAGAAAGTCTGATTAATGGCTGCTCCACTCTTGACACTGGAGTTAGGAGTATGCTGAATTATCCCCTGTGGACAATGAAGTAAAATATTTTTTTATCCATCATTATTCTGCCACAGCGCCCTCATGCCTGTGTGAATCCACAGCAGATTAAATAATACCACCGACTGGAGAGGAATGTGCTGTGAAAAGGTTAATTACTGGTATTATAAAGCGTTGATTCCCAACCAGAGCTGCTTATAACCCAGGGAAACATTGGAGAAGCTCAAGAAATTGGAAAACATAGAAATTGATTTGATTCAAATAATATATCCACATTAAATCCGCTGTCGGTCACCTGAACACTACACGTGGACGTTTACGTTTTAAACTAAAAGTAATGACTAAATGGTTTGTAAATGAGCTACATGCAACAGCTGAAGTTTTAAGCTTCACTCCATGTGATAGAAACACGATTACACCAACTTAAATAAGTTAATGTTGACGGTTCATCTCCACTGCTGTACAGGATCACTGCATTTTGAATGCTGATGAAATACCTAGGTGTCATTTTGATTATTTAAAAAAAAAAACTACTCAACATGCATACATATAAACAATACAAAATGAATTGAAACAAATAGTAACAATTTGGAGAAAATATACAGGTGTGTTGTACAGAAGAAAAATAAATAGTTTGGCATTTAGCTTTTGCAAAAATATATTTTTTTACATCATTCTTGAAACGATTCGACTTTTTAAGTTTCAGGAGTAATTTGCCCGTTTTAGCTTATGAAACATCTCATGTCTGTAGTATCATAACAATAAAAAAGACATTTAAAGCACAGAGAACTTGTTAACCTCAGTGCCATTAACACCGGCACTAGGGCAGAGTGTAACTGGTCAGCCGTAAAGCCGCTGCCGTAAAGCAGCTGTCGTAAAGCAGCTGTCGTGATCGTGCTCAGCGCAGTTCACAGACGATATGGCGGCGTGTAGTGTTTTCAGACCGGGCTTGTTCAACCATAAAGTCGCAATAGTGACGGGCGGCGGGACCGGGATCGGGAAAGCTCTGTCTGCAGAGCTGCTGGAGCTCGGTGAGTAGTTCTGGGTCGGGGTCAGGGTCTGGGTCTGCAGAGCTCGGTGAGTAATGCGGGGTCAGGGTCTGGTCTGGGTCTGCAGAGCTGCTGGAGCTCGGTGAGTGATGCGGGGCTGGGTCTGGGTCTGATCAGGGTCTGGTCAGAGTCTGGGTCTGGTCTGGTCTGGTTCTGCTTCTGGTTCTGATCAGGGTCTGGTCTGGTCTGGTTCTGGTTCTGATCAGGGTCTGGTCTGGTCTGGTTCTGATCAGGGTCTGGGTCTGATCAGGGTCTGGTCTGGTCTGGGTCTGATCAGGGTCTGGTCTGGTCTGGTTCTGGGTCTGATCAGGGTCTGGTCAGAGTCTGGGTCTGATCAGGGTCTGATCAGGGTCTGGTCTGGTCTGGTTCTGGGTCTGGTCAGAGTCTGGGTCTGATCAGGGTCTGGTTCTGGTTCTGGTTCTGATCAGGGTCTGGTCTGGTCTGGGTCTGACCAGGGCCTGGTTCTGGTTCTGATCAGGGTCTGGGTCTGGGTCATGCAGCAGACAGTCTGAAGTGAGCAGCGCACAACAACAGGAGCAAAGTGAACTTCGACACAAGAAGTTCTTGTAGTTGTGACTTTAAGTCGTGTTCTTATATTTAGAGATAGAAATCAACCTATAAAACTTCTTTTCATATTAACTATTTATTAATGATATGTGAACATAAAGTCCTCAGCTGAGGATCTATTATTATATATTCTGTCTCTCAGACCCTCAGAACGACCTCTAACGTGACATTACATTTTATATATATATATATATATATATTTATATATATATACTTTACCTACTATGGCAGGGGTCCAGTACCGGGCCGTGCAGAAAGAATAAAACGTTTTTTTTTTTTGTGTCGGTAATATTTATTGTAAACATTTTTTTTAATTATATTTTATATATATATATATTGCAGTTTAATAATAATATAAATAAAGTGCATAATATTACATTTACATTATATATGTAATAATGAAATTATTTTTTGCACTTTGTGTGTTTTGTTATGTTATTCTTTCTTCATACACTCCATTACATGTGCTAAGCAAATCACACAAACACACACACACACACACACGTTATTGATTTTTTACTACAGAACCGCTTTCAACGTCAAAGTATATGATAAATAATGTTTTCAGTGCGTGTGTGTAGCAGAGAAATCCTCGACACGGTCACAGAATGTGGTGCAACACCTGGACGCGCTCCATATCACCAGATAACTATTTATTCAGCAGTCTCTCAATGTTCTATTAGAAATTAATATATATTACTATTATTAGAAAATAAATATATAACTGACTTAACTCCGTCTGGAGCTACATTTAGGAAGATGGGTGAGTTTAGCTCCAATATATATATATATATATAATCCTTTAATGGTTTCCAAGTAAATGTAAATGTTCTGCATTTATAAAGCGCTTTTCCAATCTTTGTGATCACTCAGAGCGCTTTACAACACACACACACACACACACACACAGAGTCAGAGGCTACAAGGTGCCACATGCTCATCAGAGATAACCACACACACACACACACACACACACACACACACTCACACACACTGTTGGTCATCAGCAGCACTTTGTGGTTCAGTATCTTGCTCGAGGACACTTTGACACGCTGACTGTAGAGGCCGGGGATCGAACCCCCGACCTCCTGAGACACAGCCGCCCACAGTTCTCTCAAAGTTATCAGGCAACGCAGACCTCAGAAACTCCAGTGCTGGCTTTTACTAAATAAATAAATTGTTCACACAGTCGTGGTTCGTTGTGTCTTCAGGCTGCAGCGTGGTGATCTCCAGCAGAAAGGCCGAGAGGCTGGAGGCGGCTGCTCAGGAGATGAGACTAAACATCCCTCCGTCCAGCCCGGCGAGCGTCACTCCGCTCCCGTGTAACATCCGAAACGAGGACGAGGTGAGGACCTGCGCTCAGCCTCTGCAGCTGCTTCGTGCGCCGTCACTGCCTGATGGCCTGGTTTTTATTCCTTCATTCCCAGGTGAAGGATCTGGTGTCGTCAGTGCTGAAGCAGTACGGCAGGATAGACTTCCTGGTGAACAACGGAGGAGGTCAGTTCAGCAGCCCAGCAGAACACATGTCGTCCAAAGGCTGGAAAGCCGTGGTCGACACCAACCTCACGGGGACCTTCCACTGCTGCCAGCAGGGTAAAGAAGCAGAGCGCCAACCGCGGCTCAGTGTTTTGTTAAAGCTCTCGGTGTGACTGTTGCTGTTCTGCCCACACAGTCTACGCTGCGTGGATGAAAGAGCACGGAGGCGTGATCGTCAACATCATCGCTGACATGTGGAAAGGCTTCCCAGGCATGGCGTAAGCAGCGGCGGCCGGCAAATTCGCAAAATAACAAAATAACTGGCGCACTCGTCTCCCTCCTTAGTTGAAACGCTGTCTCCTCTCCCCGACAGCCACACGGGGGCAGCGAGGGCGGCTGTGGACAACCTAACAAAGACTCTCGCCATCGAGTGGGCGTCCTCAGGAGTCCGAGTCAACGCCGTCGCACCTGTACGTACACGTCACGAGCCCATGCAGAATAAGTCTTTTTTTGAATTATGCATTTTCAATCTGTGCATTTGTCTGGTTGCAGGGCACAATCTTTTCCAAAACTGCGATGGAGAACTACAAGGAGTTTGGACCGAAGCTTTTCAAGATGTCCGTTCCATTCAGCCCTGCAAAGAGGCTGGGGGTGCCAGAAGAGGTGGCGACACGCACGATGCAGCGCTTTGCTCTAGTTAAAAGTATCTCAAACGTTCATTACGCAGCGAGTCACGCGTGGGATCGTGGGAGTTCGTCTCTCCAGTCCTTCATTGTTCGACCTTGAGGAGGCTTTTTATCAGGAGCCCAATTTCCCCCAGAAGTCGTCTCCTCCCCAAAACAAACAGACGCGGTGAACAAAGTTAAAAATCGACGTTTCTCCGACGCGGTTTCGGCTGCATCTAACGTTTGCTCGGCTTGTTTCTCTGACAACTTAAGATCCAGAGCGGTTAAAGAATGTCCACGATCTAAAGAGTTGCAATGAGAAGTGAATGTTATTCTGCATCATGATTCACACTGCACATATATACTATAACTAGTTTTTAGACCGCGTGACGCAGTGATGGCCTTGGTTAGATACAGAGTATGTGTCTGTCCTGTCACACACTAGGGATTCATTCTGATTTTTATTTAAATGTTATTCCAGATCTCGTCCGCGGTGTGTTTCCTGCTCTCTCCTGCGGCCTCCTACGTCTCTGGAGCCACCTTGAGGGTCGACGCCGGACAGAGTCTGTACCGCTCCATGTGGGAGATACCCAGTACGTGAAGCGTCCGCCGCTCGCGCGTCACGGTATGCACGTTGCGCTCTACATGGCGTACTAAATGCTTGTGTGTCTCCAGACCATAGTGCGTGGCCTGAGGCTCCAGAGGGGCAGAACCTGGACGCTCTGAAGGAGCTGCTCCAGAAAAGCAAGCTGTGATTCCCGTCAGTGGGACGAGCGACGTGAAGACGCCGCAGGGATTCGTTATTGCACATCAGCCATAACTAACACAAGAGTCTCGATCGGCTTCTTTTATATCGAGTTGTGACACAAACTGTTGAAGCAGAACGAAGCCTTTTGTAATGTTCAGTAAGTAAGTTCTTCACAAATGGAGACAAACGACAGAAACGACAAAGGAAAATGATTTTTTTAAAACATTTGCACTGATTTAGTTTTTATCTCGGAGGCCGTTCGTCTTTAAAATACACTTATTAAAGTAACGATTACTATATCTTCATATCTCAAGGCTTCCTTTATTTTATTAAAGTGAGTCATTTGTTATTGACATAAAACACTGGAGTGTAGTGATGCCTTTTTAGAGTAAATACTATATATATTAATAAGAATTGTATATTAGAAACATTGTATTTTATTTTGTAATGAAGAAATGTCTACGGGCTTATAATTTACACACATGAATAAACTGATATAAACAAACGCGTAGTTGTATGAAAATGGTTTACACTAAAGGATAAAGTCAAAACGCCGGTTTGAAAGTTTCTGTTTCAAAACATATCATTTCATTATTACATATATAATGTAAATGTAATATTATGCACTTTATTTATATTATTAATAAATTGCAATATATATAATAATAATATATAATAATAAAGATACATATCAAAGCCATTATAATGTTTCAAATGTCAAAAATGTGGGCATATACTTTGAGACAATTTATATTATACAAATTATAATTATTATTTTTTAATAACATGAATACAAATACAATACAAATATAATAAGTGCCTTCACAAGCAGAGTATCACATTTCATCATTAGGAAAAAAGTGCAGTCAATAGAAAAAAACAAACATACATATTTATATATATATATATTAATATATATATAAATATATATATGAATTTATATAAATATATATATAAATATTTATATATTTAATATTTATATATTAATATTTATATATGTATATAAATATAATTATTTATAAATATATACATATATATACTGTATATAAATAATTATACACATATAAATATATATATATATATATATATATATATAAATATATATA
>CALSCE010009779.1:11797-25224 GCA_943593645.1 Bovichtus variegatus | reverse complement strand
GGACGAGGTTAAATTTGAATTCCCCATCTGCTACTTCAGCAGCGAGGACAGCGGCGCGGCTGTACCGATGCACTGCGTCAACTTCGTTTTTCAATTATTCCCAATGAGGAGAGAGCGCGGGCGCCGGATGCAGCCGCATGGAGGAAAAGTGCCAAACACGAGGCATTTTTGGGATGCAACCCCCCCTCAGGTCGCCACGGATGACCACGGAGAGCCGGAGGAGAGGGCTGCAGGGCTGCAGGCGAAGAAGACAACTTCCTGTTTGCTTGTTTGCAAACTGAAAAGACGGCAAAGAAGAAGAGTGAGTTGCGTTCAACAACCGCAAAACTGTCTGAAAAGCTCCAGTTTACAAACTGTCCCACGTGCAGAATGATGAAGTCTCATCCAGTCGCGCGCTCGCTGCTTCACACACATGACTTCTCACAGAAACACTTCCGCGCCTGCACAAGCGCAAGACTTGTCTTTTTTGAATAGTACGTTTCTTTGTGAAAATGCATGTGCATTCGCTTCAATTCAGACTTTTACTCCGGCTGTGGATTCTTCGTGCATCGTGGGGTTTTCCCCAGAATTAAAAGTTAAACGGACTGAGTCACTGGTGTACAAATGATCGTTTTGTGGGCAAAGCATTCCTTTAAGAAGCCCAGCATTTCCAGGAAACGTGGGAACCCTGTGACAGTGCGAACATCACAAAGTTAAGCTCTGTTGCAGCAGATATGAGGCTTAATTGTCTTGTTAGTAACAAACAGGCCCGAGCGACGCGGCTCGTCGGAGAGAGACTTCCCTGGAGGTCAATTACTTCCTGCTCTACCTCCGCGTCAGGCTGCAGGATGAACCTGGAAGGAGTCTTTCTGTCCTGTGATCTGCTCCACATGAATAAAACATCACAGCTGTATCTCCACGCTGCACTCTCTGCTTCCCAGGTGAAGATTAGTCTGCTCCAACAGCTGACGGAGCCAAACGACTGTCTGTCGGGGCCTCGGGGCGGCTCGCAGTCAGACGCTCGCTCCTCCACTGTCGAGGAAAAATATACACAAAACCGGACAAATTAGTCCCAGTTATAAGAGGAGGAGGAGGAGGAGGAGGAAGGCAGGGCGGTAATTAGACAGCAGGTCCGTCTGCAGCATCTGCTCCGTATCCGTTATTCTTGAACAGCACTCAGGAAAAACACGTAATTTCTCTTTTAAAGAGTCTGGAGATGATTAATACCAACGTTTAACTTTATTTAATTAGGATCCTATAGGGAGGGAAGAATACTTTGATAATATTGAATAATATGCTTACTTCTGTTATATTTCTTCATTTATCTACGATGTTTCGGCTTAAATATAATAAATGAATGAATAAACAAATTTAAGTGTGCAGAGATTTTACATTTTTTTCAGGATACCAATAACTTTTTATGTAGATATTCAAAATCACAGTCAGATTATTGCACCACCAGAACAACCTCCTACATGTCCGACTCACATTTCACCACGACCCATGGAGTCGTGATGGACCGACGTGCTGCTGCTGATGTAATGCAGCTACTTTGTCATAACTGTTGATGCAACATGGTGCAAAACTGTAAAATAAAATCCAACATTTGAAGCCTGGTGACACGGGAGAAGCAGGTCAATTTATATTTATGACTTATTAAGTCCTGTGACAGACGCGGATACCGGAGATATATATATATAAAATAAATTAAAAAAAATATATATCTTTTTATATATATATATATATATATATATATATATATATCTCTCTTCTCTCTCTTCTTCATCCGCTTATCCGGGGTCGGGTCGCGGGGGCAACAGCTCCAGCAGGGGGCCCCAAACTTCCTTTTCCCGGGCCACGTTGACCAACTATATATATTATATTTATATATATATATATATATATATATATATATATATATAAATAAATTGAAGTGTACTGAGTTCTGCTAAAACACAACAAATTGCTTGTTTAATTAAAAAAAACAACAAAAGGAAATTATTTCTGACATTCTGTTATTGAACAAATTAATCTTTTAACTGAATGCAAAAGGTACCAATAAATAATAAAATTAAAAAAAGAATGATTACATTGGTAAAAATTTTAACTGCTATTTTCTACTAATATTCTTCAAAGCAACAAAAAAATAAAGCCTCAATGTCGCAGTCTATTGCGATGTTTTTAATCGCACACGCTGACGTAGCGAGGGCGATTAAAAAGCGATATATTGTGCAGCGTAAACTGTAAACGTAAACATGCGTCGTAATAAGCAGATGACCTCTGTGGACGCTCTGTTGAGCAGGACGCTCTGCTGAGCAGGACGCTCTGTGGACGCTCTGTTGAGCAGGACGCTCTGCTGAGCAGGACGCTCTGTGGACGCTCTGTTGCGCTGGACGCTCTGTTGAGCAGGACGCTCTGGATATTTCTGGGCACAGGGAGGATTCATCACACGGCTCTTCTATTCACTCTAGTTCTATTCACATTTCCCAAAAATCCATTTAATACTTTTTATAGCTTTATTTCAAAATGGTGCACTTAAAAAAAAAAAAAAAGAAGAAGAAGAAAAGCAGGGAAATAAAGAGAAGCAGATGCTGTCGATGTTCTCCGCTGATGTACTGCTCTCAATATTTTTGCTTGTTACTGTTAATGGAAAAGCTATTTGCAGATTTAAAGCACTTCAAACTGTAAATCTGGGTCTATTTTATTCGCAGGCAGCGTTGCTCTCCTGCCGCGCTGCCATGACACAGGCTCACATTAGGTGCAGTAAAAGCAGCAGGACGGGGAGGATTTTTCAGCCAATTTTGATTTCGCCCCACAGAGTGTAGAAGAGCCGGACCTGCAGGCGGGACGGGAAGCGAGGATTTTAAATCGCTTTTTCTCGCCCTGCACGACACCTCTGACGACACGAAGTGTTAAAGGTGGAAACCGTCACATTGACCGCAGCAGTGACGGCGTAGAGCTGCAAATCTTTCAAGAAAAAAAACAGAAGATGCACAAAAAGTAGTGCCGTCGTCACTTTTACAAAGCCAACCTGGTTTTACGTGTCTGGTTTAGCCTAGCTTAGCACAAAGACTGGAAGCGGGGGGAAACTGCTAGCATCGTAAAAAAAAATCCACCTTCCAACACCTGAAAAGCTGTTGCACCTTGTTCTTCGGACATGTGTAGAACTGTAAAAGTAAAAAGGATCGATAGGCAGTTATTAGTTATTAGAATATATGAGACAATGAGGGACAGATTAAAGCATTTAAAGGTTTATCAGATGTCACACTACTGCACAGAGATGTGTGGGATCACAGCACAACAACCATGAGATAAACTGTAAAAATGCAACATTCCCGTTCAAAGTAATCCACCAGGAATATGCACTTTCTGCACCTTTGCCGGATTTTATTTATTATTTTTTTAACGGCTGCATCGACAGACACGTCTCCTCCGAACGGTTAATATACGAGAGCGTCTGAAGCTTTAAGAGAAGCAGCGGAGACGAACAACATCTTCTTAATATCTAACAGAAAGTCAGGAGGGGGAAGATGTTGTGAAAGAGTTGAGGGAGTTCAGGCCTCTCGGACGGGACAGGGTGCGTGTGTGTGCGTGTGTGTGTGTGTGTGTGTGTGTGTGTGTGTTTTCATCTGTATAAACAAGCTAAGTAGAGAAGCAGACACATTTCTGCAGGAGAACACTGGCCAACAACAGCCGATGGAGTCACATGTGCAGCTCAGCCAGACGACAACTCCAGATGAACTCGGGACGATTTATCAGAACATTCGCCCGACGGCAGCGCTCGACGTTTATCTGGTAAACTTGTTCCGGCTAAACGTCATTTGGGATCTCTTGGAAGGATAAAAAACTGAATAATGTAACCCTTTATATTAACTATTAACGAGATGCATAGCAGAGTTTATATGCACGGCATTAGTCACTATAAAGAGTCAATATTATTATTATCACATTGTCATATTTATTTTAATGCAATGCACGTTGGATTCTGATGTGGGCTTCTTTTTTATTTTTCCAGAACACGTTGTGATGTCGAATGCTGGTTTCAGCAGGTTTGCATGAACTGAAACCAGATGGGCAAAACCGAAAAACGCCCCCAGACCCCCCCCCCACTGTCTGAAACTCCAAAACTGAGGCACTCAGGCCCAAAACAAAACACGGAAAGAGGTCGAGACAGAGAGGAAGAACCGCAGGCATTTCTGTGTTCTGTGGAAGCTTTTAGGCTTCTGTCCATTTCGCTCTCTGCTGTCAACGTGAAAGGTTAACGTCTCGCTGAGGACAGGAAGTGAAGTGTCCCCGCGGGCCATGAATCCACCGGCCACTCTCAGCATCTTACAGACGCTTAGGAAACAACAGGACTTTAAGTGACCAGCCTCAGAATACCACCGCTGTGGAGAAAACAATAAACACACTATTTCCTCAGGGGATGGGGGGGATGTGTGTGTGTGTGTGTGTGTGTGTGTGGGGGGGGTTCAGACTGCGGTCGAATCGTCAAAAAAACACATCCGATGAAATATATGAAGGAGAATTGATAAGGTTAATGAAAGACGACCGCGGTGCAACACGCCGCTACGTAATTATGCAACGCGGATGTTACTGACGTGCATCACTTTGAATGTTGCTGCTGCAAGGAATTGTGGGACGGCATTATCTGCCGAAGGAGATGAGAGAGCATTGAACCTTTTCCTTTGCATCGTGGCTGCCACTCCGTTACGAACCTTCCTAAGCTAACAGGAAGTCTCACCGACTTCCTGTCTGCGGCTCCAAGCTCATTGGTCGCTACTGAAGACGCATCTTTAAAAACGCAAATATATAGTTTCATGTTCACAAAAAAAAGTCTGCTTCCTTTCCTCCTGAAGCAGCTGCTCTTTGGAGTTCTTATGATACAAACAGGAGGAAATAACGCATTTGTTGGGAACTATTTTCAGAGGCGGATTAATACGCATTTGGTGCCGTAGTGAGTCTTCGAAGCAGGACGGTGTTTCTGGGTTGAGTCGAAATAAACTACAGAGGCCAGGTTTCCATCCAGCAGCGCAAATTTGAAGCATATTTAGAGGAAAAAATGTGTTTGTGGCGATAAGCAGCAGCAGGTGGGAAACTAGAAGAAGGTGAGGTTATTAAAAGAGTCGAAAACTGGACGGAAATCTGACATTTGTGTTAGTTTCACGTGTTAATGTGAGGAAGGTCAGGTCTGTGTGCAGCGAGCTTCATGTACGTCATTTATTTACACTTTGCTTTTATCCACACACACTTTTCCACCTCATTCAAAAGGAAAACTAATTATTTTTTTGCGATATTTTCAAGATCCACCCCCCCCCCCCCCCCCCCCATTTACACTGGCAGTCTCTTCACCTCCAGGTGTGTCTGGATCATCATCCTCCTCTTCCTCACCTCGCTGCCGCCTGTGAATCAGTGTGTCAGCTCCCTCCTCCCACGCAGACCACCGTGTAATTTGCATAATTACATCCCCACAACTCAAATCATACTCATACGGTATAATTTGACTCAATTCGATGGCAGGCGACGTATTAACAGGGCAGCGAGTGCAGCTTACAGTAGTGCGATGCTGTTGTGGTATTGTGGCTTTTCCTGTCGGGGAGGAGTCGCTTTGTGTGTGTGTGTGTGTGTGTGTGTGTGTGTGTGTGTGAACTCCTGGCTAATCCAAAAATTGTGCAAAGAGGTTGGATCGCGTAAAATGATGTTAACCGTTAGCATAAATCGCTAAAGAGTCGAAATGTTATCCTTTTATTTTGTTATTTATATTGGTTGATTGCATTAAAAACACTCAATTCAATTGGGAAATAAATTATTCCATTTTTATTTAAATATTTGCTTTGATTTAAAAACAAATTGGCATTCGTAGTATTAACGACATACTGTATTATAAGCTGTGTAGAGCTTTTGTTAGGAAGTTAAACAGGCCATAATTCCCTCTAATATCTATACAAACAAACAAATGTATTTATAGAAGTTTCTCTCCAACAACTACATTTTACAAGATTACATTTGAACCCGTCATGATAACGTTATAATTCCCCTTCGCCCAATACTAATTTTTACTGAATAGAGCTTGAACGCATCATAATGGAGCCTCTCTCCGGCTGCGTTAAGCTAACGTTAGGTAAAGATCGGCGGCAGAACTTCATTTCATACGACGGTTGTGTAATTAACCCGCAGTTCCTACGTGTGCCGAACTGTCTGACGAAGCAAAGCAGACAGCGAGCAGTTAGCGACTCAGCGCGACCACGCCCTTAATTATGCAAAACTAAGCATTTATATAATTCAAACGGGTGATTTATATACAAATTCACCCCCCGTGCCACCATCGTGAACGAGTCCAAAGCTGTTTTACAGGCTGTTGACATGTTTATTTCTCCGGCGGTGCGTTGTCAGGAGCCTGGCGATACAACACAATGCAGCGGCTGCTTCCACGCCACGGTCACAAATGCACGCATTGTCCGCGGTGCATCTCCAGTGCATTGCTATGCACTTTGACTCCGGCGCAGGAAAGGCAGACTCACAACAGGAACAATGCAAATGACTATGTAAAGAGGAAATAACTGAATGTAAATGTATTTAATAGCTATTGCTGTAAAGATGCAGATCATAAATGGTATAAAAATGTGGTTTTATAGAATACTAATCTTCTGGATTATAACTTGTTCCCGGCTGCAGGCTGTGCACTGACCTGGTCCGTCACTGTGATTTTCCTGCAATAAATCTCTATTGTTTTTGTGGTGAAGTGCTGCTTTTTACTGTGGAAAGCTCATCAGCGGGAGTCTGCACCCGGAGCCAAGCGGAGCCTGAGAGGGGCTTTTGTCCTCCTCCAGGCGTTTCTCACAGACTGTTTACGGCCTCTCTGCATGTTGGGACTGTTTATGAGCCTCATGGACGCCGCTGTCAGGATGCCACAAGCACGCAACAACCCCCGAAATCTGTCACAACCTCCCGCTGTCCCCGAAATACAAAGAGTCATTCAGCTTCACAGCAGGAACAATACATTCAGAAACCTTAATTATAACACTGATGCATTTTGTTTAACACAGAGAGGCCTTTTTTATTCTCCCGCTTTTCCTTTTTTAAGTGTCTGTCTTTAACCTCATCCTCTCCTAACCCAATCGCACCAACACTCACCACCAGCATTGTTACCGATGGGTCTCACCCTGGTGCCGATTCTGAAGCGCCGTCACAAGACCGGGTGCGCGCGCTGTTCGAATAGATTGTAAAGCTGCAGTCTGACGCGAGGCATTGCCGTCTCCTCTGGAAGACAAAAGAGAGATTTAGCTCTCAGATGCTCCAGACTGAAACTCTCCCGCTGTGGTCGGCCTGCTGCTGGAGAAAATAAAAACCTCAGCAAAAGAAGCTGAATTACAGAGATAAACAAGCGGCGAGACGCAGACCACAAACAGACGGAAATCCGGAGAAGAAAGCGGAGTGTTGTTATGGAAATTGTTGTTTTAAACGACTGTACCGCAGTATGCTTTTGCTCATTTCCTACAACTCCTCAGAGAGAGAGACGGTCGGATCAATGGAAATCTCATCTGTGTGTGTTACACAGCAGGAGACAGGACGGGGTTAGCCTAGCTTAGCATAGAGACTGGAAAAAGAAGGAAACGGGTTTGACTCCGTTTGTCGTGAGGTGCACTACATTTACTGTCTGCATGTCAGAAACACTTCACATATTTGTATTGGTTTAATATATTATATATATTATTGCATGTTGGGATATTATTGCAGCAGTTTTATATATCTATACAATAGTGTATTATACGACTAACATTCTGCTTATCATTAGTCTATGTGCTAGAATAGAGATACATATATTTGTGTCATTTATAAGTCTGCAGATTTGTGCTGGAACAAGCTATTGAGCGCGTGATGCCGTGTTATAGTATATTATAAAGTGTCAAAGTCGGTAGTGAACAATAAGATTATAAAAAGCAGCTTCAGTCCACGTCCTCCGGAGGTTTCTCAAGAAAGCTGGATATATTTTAAAGTTTACAGTCCGCCTCCAGGCGTGTTGTTGTAGTATGTAAAAATACGCCATGATTAATGATGAATATTTAGTTCTACATGGGTTTCCCACGTAAAAAGACAAAAAAAAGTTATAAAAGCACATCTACTCTTTCTCCCTCATTGAGAAATGCTGGCGCGGAGCTCAGGTTTATTTTCTCCGTGAGAGGAAAACATGGGAGAAATTCAGCCAAACGTGTGCGAGTCACATGAGGAGTATGGAAAGTGCCGTTAGCTTGTTAGCTCGTTAGCTCGTAACTGCTAGTGGTCGACTCCAGTTGTGAAACATACAATAATATCTCGTGGGATGTTTAGGAACATAATCTAAGGAAGCTCCAGGGTCGCGTTTACATCCAAAAAACTGCACATTTTACAATGTTTGCCGTCTAAACTTTCACTATGCTAATGCTAACTCTGGCTAACGGAGGTTTCGGGTTTCTCTGCCGGTGTTGTGACGAAAACTGCTTCCCAGTCATAACGTATACGTGTCAGTATTTGCGTATTAGACAGCGATTTTGAATTAGCTATGCTACGTGTGGATACAAGATTTTCAGGGATCTTTAAACATGTAAATATCATCACTGTCAAATATGAATCTAAGCACGCCTCACGTATACAAAGCAACCCGCTTTATTAACCATCACAGATTTATTTCAGCACCCTACAAAAGTCACTGTTTTTTATATATAGATATTCCTTGTAAGTGTTCACACACTTGGCCAATAAAGCTGATTCTGGAAGTTTGGACGCATGATTGATTAACCACTCAATGAAAGTACTTGTGAGTTGCAGCTTGAAATTATTGAGCGAATGAGGGATCTCAGTGTTCTTATTAAATAGAAACCAACAGCAACCCTGTGGTGCGTCTGGAAGACGTGTTAAAAAAAAAACACTTGTAATGTCCTTCACGGGATTTAAACTTCTCTCTCCATCAAACCTGCTCATCTCCATCATCTGGATCCCGAACTGTGAGCAAACACAGTGACAGATTTATATGTGAGGAACTTTTCAAGCCCCCCGCCTTGTTCTTCCTGCATTGAATGGCTTCTCCCGAAGAGTCTGTGATGCGAGACTAATCAGGTCCCATTGCAATTCTGGGCACAGCAGAGGACACCAGACCCCGGTCCCTCCCAGCAGGTGATTTGCACTTGATGCATTTTAATTGGAGCACAAAAGAGATGCAGAGCTGCGTGTCTGCAGCTCCTGAAGCAGCGAGGTAACAGGAGCCTTCAGACGCCGCTGTGGGTGCAGAGATGCACACGAGGCGACCCCGGCCGGGCTCGGAGGCTCTTTGTCCGCCCCAGATCAATGGGAGGGGAAGCTAACCCCGAGCGCTGCGGCGGCTAATGGCTTCACAACAAACCCTGCAGAGAATATGAGCTCCTGAGGCTCGCAGTGACAAAAGGCTGAGCAGAACAAAAAGAAGCTGCAGACACGCAGCAGTAAGGATGATGTATGACGGCCGCAGAATTAAAACGCAGCAGCACTGAATTATGAATCATCTCATGCCATGAAAATATTGCTTCAATCAATTCCTGCAGAATAAATAAATGTATGACTCGGCCTCCGCGGGTTGTTTTGTCATGAAGAATTCATCACCATCAGCAAGAAGCTGCTCTTTATCCTGAGGCTAATAACCAGAGTGACGCGGGACATAAAGACAGGCTGCACGTTTACAGCCACAGTATATATTCATCAGGAAACATAAACGCTTATTGCGCGATAGAGAAAGTCGTACACACAAGGGGCCGGCCGGGAATATTTCAATGCATCGTACCTGCTAAAATAAAGCCGGTAAATGTTGCTTCTTTCTTTTCTCGACTGTGTTCGTCTGCAGGATATGAAGCACGGGGAAAACATCCGAGTTCACGCATTATATAACAGAGACTATTTATTCATCAAGCCCTTCCTTATTAAACTGGTCCTACAGTCATAACTTAACGCGTTCAAGTGATGGGATAACGCTTGAAGTCCCGCGTGCAAACACTACATTTGAGGGAAATTAATTTAGTTTTTGTGCTGCACACAGATTAAAACTTAACACAATTGCACCTATAGGTCAATTTGAAAACCGTGATTACAAATGACTCCGCTCTTGAACGCAACCAACTGTGTTGTGTTGTTTGTTTTCTCCTTGATTGGATTTTTCGTGTGTATTTATTCTGTTTTAATTGTACTCTCAGCGTAATTGAAAATGAGGGAATGCCCTCAAAGATTAGTCGAGTTTTAGAAATAAAGTGAGATTCATTTAATGCTAATTTTGCAGGTTTCATTAGCTTCTTTTGTTTGTTACGTGTAGATGTTTCTGCAGAAACAAACACACCTGCTTTTTTTACAGCCATTCTGCAAACAGTTTGTCGGAGGCTCGTAATTACGGTTTAAGCGATAAGACGTGAACGCAGCGTGAGGTCATGAGTGGGAAACACACGCTGCGTAGTTCAGTGAGAATTATGTGTGAAGAATGATTTGGTTGCACCCGTGAGTTACTTATGAATGGCTTAATTAATTAATTGTAATATGTTGTGGTATTTTAATTGGCTTCCTTCGTGGTTTGAGGGGTTTTTAAAGGGCGGAAATTGAACATATAATGTTAAAGCCGCCTCTGCATTTAAACTTCAATTAAACATTAAACCTCTTTAATGGTAAAAAGGTTTTTTATTTTTTATTTGTGTAGTTATTGGATTAGCTGCAGTCACTTATAAACTCCTATTTAAGGGGTTTCTGCATTGAGATTTAATGGGATTTAAAGTAGAAAAGTCCATGAAAATGAGCTTTTTTTTTAAGTATTTTGATTATTTTGAAAGAGGCATTAATGCATTTAATAATGGATATATATAATACAGAAATGATAATGAGTTTTATGCATTGTTTTTTTGGGTTTTAAGGGATTAAAACTCTTTGAAGGTACAAATGTTTGTCTACAAATCATTTGAATGAATGAATTATGATATATTAAAGGGTATTTAAATTGTAATTTCTCATTTTTAAAGTGTTTCAAGGGAGAAAAATCCATAAAATTGACCAAAATTACAGCCGCCCCTGAATCTGAGCCTGAATTCAAAATCACCAATTTAATGATGCAAATGTTTATTGTTTTTAGGGAGAAATGAATGATCGTAGATGCTTGATTATTTAATACTGCTACACTGATTATTTATCACTATATATTAAGGTGCTTTTCGGTCGTGGTTTTTAAAGCCCCCCTGAATTTAACCTCATTTAAGAAGTCAGGCTCCTGCAGGGTAAAAGTTTTCTCACTGGCTTTTAATGAGAAGTTAATGAATTAATTCATAGACTATAATATAATAAGACATTTTTAATTGGCTTTCCATGTATTTGAGGAGGTTTTTTTAAGAAGAAAAGCCCGACATTAACACCATGAGTCTTAATTAAAAACATATTTGAAGGTCCAACTGCTTTCTTTTTTTATTATACGTTTTTAAATTAATTAAAGTTTTTTTCAGAGGATATTACGCCCTAATATGAACCTTGATTAAAAAATTAAAGCCCTTTTAAAACATAAACCCTTTATAGGATTTTGTATAAAGCTAAAATGCATTAAGCACTCATACACAGATAGAATAAAAACTAAAATATATTCCCTCTTTGGAGAGATAACTGGTTTTTCATTTTGCGTTATCAGTTATTTCTCCAGATAAGATTTTCCTCATATCGATGTCTCAGTTTTGATATTCAGAGTCAGCTGACATCAACAGGAAGAACCGCAGTAAACCGACCGAAAAACACAGATTCACTTCCTGCTGTTTCTTTAAGCTTCAGGACAGGAAACAAAAAGCCAAAAAAAAAAAAGGAAATGTGTTCAACAGGAGCTGAAAAACCAAGAAAAGATATTCCTCTAATGCTGGAAATTTCAGCGGTTTCCCACAATGCTGTGCTTGAAGTACGTGGCGTCTGATTAAATCGATCCCTAAAGACTGATCAATATATTTTATTAACTATGAATGAAATGATTGCGAGAGAAGAGAATCCACTGAGATGTTTTGCCTCTTTTAGCTCCTAGTTTTGGTTTTCGCTGCACTTTTCACGGTGGAGACCAAAGACAGAGCTACAGTCAGAGCGCTGCATAATGTTTTATATTTTAATTCTTTGGACATTGTAAAGAAAATATTCAATTAATCAAAAATACAACGAATAGATCAATCAATCAATATTAAAAAGAATTATTAATATTTAAGTTGTAGTTATTTTTTTACGTTAGTAAACAGGCTTCAGATCTCGTTGAAATTTGTTGCATTAAAATCTGTTGAGAATTTAAACGATTTTTCCGGAAATCTGGTTACAATTTCCTCTAAATTTGGAATGAAACGTAGCCGATGACGGCGCATTTGATCAGGTTTATCAGGTTTTGTTTATCAGGATTGTGATTAATTCTAACGTTTGTACGTGCAGCCGCGCAGCCCTGCAGCTGCGTAGCCCTGCAGACGCGCAGCCCTGCAGCCGCGCAGTCCTGCAGACGTGCAGTCCTGCAGCCGACCTGCAGCCGTCCTGCAGACGTGCAGACGTCCTGCAGACGTGCAGACCTGCAGCCGTCCTGCAGACGTGCAGCAGACCTGCAGCAGACCTGCAGCCGACCTGCAGCCGTCCTGCAGACGTGCAGCCGTCCTGCAGACGTGCAGCCCTCCCTGTGTTTACTGTATCAGGACTCTGCTCTGCTGTGTGTCACCAAGACAAATGACTGTGCTGTCACTGCACTCCAGATACAAAGCGATTCTGCCTCCGCGCAGCTTGGAAACACACACTGCTGTTCAACCCGCCTTGACGTGCAAACGGGCGCTAAATCAACACCCGTGTATTTAGCATTTTGATGAGCCCATTTCTTTAATCAGGCCTGAGAAACAGAGTCGCAGCAGCAGTGTGGAGGCAGAGCCGCTCTAAATGTGACAAACGAGGCCCGCGCAACTTCCCTGGCTTCATAAACCTGCCATCCACGCCTGATCTACGGAGCCATCGGCGCGTGCAGCATTACCTCGCTTAATTGACAGCCCACACATTAAACCAATGTCACAGAAATCATTTTCATTTCCTCAGCGAGGGGGTGGAGGTTGTCGCAAAATCTTAATTGTTCCTTTGGTTTGACGCCCAAACGTCTAGGAAGATTAATACGTATAACCGACTAATGAGTCTTCAGAGAGACGCTGTCGGCCATGTTTGTTTTATCCGTGTGGCTTTCTTTCACCTCGGATGTACGTGGGCGGCTGAACACAGATAATACATCCTGAAAATTAGGGCCAGACAATCGATCGAATATCAATCTTCAGTTTGGCTGAAGTTTTGGAGATCGACAACGATAATGAAGTTTAAAAGTTTAAAACTCTGCATATCAAATCAGCGCTTGGAGATGTTTTGGCTTTAACCTGCAAGCCTGAATTTTCCTGGTGCTTTTTAACTCTATATTTGAAGATGAAGGATTTTAGTCC
>CALSCE010009776.1:0-10800 GCA_943593645.1 Bovichtus variegatus | reverse complement strand
TGTATGAGAATGGAGGTAAATGAGCCTGTCACAAGAATAAAAAAAAAAAGGAAACGTATACATTAAAAACTTATCTTGCTGAATGTGGGGGGCAATTGTTGCATTACATTTCACGAGAATACATGTCATGTCGTACTAATGAGCTGAGGTGTCGAATCTACATTCAAGTTGTTGTGTTTCTCCGTCTGTTTCCTAAGGTGGTTGGAGTGAAAGATGAGAGGCTTGGTGAGCATGTGTGTGCCTGCATCAGGCTGAAGGAGGGCCAGACCTCCAGTGCAGAGGAGATAAGAGCATTCTGCAAAGGTCAGGTGAGAGTCGGTAATGTGAGAAATGAAATTGCTCAATTTACTCAAAATTTGCTTTTGTCCCCCCCTTAGATTTCGCACTTCAAGTCCCCACACTATGTGATCTTTGTAGACAGCTACCCTCTGACAGTCTCTGGAAAGGTACGATACTTCTGCTCTAACACCAACATTACTGATCTATAAAAATGGCTGCTATAATGAGACTGAAATGGTTGCTGCTTTCTGTCTGTCTAGATCAAGAAGAACATATTAAAGGAGGAAATGGAGTCGAAATTTAATCCTTTAATTTTGTTTAACAGTTAACTATTTTCCAGTAATTGGGGGTGTTCCTTTCCCTGTTAATGTACATGTAAGTGCACCCCATGGCCTATAGGTGGCACTGCAGGCTCAATCATGCAAAGCTGGAATCATTCAAACCAAAATGTTGTTCAATATGTGAGTATTTGCAAATCCTATTATTATGTTTTTTATTAAAACCATTCACATCTGTTTTACTTGTTTAAGTTGTTTGCTGGTTAAAACAACGTCACATTATAAAACAGTATAACAACAAATATTCAAAAATAATTACGCAGTATTTGTTACAAAATATACAAGAACACTTCTGTTTCTGCATTATTTTAAAAGGAAATTAAATATTATAGGGTAATTATGCTATTTTGTCCCCACCTTGTAGATTTTTGCTCCTGTTGGCTCGTCTTTGTTTGCTCTTGCTATCTTTTGTTGTTCACGCCACTAATGTAGCAGGATAATGAATGAAGTGAAACCTTTTTCAATTCTCTATTCTCTACGGTCCTTGTCAGTAAGGGTTAATGTTTAGTATTGGTTAATTATAGTTAATGTTTCCTTAAAAGAGCCTCTGCTGAAATGTCTTTGAAATGGTCATTTGGCTCTCAGCCAACCAGGGCGAGGCGAAGTTAAAGATTACACATACGGAGATAAAATTCAACCTGTGTAAAGATAGACAGGTAAGAACCAGCTCATTTGTTGTTAAGACCTGGTATCTTCTAACCAGACAGTATTTAGACTCATTTGAAACAGCTTGTGAGATATTTAAGACAAATGTCAGCACTGCTAAGGTCCTGTGCTCACAGTCTAAGAGCTGTGGATGGACTCAAACAGAGCAAGACTTGGAAATTATGCAGCAGTTTGCTCCAGTGGTGTCGGTACGTTTATATTCTTCAACAGTCAAATGGCAACATGGTGTCACAAAAAAATGTATTGATGTTTGTGTTCCATTAATGGATTCATTGTAAAGCTAGAAAGACACATGGCTTTTGGTGATTTTATCTCTCATTCATTAGGTCCATTAGGTTATCAGGTTTGTTATGTTACCTTTATCCAGGGTTCACTGTTTAAACAGCCTCATGTATTCTTTGATATAGGTCAGGGGTTCCTAAACTCTTCCTTAGGGGATCCCTGTTCTATCATTGAGCAAACTGACGACTTCTGATTAACGTTAAGCGACATATTTTATGGATATTTCATATTAAATTCAATGCGTAACAATAACAGTGCAGAACAACTGATTGATTTGAATGCACTTCAAACAGATTAGTTCCTGTAAATATTGCAGCAGAGATCCTTTTTCCTTTTATTTTTCAGGAACTTTTAATACATTCCTCTGTCTGTATTGTGATGTCTTTATTTTTTTTATTATTATTTTATTTTTTACAGTCATATATACAAAATATGCTACTTATTTTTCCGTGTTTTCTTCTCCCCAATGCTTGGCCATTGTTCTACAAGCTCTTTGGTTGTTTTAACTACGTACTTTTCTAAAGAAGGACGAGGCTGTTTAGAGAAAGGGAAGCCTCTGTGAATATAGCAGCTTGTGTTCCGGTCGTCACCGTGCCCTTATCTTGGGAGATTTTAAAAGAAAGTTCATATGTTAAATATAATCCACATTTTCAAAAAATCGATTTAGTTTAGTTTTCTTCACAGACATGAATGAAATCCTGAAATATAGGCCAACTGTATTATTTAGTATTAGTCTTACACCCCTTAAAATCAAGAAGGCCTCATGACCCACCGTGAAGTTATTTTGATGTTCAAAGAGTCCATCTACCATATTTAACCCTGTGCTTTTAACCCCTGTGCATGTCTGTACACCAGGACCCTCCATGTGGACAGTCCTCCTCTCACACCCTCACTGAGCAGCAGCTATGTGCATGGCACCTCCTCCATCTCTCTGCTCCCCCTGACTGTAGGCCAGAGCCTGGACTCCACTGTCCAGCGCTGGCCTGACCGTGAAGCTGTGGTCTTCCTGCAGGACGACCTCCGGAAAACCTTTGCGCAGTTTCAGCAAGACGTGCGTCTCAGATTTTGTGCCTTCAGCTTCTGCTTCGAGGAGCCTTCATGCGCGTATCAACCCTCAAACACTATTCATGATATACCAATGAGTCTCCTGTTTCAATAATCACTGCTAAATGTAACTTTGTACTTTTTCTTTCAGTGTTAACTTTTCAGGTTAATACAAAAGTTGTTTGACCTTTACACCTGATGCAATCACGTAATTGTCATGACACAAAATGTGCCTCCTAAAAACTATTACTTTTGTAAGTCATTAACTCTACATGAAGCGGTCCCCATCCAATGTAGTTTGATAATATGAATTGGCTCTCCTCTTTAGGAGAAATCATCACCAAGCTTTTCTAAATTACAGGAATAATATATTGCATGCAGCAGAAACAAATTCATCAAGGTCTATCGCAGGCATAAAAGCTAGAAAGCTATATTGTTAAAACGGCAGAACTCATACAAGTGGAGGTGAAGAATGATCTGATATATTTGTGACATTTATTGGTGCAGGTTGACCAGGCGGCTGCAGGTCTGCTTGCTTTGGGCCTGAACCGAGGAGACAGACTGGGAATTTGGGGACCCAACACGTACGAGTGGATCCTTTTCCAGTTCGCTTCGGCCAAAGCTGGAATTATACTGGTCAGTATGGGATTTGTTTTTAACTTTAAAAAGACATTGACAGATTAGCCTTTTAGCTAGGAAACTTTCTCTGTGTTACCAAACACCCTGCTGTCAAGTCTCAGTGAGCAGGACATTGAACCTTTCAGTAGCCCTAGAGAGCTTTTCTGTACTGTACCATCTGTATGTTTACCAGCTCAGTATAATCTCTCAATAGGTATTCATTTCCATATACAGCCATGTAGTACAGAATATATCATGTGTATGATAGGGTATGTACTGTAAAGCCATTTAAAAAGTGTGTGATGAGGTGCTGTACACATGCACTTGACTTTAAACTGTTTTTATCCATGCAGGTTTCATTGAACCCGGCCTATCAGGTGAAGGAAGTGGAGTTTACTCTAAAGAAGGTACAGCAAGTTCTTTTTACAGAGTATTATCCTACTTACATAACCACCAGTGGCGGTGCCATTAGTTGTTATAATGTGCATAAGGTGCATAAAAGAAAAATTAATGAAAGGACTTTTACTTTACTTGAGTATTTCTATTTGATGCTACTTCAAACTTCTTCTCCACTACAATTCAGAGGGAAATATTGTTCTTTTGACTTACTACATTTATTTTATACCTGTGGTTTAGTTACTTTGCAGATTCAGATTTCAATATGAAATAATTCAACAAATACATTATGATTTATGATATGATTAGTATTATTATGGATAAAGATAAGACTTTATTGATCCCTTGGTTGCAACACTGACGTAATGTGTATATATATGCATACTTATTAGAATGAACCAATACAATATACGTACATTGTTCTTTCTGAAATAAGCCATACAGCACGATAACCTTCAGAACTTAAACTTAGATGCTGACACTTTTGTACTTTTACTTTTGAATGCAGGACTTCTGCTTGTAACAGAGTATTTCTACAGCACAGTTAACCACTTGAATACTGTACTGCTGAAGCAAAGTCAAATACGAAAGCACGACTTCTGACACTTTACTACTTTCATCGTGAATAAATTCAACAGATCTGATTTGTCACATGCAGGTCCAGTGTAAAGCTGTGGTCTGCCCTACCCACTTTAAAACCCAAAATTTCTGCGAGATGCTGAGGGAGCTCTGCCCAGAGATCGACACGATGCCAGCAGGCATGATCAAAAGCTCCAGGTTTGACAGAGCCGATGTCAAATATTAGATTTAATACATGTTCTTCCTCTATTGTCATGATGGGAGGTGGAGACTATAAATACTTCACAATCTACAATCCATAGTTTTGTGGATGTGGATATAAATATCCTGTCTTGGGTCTGACAGGGTGCCAGACTTGCGTATGGTGATTGTGACGGACAGCAGACAGCCAGGGATGTTGCACGTGGAGGATGTGATGCAAGCAGCGGAGAGTCAGCACCACCAACAGCTGATGGATCTGCAGAGCAAGCTGTCCTTCGATGAGCCCATCAACATCCAGTTCACATCGGTAACCTTCAGTGTTGCACCTTTTACATTGCATTGTATAACTTGGACTAAAATTAGGATTCAGATCAAGTCATGTTGCTCGTTTATTTGTTTCAGGGGACCACAGGGAGTCCAAAGGGAGCCTGTCTGTCACACCACAATATTGTAAACAATGCCTACTTTATGGGTCTCCGAATGAATTTTGGACGACGTGTAAGTATATATTAATCTTGTGATTTGAAGATCTGGTTGGGCTCTCCTCTACGCACAGTCTCGGTTCTGGAACCGTACTCCTGGATAGGGGTTGGACCTTATTCTTCTCTGGAGTTGCTCAGGGTGGGAGGCGCCGGGGGGTGTGGGGATACTCACAAATCCCCGGCTGAGTGCCGTTACGTTGGAGTTTACCCCGGTAGACGAGAGGGTCGCCTCCCTACGCCTACGGGTTATGGGGGGGAAAACTCTGACTGTTGTCTGTGCATATGCACCGAACAGCAGTTCAGAGTATTCGGCCTTCTTGGAGACCCTGAATGGAGTCCTGTTGGGGGCTCCAGTAGGGGACTCCATAGTTCTACTGGGAGACTTCAACGCGCACGTGGGCAGCGATGGAGACACCTGGAGAGGCGTGATTGGGAGGAACGGCCTCCCTGATCTCAACCCGAGTGGTTGTTTGTTATTGGACTTCTGTGCTAGACATGGGCTGTCCATAACAAACACCATGTTCGAACATAAGGATGCTCATAAGTGTACATGGTACCAGAGCACCTTAGGCCGAAGATCGATGATCGATTTTGTAATCGTATCATCTGATCTGAGGCCGCATGTTTTGGACACTCGGGTAAAGAGAGGGGCGGAGCTGTCAACTGATCACCATCTGGTGGTGAGTTGGGTCAGGGGGTGGGGGAAGAGTCTGGACAGACCTGGTAAGCCCAAACGGGTAGTGCGGGTGAACTGGGAACGTCTGGAGGAGGCCCATACCCGAGAGACCTTTAACTCACACCTCCGGCGGAGTTTCTCTGGCATCCCTGTGGAGGTTGGGGGCATTGAGCCTGAGTGGTCAATGTTCAAAGCTTCCATTGCTGAAGCTGCGGCGGGAGCCTGCGGCCTCAAGGTCTTAGGTGCCTCAAGGGGCGGTAACCCTCGAACACCGTGGTGGACCGCGGTGGTCAGGGAAGCCGTCCGACTGAAGAAGGAGTCCTTCCGAGATATGTTATCACGGGGGACTCCAGAGGCGGTTGCAAGGTACCGACAGGCCCGAAGGGCAGCGGCCTCGGCCGTGACAGAGGCAAAGCAGCGGGTGTGGGAGGAGTTCGGAGAAGCCATGGAGAAGGACTTTCGGTCGGCACCAAAGTGCTTCTGGCGTACTGTCCGGCACCTCAGGAGGGGGAAGCGGGGAACCATCCAAGCTGTTTACAGCAGGGATGGAACACTGTTGACCTCAACTGAGGAGGTACTCGGGCGGTGGAAGGAGCATTTTGAGGAACTCCTCAATCCGACTAATACGCCCTCTTTGATAGAGGCAGGGCTGGAAGATTATGGGGGATCATCAGCAATTTCCCTGGTGGAAGTCACTGAGGTAGTCAAACAACTCCACAGTGGCAAGGCCCCGGGGATTGATGAGAGCCGTCCAGAAATGTTGAAGGCTTTGGGTGTGGAGGGGCTGTCGTGGCTGACACGTCTCTTCAACATTACGTGGAAGTCGGGAACAGTGCCTAAGGAGTGGCAGACCGGGGTGGTAGTTCCCCTGTATAAAAAGGGGGACCAGAGAGTGTGTGCCAATTACAGGGGTATCACACTGCTCAGCCTCCCGGGTAAAGTCTACTCCAAGGTGCTGGAAAGGAGGGTTCGGCCGATAGTTGAACCTCAGATTGAAGAGGAACAATGCGCAATTCCATTCTGGCCGTGGAACAACGGACCAGCTCTTCACTCTCACAAGGATCCTGGAGGGGGCCTGGGAGTATGCCCATCCGGTTTACATGTGTTTTGTGGACCTGGAGAAGGCATATGACCGGGTCCCCCGGGAGATACTGTGGGAGGTGCTGCGGGAGTATGGGGTGAGGGGGGTGCTTTTGAGGGCCATCCAATCCCTGTACGCCCAAAGCAAGAGTTGTGTCCGGGTTCTTGGCAGTAAGTCGGACTCGTTCCCGGTGGGTGTTGGCCTCTGCCAGGGCTGCGCTTTGTCACCAATCCTGTTTGTGGTATTCATGGCCAGGATATCGAGGCGTAGTCGGGGGGAGGAGGGGTTGCAGTTTGGTGGGCTGGGGATCGCATCGCTGCTTTTTGCAGACGATGTGGTCCTGATGGCATCATCAGCCTGTGACCTTCAGCACTCACTGGATCGGTTTGCAGCCGAGTGTGAAGCGGTTGGAATGAGGATCAGCACCTCAAAATCTGAGGCCATGGTTCTCAGCAGGAAACCGGTGGATTGTCTACTCCGGGTAGGGAATGAGTCCTTACCCCAAGTGAAGGAGTTCAAGTACCTCGGGGTCTTGTTCACGAGTGAGGGGAAAATGGAGCGGGAGATGGGCCGGAGAATCGGAGCAGCGGGCGCGGTATTGCACTCGCTTTACCGCACCGTTGTGACGAAAAGAGAGCTGAGCCAGAAGGCAAAGTTCTCGATCTACCGGTCTATCTTCGTTCCTACTCTCACCTATGGTCATGAAGGTTGGGTCATGACCGAAAGGACGAGATCGCGGGTACAAGCGGCCGAAATGGGTTTTCTCAGAAGGGTGGCTGGCTTCTCCCTTAGAGATAGGGTGAGGAGTTCAGTCATCCGAGAGAAGCTCGGAGTAGAACCGCTGCTCCTTTGCGTAGAAAGGAGCCAGTTGAGGTGGTTCGGGCATCTGGTAAGGATGCCCCCTGGGCGCCTCCCTAGGGAGGTGTTCCAGGCACAGCCAGCTGGGAGGAGACCACGGGGAAGACCCAGGACGAGGTGGAGAGATTATATCTCCACACTGGCCTGGGAACGCCTCGGGGTCCCCCAGTCAGAGTTGGTCAATGTGGCCCGGGAAAAGGAAGTTTGGGGTCCCCTGCTGGAGCTGTTGCCCCCGAGACCCGACCCCAGATAAGCGGATGTAGATGGATGGATGGATGGATTTGAAGAAAACATAAACAGTAAAATGAAAGCAATCTCATTGTCCATATTCCCATCAGCCTCATGTGCGAGCGTGTGTGCCTGTACCCTTGTACCACTGCTTTGGCTCTGTGGTGGGGGGGATGAATATGGCATTGCATGGTATCACACTGGTCTTCCCGTCCTCTGCCTACAACAGCCAAGCCAACCTCAAGGCCATTCAAAGTGAAAAGTATGGCACGCTGCTCACCACACAAATGACTTTCAAAAATACAATATTATGGACTTTAAATGATTCTTGTTTTTTTTCACTTAAGGTGCAATTTCATCTATGGCACTCCCACAATGTTCACCGACATGCTTAGCCAACAGGATTTACACAAGTATGATTTGTCATCAGTTGAAGCTGGTAATAGTTTTAAAGGCTAAAACATGATTAATATGTTGTATGGAATTTGGTCTGATGCTTACAAAGCATTTGAGCCATCCTTGTTTATGTGCTGCTGTGTTTTAGGCGTCATTGCAGGTTCTCCGTGCCCTCCTGAGATTGTGAGAAAAATGATAACAGACATGAATATGAAAGAAATAATGGTGAGTTACACTGTATAAAGTGTATATATATATATATATATATATATATATATATATATACACAGTATATAAATATGCTTACAGCTTCTCCATCATATAATTACATGTGTACATCATTTTTTAATAGACAGGTTATGGAACCACTGAAAACAGCCCCCTCACATTCCTGGGATTCCCACAAGACAACGATGACCTGAAGATAAATACTGTTGGCTGTATCATGAGCCACACTGAGGTATGCCTTATTTTTTGGCAGAAAACCTTAATCCATTTTTGCCATAACCAATCTGTGACTCATGCCTGTGTGTGTCTTTAATATAGGCTAAAGTGGTGGACCCTACTACTGGGGAGATTGTCCCTGTGGGGGCCGCAGGAGAGCTGATGATCAGAGGCAGCTGTGTGATGCATGGATACTGGGAGGATCCTCAGAAAACCAGCGAGGCTATTTCCCCAGACCGCTGGTACAGGACTGGGTAAGTTACTATATGTACAATGTATACTCAATTTTGTCTAAAAGAGAAAAATACAGAGGCATGTTACTGGAACAGGTACTGATGCTTCCACGATACATCCTGTGGGATTGTTCCTCTGCACAGTGACACAGCCAGTCTGAACAGTTTGGGGTACCTTTGCATTGAAGGACGCATAAAGGATTTGATCATCCGAGGAGGGGAAAACATCTACCCCGCTGAGATAGAACAATTTCTCTATACACATCCGAAAGTACAGGAGGTGCAGGTGAGACTCAGAACCACTGGAGGTCAGCAGAGGTCATATACATTGTCTCCACGCAGCCCAGAGCAAAGATACACCTTGAAGCCACTTATCTTGCTGAATGTGGGGGGCAATTGCAGACATGTTTTTTTATTTAAAAGAAAATGCATTTCATGATAATATATTTCAGTGACCTGAGGTTTTGAATCTACATTCAAGTTGTTGTGTTTCTCCGTCTGTTTCCTAAGGTGGTTGGAGTGAAAGATGAGAGGCTTGGTGAGCATGTGTGTGCCTGCATCAGGCTGAAGGAGGGCCAGACCTCCAGTGCAGAGGAGATAAGAGCATTCTGCAAGGGCCAGGTGAGAGTAGGTAATGTAACTAATTGCTTCACAAACTCAAAATCAGCACAGTTGTACAGTTTGTGTTTTCTTTTTTCTTCCTAGATTTCTCACTTCAAGATCCCTCACTTTGTGATCTTTGTAGACAGCTACCCCCTGACAGCGTCTGGAAAGGTACGATACTTCTGCTTTAACACCAACATTTCCAACCTGTCAGAATGGCCGTGATGATTTATGGTTGATTACTATGCTGAGACTGAAATGGTTGCTACTTTCTGGGTTTTTTTCTAGATCAAAAAGAACATATTAAAGGAGGAAATGGAGAAGAAATTAGGCCTCTAATTGTGTGGACCCCGATGGACCATGTTTGAGTGCATGAGCTGGGAAGTTCATAAAGCGATTACTGTCGCTTTCTTTACTAAGAGCTGGACTCAGACTATGGAACTGATCAGCTGCTGGATTGTCATTCCTGGAAATTATTTTACGTTTACTTTACACTTGTCGTTTTAATGGTTATATAAAAATACAGTGATCTTGTATCAACTCTGAGTTTGAAGTTTCATTATTGACTTTGGGAATAGTATTAAAGTGTTAAGTGTTAAGTGTAAATTAAGTGTTAAACAAAGCATTTAAAACATTGCACAATAGTAATGACAAACCCCATCCACTGATGAAGGCCACACGATGTGACTGAAAGCTTTGGTTGGCTTTCCTTTCAGTACAGTATATGACCCAAACTCCACAACATATATTTGTCATCTCAATCTTTATTTACTTAAACAATTTTATATCATAATACAATGGCTTTAACCATTCATTATCTGAACATGCCATACAGAATCTGAAATAAATAGGACTTTAACGCCAAATGGCATTATGTACAAATGTGGTCTGCAAAATTACCATCCTTACAAGCTATATACACTGACTGAAGAACACTTTAGTAACAGGCTCATAGAGTGCCCAAAATGACATCTCAAATGATCAAATTTAAATAAATACTGAACTTCAAATGATGCTTCAAGATGGTGACACAAAGATCTATGAAAGGGAGAAATATGTGGGCCAAATGGATTTAGACAAAATTCTGGCATGTGAAATGAATGCATTGCAAATATCCAACCTGCTAAAAATCCAAGAATCAAGTCAAATAAACATAAAGGTCCCACAATAACAAATAATCAGCAAATATGACACAAAGGCCACAATGGACCATAACATTATACACCAGCCAAAGTTAACAAACGGTCTCTAAAAGGATCCTTGGGTCAGTTTTGTTTTGCTTTGAGTATCCTTTTATAAAGCTAAATTCACCTGCTCATATTATGACCACCACCGTGGATAATTGCCCTTGTATGAGAATGGAGGTAAATGAGCCTGTCACAAGAATAAAAAAAAA
>CALSCE010009773.1:570861-581661 GCA_943593645.1 Bovichtus variegatus | reverse complement strand
ACATACATACATACATACATACATACATACATACATACATACATACAATATACAACTAATTTCTGGTTCTTCTTTTTATATTTCTGCTACGATAAGCTTGCAATGTTTGGAAATGTTGCATGAACGTTGCTCCACAGTTGAATACCATGAGTTGAAATTTCTGAGTGCATTACTCTGTGTCTGTCCGGTTGTCATAATAAGACTTTTAAATGCTCCATCTCCCTCACCCCTCTCCTGCTTATCCGGCTGTGAACTATCCGAACGGAGTGGCTGAACTGAGAGAGACACTTGAGATCAAATCGTTAACCTGAATGTGTCACACCATCTTCGTCCTCACACCAACACAACCACTACAGGGAGCTGCTTAAAACAATACACTGGTTACAGAGGCAGCTGCAACTCCTTTTTACATTATTTTACTTTTTTTTTTTTGTGTATTTATCATGCATTAGGACAACTTCACAGCGTCAAAACTGCACAGTGTATTGAACTTCCACTTTTGTAAGAAAGCATTTTAGTTCTGTAAGTCACGACAGATATAAGCGAGCTCCACTGATGGGTGACAAAATCTAAAATATGATGAATTTCATGGCGGTTCAATCCCAAAAAAAAATATTTAAAAAATCCCCAGCGGGTTGATGTGCTTGCCATCTGGCCTGATATACGATCATCCGTCCACAGCACAACAGATAACACAACAATGCAGTTGTGCAACCACTGTCAGAAGGCACAGTATAAGACATTGTTGATTATGCTTCGATAACACAGCTTGTGATTACTTACCAAATTATCTTCCATGAGAAGCGGTCAATACAGTCATAAATGCTCCTACCAAAATGCTGTAGCCTAATACTATAATTAACAATAAATTAAATATAAAAAATAAAAAACAATTAAATCGCCAAAATCGCAGATCAACCAATCAATTAATTGACTAATTATTTCAGCTTGAGTTTAAACACACATTGACTGATTTTTTTTTTTTTGCCACTTGGGGGAAGCAGACACAAGATATAGAGCAACATTAGCCTCCAGTTTGTGTCCACCTGATGAAAGCAAGTCCAACTTTCATGCTCCTTTTAGCTCCGATTTGGTCTCCACGAACTACTTAAACGAATATCAGGCTTTTAAGCTAACTGTGTCTGTATGCTGTTTAGTTCCCCTTTCACATACATGTAGTCTTGTGATCCATTATTAAATAGGCCATAAAAAAATATTGACTATAGACGCTTTAATGAGAGTTGAAAATGCCAGATATCATTTGGTGCTTTCAGACGTACCGTCTCCAGTTAACTTGCTACAGTCTGGTTCTTTGGCTCCAACCGGCTATGTAGCTTTAACTCAACCAGATTATTGCTGCCAAGAAACGTTTCCATCACTAAAACTCAATTCTGCTGGCAGCCAATCAGGAAAACGCACACGCACACAGCGCTTGACTTGGAGAGGAGTGTTACTGCAGTCAGTCAGGCCCGCACTATCAGGTGGCAATCATATCTATGCAATAATCATCTTAGAAAGGCTGAATCCTGCCGTTTCTGGTCAATAAACTGCAGGTGGGTGGCAGGAGGAGGAGAGAGAGGCAGCGACAGAGAAACACAGAGAGCGAGAAGAAAAGGGCATACTGGTTAGGGAGTGCCATCCCAGAGTTAAAAAGGTCACAGACAATCATCAGCAACACATCCAACATGTATTCTCACAGGCTGTAATACTCTCCGGATAAACCTCAAAAGTACAACTGGATTTTCAAACATTACCATGGAAACTGCTGGTGCACCACGTGAAAACTAACTGACAATGGCGTGGAAGGTCTACAGGCCTAAACATGTGCAAATAGCTTGACTGTGACTCCTGATTATTTCAAGTTCTCTCAGTCAGATTTCCATTATGCAGGAGGGATGGAGAAGGAGGAGTGATTCCCAACCTGAGGGATTGCTCAGAAAAAAAACATTTCTGCTGCACAAAAAATGTGTTGCTAAACTATGCTTTTTACTTTTCCAAGACATCCTCACCAACAAAAAAACAAAAAACGGCCGCATAAGCAACTTATTACTACCCATATTTACATTTGTTGTCAGAAAGCGATCTCGAGTGGCTGTGGTAATTGTGACTAGCGGGAAAGTCTGAATAGTGAGGAGATGGGGGTGGATGGATAGGATAGTTCATACCCCATGTGAAGCCAAAAGTCAGAGATGACTTTTTTTTTGTACGTACGTAACAAATAATAATAAAAGTCGCCAAAGCTCTGCTGACTCAATAACTGCAGAGTCCCAAAGCACCTCTGGCATTAATATCAGCACCAAAACTGTGCGCTGAGAGCTTCATTCCATGGGCGAGCAGCTGCATGCAAGCCTTACATCACCAAGCACAATGCCAGGCGTCGGATGGAGTGGTCCAACTTTGTGGAAACAGTTTGGGGAAGGCCCTTTTCTGTTCCAGCATGACTGTGCCCCAGTGCACAAAGCAAGGTCCATAAAGGCCTGGTTGGATGAGTTTGGTGTGGAAGAAGTTGACTGGCCCACACACACTGACCTCAACCCCACTACCTTTGGGATGAACTAGAACGAGATTGCAAGCCAGAACATCTCGTCCAACATCACAAATGCTCTTCTGGATGAATGGGAAAAGATTCCCACAGACACGCTCCAAAATCTTATAGAAAGCCTTCCCAGAAGAGTGGAAGGTGGCTCAATACTTTTGTCCATATAGTGTAAGTAACCTGGTTATTCATACAAGATTTTTTTTATGTGTAAGCTGCTGCGTCACAATTTGAGCAGCAGGCAGTAGTTTTTAATTAATGATGAAGGCATGTGTCATCCCCCCCTGCAGCAGCCTGTAGGCTCCTCTCAGCATCAGCTGTTGCGGGCAGTGAGGTTCTTTAACAGTGTAGCGTGAAAACGTCCTTGTGACAGACAGTTTTCTAATACCTTTACAATGAAAACAGGCTGAAGAGGAAAAACTATGTTTTTGTTTAGTTCAACTAGGGCTGGAATTAACAACTATTTTCATTAAAGATTATCTGTAGATATAAAATGACAGAAAACAGGGCAAAATGTCCATCCCAGTTTCTCAAAGTCGAGAGTGATGTCTTAAAATTAAAAGATATTCACTTTAATATTATACAAAAACAGAGAAAAGTAGGAAAACAGTATTTTATGACTTTTTTGCATGAAAAATGACTTATAACAATTCATCAATTATCAAAATAGTTGGGGAGTATTTTTACGGTGATCGACTAATCGCTGCAGCTCTTATGTGAACAGTTCATATTTACGACAAATCTGACAGGACATGAATTACTTTGATCTTTTATACATTTCATATCAAAAGGGAGGCTATGCCTCTTTATTTTTGTAATGATGCTCTACAATACAATATATTCTGTACTTGAAGTTTTATGTTTACTTAATTTTTCCCTATAATTTCATTTAAGACAGTTACAATCAATTTGCACTTAAATTCTTAATAAAATTAGAAAATACTCAGTACTTTTCATTTAAATTCACCCAAGAGTATACAAAAATAGGTTTTACCATGTATACTATTTATCTATTAATTAAATACCAGAAATGATGCTATATTGTGATATACATCATTGTCAAAATATGAAATGACCTATATCGGGCATCTGCTGCACCCTCAACTCTCTTTGGCTCCATTGATTAATAAAAAAAAATTAATTATGAAATCTTAACAAATGAATAGCGACTTTGAGGAAGCTGAGGCCTTCAGTGTATCATAACACCAGCGGAGATAACAACCCCAGAGATAAAATGTAATCTGTAATTTCCATTATGGGTCCATCAGCGAGGAATCAACTTGGATTAATGTTGGAGACGCAATACAACAATAAAGCTGACAGCAGCTCAGGGGACGCACAGTGCATTACCAGAGCAATAAAGGCTGCTTCCACTAATTACCTCTGCTCCCTCCATCTTTGTTTACAAACTGATTTATGAGGCGACAAATACCGCGAGTCTGCCTATGGGACGGAGAGAGAGGCTCATTACTGTCACAGTGGCACGGGAGCTTCTCGTGAGTGCGTGTCTGAAATATTATCTCTCATTCTGGGTAAACACCTGGACGCACAGTTTAGAGTAAAACAAGCAGCAAGTGCAGACAAGTCGTGGTACTTCATTTGTAACGCGCTGAAATTGTTTATACAGAGATAGGTTTCCATTACAGACGGAGTACATGTGTACACAGGGAGTTTAACCAAATACAGATACTTTATGGCATGCACAGATATGGTGCTCTGAACATGTATAAAGAAAAATAACATTCATCTCACACACGTCTGCTAGTAGCCAGAGCAGCAGGACTTTATGTGATGCCAAAATGTAAACTGGAGGCTAAAAACAATGAGACAAACAATTCATTCAGTGAGACTCATCCTCAATAACTTAACAAATCTTAAGTTTTTCTCTAAAATCGTATGCATTTCGTGGCCAATCATTTTAAAATCATATTATTAGGTATTATTATTATTAAGAGTTTAACACAAAAATTCAGCTAATATGCTTCATCAGGAATTTGTGGATGTAGTTTGAGATTTTAATGGTCAGTGACAAAAAAAAAAAAAATCTGATTCTTATTCAAACGGTTTCTGGATTCTGAGTGGTGGTGCATGAAATGAGCCCAGACAACGTCAAACCAGTGAGAAAAGCACGGAGTGAGAAATCCTATACTGTACGTGAAATACCAAAACTGATCTAACTTGAGTAAAAATAGTGTTTTCCATGTATAAAACATGCCGCAGCGGTCGGGCCGAGCAGTGAAGTGACATGAGCTCAAGTTCCTCAAATGGCCACTTGAGGCAGGCTGCAAAAGGGATCAAACTCCATAGACCCCCATGTTAAAAAGTCAAATTTTACAGCAGAATTTAACATGTTTACAGCCTGGTACAAAAAATGGTTTTGGACTCTATAGCTAATTTACCTATTCATGACAACTGTACAGGGTTGAATTTATATATAACTCACCCATTTTAATTATATTAATGCTTAAAGTTACGCATCATTAGTGACGGGCAAGGTTGGTGTTCCAGTTCAGCCCAAAGGTGTTGGTTGGAATAGACGTCAGAGGTCAAGTTCTTTCACTCAAAACTGAGGAACAATTTCTTTAAAGGCCGTGACATACCAAGCAGATTAATGGCCGTCTGTGGATGTCTGGCTGTCGGTCAGCGTCTGTGGGCCTAGTTTTTGCGGTGTGTCCCACGCCGTCTGCACTTTCAGGCCCTACCGACAGGCTGCGCCGCATGTTGTATCAGCGACAGAGGCTGTCGCCAAAAGAAACCCCTTGGATTGGCTGTTCAGTTTAAGCGAATCAGTGCACAAGGAGAGAAACGGACGCGAGGAAAACAAACGACTAAAGTGATGAGGGTACACACTGAGAGGCTCTTTTCATTTTTCATCTTCATCTCATCTGATCATTCATATACACGGATATTTTGAAAACTACATGGCCATCTGGAATGAAGTGTTCAGCGAGAGTGGTGTGGAAATGGTCGGCAAATGCTGCTTTGTATTAATGTCTGTGTGCGTGTATCTTAACAACGGCTTGTATAATTACAGTCATAGGTCTTCCGGTTTACTTTTTCTTATAACGAATACGGACCATCCTGCGGTTATGGAGAGTTGTTTCCTCTCACGCAGGCGCAGAAAGTACGTGCCAGTTGGCCGTTGGATGGTTTTTGCGATGTGTCCAAATGTGGCATAGGCAGTCTTCTCTGTTGCCACTAGTTCTTTGATGTCTGTTTGGTGTGTGTGGGCCTTGAGGAGCTGGCGTTGTGTATGGCACAGGGACATGGTCGTGTTGTTAAGGGTCCAACACAAGGTGTCCACAAAGCTGGACGCACACTTTTGGCTTAAAGATTTCCCTTCATTGTAACTACAGGGCTCAAAATAGAGTTGCAAAGAATATTTAACAATTATCAAATCAATTACCAACCATTATGATAATCTGTTTGAGTCATTTTTTTGAGAAATTTTTATTATTTTTTTTAAGTTTAAAAAGTCTCTGATTCCTTCTTGAACAGGAATATTTTTCTTTGGCTTTGGGAAACACTGATCAAAAATGTTCAGTGTTCTGACATTTTACCAAACAACTAATTGATGAACAACTTAAAAAAAATAATAATTTAAATCGTTGGTTGCAGCCCAAAAAAAAACTAAATAAAAACATTTCTTATAAACCATCGTGAATATCATTCTCATTACACTCCAACCAAAGGTCTTTCCAAGTGAAATACTATCGCATACACAGACAGACACACGTGCCTGCACACACACCCACTCCGACAACAAATACATGCACACAGTACGCAATCATTTGCCTAAACAGCACAGAGGTGCAGCGCTTTGCATGTTTAGCGGCTGATATTTTAAAAAAAAATGTTTTAAAGGACCGTGGCTTTGGGAGCCGCAGACACTTTGCTCCTCAGCTGATCCTCCCGCAGCCCTGCGCCGACCGGGCTATGACTCATACCGCCCGCCTGCTACTGATGCTGGGAACGACGGGGGGGGGGGGGCTCCGGTAACATTTCTTTCTCTTCTCTTTGCCAATTACCTTTCTATGACGTTATAGAAACAAACTCAGATCCTCCTCGCAGGTGTCTGCTGTTGCCTGGCCAGTTCGTCTCCTCCTGCCCCTCCGAGACGTCGCATCTCTCCCACGGTCCTGGTGGAGAGGGAAATCCGCGCAGAGATCACCAAAATCTGCCCGGAGCTCGATGTGACACCCCTGCGGAGTGTTCGGTGGGGTGCAACCTGAGGAGTGCTCGAGCGTACCTCTGAGAGTGCAACGAGGATGATGGATGTCGCTCTGCTTCCTCGAGGGGTGGTGGTTTGACGCTCCTGCCGCATTCAGGGACTTTCTTGGAAACTCGGAATTCTCAGCAAATAGCAAAAATTCTGTTGGCAAATATGCGTTTCCTTGTGCTTCAGATGATTTTAATGTTGTTATAAGCAAAACAATTCCCCCGCCGTAAACGTTAGATTTGGGGAAAATCATTACAGGCTATGACATACAAAAAAGTAGTCCTCATGTGTTTTTGGCGGATGATGTTCCAGGTTTTATTTAGAAGTAAAACACAAAATATATCATAAAGTTCAAATGAACTGCATAAGCAATGCGTCATTTGGCCAGTCGGTCTTGTATTCAGCATTTCACAACCCATGAAAATCGTAGACCTCTTTAAAGATGCACTTACTCAATTTTTCTTAATTGACTGGGTATTTAAAAAATGTAAACTTCACCATAAGGAGAAGCCACCACACATCAGAAATGTAAAGCTGATAATTCGTGCAGCATCGTGTGTAACCTGAAAAGATGTGAGCCCACAGGGTCCTAGAGCCTGCATTTTACTTCCTCATTCACTGTGGCCTAAATGCTCAACAGGTGGAAACACAAACAATACTTGTTATGTTTGATGATATTTTACATGACCAAATAGAATTAGATGGTGTGAGTGGATGTCTCAGCAGATAAAAAGGATGCTCTTTTGTTAAACTCCACAGTGAAGCGGTGCTGCTGTTTGCAGTAAATGACACAGTTTTGTATTCACAACTATTACAAAACACACATTTTTTTCTAACTGGGTCATCAACAGCTAAATAAATACAAGACTGTGAATTGAATGGTCAATTGTGCTGATGTATACTGTATTCATCCAGTTTGCATTATGAAAATATCAAAGGCCTTCATGAAGTCTTTTTTTCACATTGTTGTGAAGAAGGAAAACACATCCACCAAACTCAGGTTTGAATGCAAGTTTACACAAAAACAAGGTAAGACAACAATGATAATAGGTTGCTAGGAAACAGCTTAATTTGGTGTCAAGGCTTGATGTTTGCAAACACTGTAACAGGAAATAACCTTGGACCCATTTTGACAGGTTACATTTTGTGAATCACACTGATGAGCCAACCAGGCGTGTTATGAATGAATGAATAATTGCATGAATGACTGAATGAGCTCACATTTTTCGTACAGAGACAAACCACCGTAATTAACTAACCTGTTGTGTCCTCGGGGCTGGCCTTGCCACTGCCTGTGTTTTAAGCAAAACAACACTGATTTCCTGCATCGGTTCGGTCCCATGACAAAAATGAGTGCCATAAACATTGAGAGACAACCTTCACATTGTTGATTTTTGTCTTTTCATACAACATTTTAACACCAGAATTATTTTTTAAAGCATTTTGTGTGTGTGTGTGTGTGTGTGTGTGTGTGTGATGTAGGTATGCTTGAGTGAATTCACATTTGATCATGCACGTGCTGTCAGGCTGCGTTCAGGATCAAAGTTTGACCACCGCAAACTGTTGTCATGGAGACGTGAGAGGGGTTTCAGCGCGTCATGTTTTCTCCGGTCTAATTATTCAGGAAACAGAGAGACTGTTTCATCCTGACTCGTTCCAGGGATACCGAACATAAGAAGAACTGGAGAAACCGCAAACGTAGATGAGAAGAGCACAGAAAGGTAATTCTTGCATTCCTAAACAATAAGGTTAAAACTTCTGCCACGAACACTGAATGTAACATCCAGCATCTCCCCACAACATATTTTCATGGCAACAACTCTCACTTCTGCAAAAACTGCTTTTTTTGTATTACATCGTACGTATCCTTTGGGTTTTGTTGAACCGAAAATGTTGTCTCCATGACAAGGCAGTTATAATGGAAGGCTCATACATTGACAAGCTACGTCTTCGGCATTGGCAGAGTAAATATATTTCAGGTGGATTATGGCAGTCACCAGCAGAAGCGGTGGGAAAATCCCATAGGCTTTTTGTCGAGGTAACAGGGGCAATGCTAACCTCTGAGCCTGTCGGCCTACAAAAATATGTCATCCCTGCAGCACTCTATAGACATCGCAATGAAAAGCCCAAAATGTCAACCTTATGGTGTTGCTAGAGGAAAAGTCAGTGGGATTCATCTTCTGGAGACCACGGAATGTCTGTGCAACATGTTGCAATGGGAATCCATCCAATAGTTAGTTGAGATAAGCCTGGAGCGAAGTGGTTGACCGACCGACATTGCCATACTTACGTCAGCCTCCTAGTTGTGATTACACACCGGAGATCTGGAGAACATCTGTCTGGTGTGATACCCGGGGCGACCAAAGTCTGGACAAAATGAGTCCCAAAATGACTGCAAAGCAGTGCAAATCAAATCCAGTATTACCAATAATGAAATTTAAAAAAGGAGCTATACAGCCTATATCAATCGTTTGTAAAAAAAAAAAAAAAATTAAGAATGAGAGTGATATTTCAGAACAGCCTCCTTGTGAATAAACACACAGAATTGATAATATTAATATTTTTCATCTGCAATGAGTGATTCGAGGGGAGGCACCAGCCCAGCAGACCTAATGATCCATTTTGCCAGATTAACAAAATGAAGGCTTTTAGATGATGAATTTACTGTCATGAGCTCGGTGGTAACCAGGGCCATGTTCGGCACTGCTAATTTTAGTTTTAGACTCCTCAGTAGCTCAGCCCTGCTTTAATGTTAGCTGATAGATGATAGAATGCCAATAGTTTAGCTCTAAGGTAATGTTACCTTTGTATGAAATGAGTTGATCTTAGTCCACTGTGGAAATAACAATTGCATTAAACAAACAGGCAAGACACAAAATCAGGAGCTGCAAAGACAAACCAATGAACTAAACACCCTGGGTATATGAAACATGTGATGACGATGGCTCTGAATGAATATTAAGGTGGTGAAGCACAGACATGACAAAGAAGCCCAACACAAGCTGAGGGTCCAGAAGTGGAGACAAATGGTTGAAAACAGCCTTAACAGTTTTCCTTTTGCAGACAGGCTGCACGGACGCCTTTCATAAAGCAGAACAAAAAGCATCAGGTGGGATGCGGTGCGCTCTGATTGGCCAATCAGCACCCAGCGCAACAGTCCGTTGCACTCTTATAAGTAAATCATTCACTAAAGCAAAAAACAGCACCAGCACTTTTTAATGGACAGAGAGAACTGAACTAGAATTTTTTTTTGAAGTTTCATCATATTTCATTCCTTTAACATTCCTTCTATATGAGCATGTCATGCTAATAAGCTATGAGTGTGTGGCGCACGTTTCACTTGTGTCAGCACTAAAGTCTGACATGACGAGGTTCTGACCAGGGCGATGAAGCGATCATAGGGAACTCGACTCCACACAAACCAAAGTGTAGTGAATGCTGCGAGTCCACATATCCAGCTATAATGTGACTCGGGTTAGTTTTGATTGGGTAATGTAAGCAAAAAGTATTGCAATGTTGGACCAGTTTTATGACCAGTGGTGGAATGTAAAACAAAGTAAGGTATACTAATACTTCCCCAGCCACTGTTTTTGTCCCATGCTCTTCTCTTAATGGGCACAGACATGCTGCCTCACGGAAACAGCCCGTCTCCCTGGAATGATTGGGAGCGTGATAAGCGCTCCCTCCTCTTCCTGCTGTCCAACACGGCCAGTCCCATTCAGTCCAGTTATTTCCTGCTTCCTGCCTCCTTCGCAGATCTGCCAGTATAGACGAGTGTGACCAACATGTTGTAAAATGAAGCTCCATTCACTGCAGATCAGCGAGCAAACATGAAGAAAGGGAACTGGGCTTTGGTTTGGATCAGTTCTCAGTTTTTTTTAATCTCGCATGAGAAAGTGAAACTATTTTACATTCTCTGAGAGGTGAAATGGCGCAGCAACACAACCTGATGGAACGGAAAAAACTCTGCTGTTCAATCTGTCTGGATCTGCTGAGGGATCCAGTGACTATTCCCTGTGGACACAGCTACTGTATGAGCTGTATT
>CALSCE010009773.1:528061-545861 GCA_943593645.1 Bovichtus variegatus | reverse complement strand
ATACATACATATACATACATATATATACATAAATATATACATATACATACATATATACATATACATACATATATATATATATACATATACATATATACATATATACATACACATATACATACACATATATATATATACACATATATATACACATATACATACACATATATATATACACATATGTATATACAAATATATATTGCACGTGATGCACACAGTCGCATTGTTACCGTAAACGCGTGAGGACTCAGTTCGCAACTCAATAAGCAGCGGCACGAGCACATCCTGAACGCTCCCTGCGATAGTCCATATAAAATAATGCCTCGTGTCCACGTGGATTATAAATAGATTATATGGATAGGTCATTTCATTGAAGCTGCCCATGCTCTATATTAACAGTAACGTTTGTTCGGTGCTCCCTGCAAACTGTAAACATGACTGTGTTTTAGTAAAACATTTTTACTTTTAGGACTCAAAAGTAAGGTCTTTACACTGATGCGTTACTTAGACAGCTATTTTGTACTGTTCTGATACCAGGTGATGCGATTCAGTAAATACATAGCAAATACAGGGCATTATGCATTTACTGTAGTTATCTAGTCTCATTATTTTTTTTATTACATGTATATCTATTCCTTACTATAACTAATCCAGTCTTCATAGAACCATTAGAATGATGTATGCAAAACAATTGGAACACGTGTATATGAGAACTTATTTAATCATTCAACTATGATGATTACAGCCATAGCATGCATAGTAACAGACAAATACAAAGTACTTCAAACACTTTAAATATCAAAAGTTAAGAATACAATCAACACTTCAACGCTTATTCAAAGTCAGCGATGAGTCACATTACAGCCCCTGTGATTACAACTTCTTTAAAACTATTCTGATGGCACAAGTTCTTATTTGTAGAAAAAAAAAAAAAAAGACTTCCTGGTGAAAATTGGTGCAGGCTTTTGCTTTTAGTGTATTTGTTGTAATGTCCCCAGGTCAGCCATACTACCACAAGGTGTCACTATACCCACACTTTAAAATCTTAAAACAGAGACTTTAAGGTAACTCAACAACTGCTAACAAACTTCAACTTTCCTGACTTCCTTATGAATACAATCAAGGTATGTCTTTTTTTCTAAAGATACTAGAAGAATGCCGCTAAACAGAGTTTCTATATTGTGTAATTCTGACATTTTGTCCAGACTGAAGGGGGTGGGGATAATCTATTACATCAACTCCTGTTACTGTGGAGCTCTTAGTGTACTTGTCCTTTCAGTGCTTATTCTTTTCAAAGTTAATACAGTAGATTTTTGAGCAAATTGAAAGACTGATCTAAACCAGCCTCTGACCTAAACCAATCAACAACTTCCTGGTCCTGTAGCTTAAAATATAGCATCAATAAGATAAAATATAAAAGAAAAGAAAAACTTAAATCCACTTTAAAAGTGTCATAGCTCGTTTTCTTAAGAGTTTAACTACCTGTTGCATGGTTTTATAATAATAAAAAAAAAAGGTTCTGAACTACAAATACAAATTTTGTTCAACAACCATGTTATGGCTTTTTCAGATGACAATAAATCTACCAAAAGCCGTTAAGCATTTTTATGGAGAAATAAAACCTTATTTTTTATTTTATTGAAATACACTACAAAAAGATAGAAAAATAGTCGTAGTTTTAAGTTGGCAGCAAACTGGCTGGGCTCAGGAGGAGGAGAAGGAGGAGGAGAAGGAGGAGGTGGTGTAGTGGGATCACATGATGGAGCAGCCTCTCTTTGCAGTGCGAGGGTCACCCTGCACACAAACATTAATGGTTCCATTGAAAAACAACGCTACAAACCGTGACTGATGTTTGGCTATTGCCTGGCCTCAAGTAGTAAAACGCACAACCTTAAAATCTAGATCAACATTGAGGTTTCAAGGAAGGCTGACATGTTAGGATATAAACTTGTACGACAGACAGGCTACTAGTGGATCCTTCTGACTGTGTGACAGACAAGCCTTTTTCTGAATTGTGCGTTTATAGAAATATTTTTTAACATATGTACATTTAGCAGTTGGACTTAAATGTGAGGAGCTGTCAGTACTGAGCTGATAGTGTGGCCTGTAGCCTCACCTGCTGGTGGAAGTAGTCTTCCTCAGTCGCCTCCACTTCATTATCGTCTTCCTCACCTTGCTCTTCTACTGAGGTCTTATATGTTGTGGTTCGCTTTGCCACTTCCTGCCAAACACACGCACACACTGATGTCTTTAAAACATTTTCACTACAATATGATATAAAACAGTGAAAAGCAGCAAGCCTCCATATTTGAGAGCATTTTCTGACATTTCTGCATGAAGTTAGTTTAACGATTAATTCGATTATCAAAACAGTTGGAGATTATTTCCAGCTCCAGACGGGTGACTAGCCTCGAGGTTCGGTGTGTAAAGACTGAAGAGACTCAGGATGGATGCGTGTGGTGGTCTCACCTCTCCCTGGGGGTCGAGCAGCACCACATGGACGTCCAGCCCTGAACCCCAGGAGGACTGGTTCTTCCACACGACGTCTGTGGGAGGCTTGGAGCTCACACCAGCATCAGACGCCCAAACCTGCACGAAGCAAACAAAAGCCCAACGTCCTCTTAATATTTAACACAGTATTCACAGCGAGTGACTTGAGAACTTTTCATTTTAAAATTGCATTTGCATACAGTTTGCATAGATAGAGACGCATTGTTTAAAACGACAACCTTTTCTCTCAGTGTACTTGCTACAGGGTCTATATCCCACATGTAAAACCAGTTAAGCTCACTGCATGCATCAGCTTATTTATACATGAGACGAACATGTTAAGTCACCTCTTCTCTTGCATTCACCAGGAAAAAGTGCTCAACTGTAGCACACTTAAAAAAAAAAAAAGCATGAAAACAACACGTTTCTGTGCCCTGTGATCAGAGTCATTTAAAGCGTGTAGCATTAGTTATTTATTTAACATTTTATCACTCAACATATTCCACTCTCTCCCTCTCATCAGTCCGTTTTATACAGAGATCCCTCGGCACTGCTGGAAGAAGAGTGCTCATTACACTGGCTTTGCTTTTATACACTGAACAAACGGGCATGGTGCAGCCCCAGCTGTGCTTGTACAAAAGCATGCTGGTGTGTCGGAGTCTGTGTGTGTGTGTGTGTTGCCGGCTGTCTCTTTTGCACAGACGCCGATCCAGCTGTGTGACGACCTTAGTGGCGAAGCAACAAACTTAAAGACAAATATCGGCCGATAGATCGAGCAGTCTTAATGTACCCCATCCCTGCTCGAGAGAAATATATAATAATAATAATAATAATATATAGCATTTCTAATATTTCTCTCCTTTTCTTCCTTAAAAACCTTTAAAAAATGACTGACATGGATTTAGGCTGGACATCACTTCTGAACAGGTTCAGCAGAAAATTATTAGAATCCAACTAAAGACAAACTCTTACCGTGACTCTCTGGCCAGTCTTCAGTACATATTTGGGTGTGAACTTGTAGGTGACTGAAGCATTTTCAATCGTCTTAATCATCTCATAACCGACCATTGCCTGATCCTGAGCCAAACGCAAAGAATTCAGTCAGATACAAGAAGGGCGTAACGGATCTCCAAAAAAAAAAAAAAATAAAAAAATAAAAAAAAAAATAAAAAAAATAATATATATTCAGCTGCATCTCCACATAAGCATGAAGGAAGTAAAAGCATGCTCACCTCATCCCCACTGTTGTGGAGGCAGATGAACTTGCCGTCTGTGTCGATCTCGTCGATGCAGATGGGCCCTGTGGCGGAGGCTGAGTGAGCGATGGACACCGAGCTGCTCGCTTCCTGTTCCTCCACATCAACGCGCTTCCTCTTTCCCTGAGAGGTGTGCACGCTGCGACTGCTGGACGAAGCTCGAGACACCGTGACACGAGTTGTAGGACTGGGAGACAGCTTCAGTCTGGGGGAGGGGAACATTAAAAACGCTCAGAGGATGTCGGAATGGAGGACAAATGTAACTGATACTTGCACGTTCTCTGGGTGCTCACCTTTCTTCTTCTCCCTCCAGAAGTTTGCGGTAGGCATTGATCTCCATGTCCAGTGCCAGTTTAACGTCCAGCAACTGTTCGTAGTCATTCAGCTGTTGTTGCATCTTGGCCTGGATCTCGGCCACCTCGCGGTCTCGGTCTGCCAGCATCTTGCGGCTCCGGTCTTTCTCCTGAGCCAACGCAGCTTCCAGCTCCACTATACGATCACGCCAACCACGAGTCTGAGTAAGGACAAGGAGGTCAGAGTCTGAGGTGGCGATGATGCCCATGAGTCACATTCAAAAAGCTTCGACTTTGGCACCAATAAAATCCTTGCGCAGACGAGAACTAACCCAAATTCAGGGTTGGAATACCTTTTGTGTGTACACTACATGCAACTTTTAAAATGACTTGCACCAAACCAAAAAATAAAGCACAAAAGTGTTGTTTATTTATCCTTCTTTTACGACACTTCCAACTGAAAGAATTCCAACATCTAAAAGATTACATCATGTCACATGCCTCGCCGTAGGTGGAACCTAAAAGTGGAGGGCCGGTCAGTTTGATCACATAACTACGACCGTGGCTTATTCAATAAATTAAACAAAATTTTTTATCCAAATGCCCACTGACAACATTTAAGTAAGTTTATAATTTTTTTTTAAATACATTTTTATCTGTAGTAATGTGCTGTACATAACTTATTTTCTGTACAAAGTAACAATTTTTTAGTTTTTTAGCAAGATGGTAAAAGTCAGCAAACTCAGGAAATGATTTTATTAGATTTTAAACATGAGGACATTTTCTATGCGTTACAATGCATTTTAATTTAAAAACACCCCCCCACGTCCAGAACCGACCAAAACAAATCCATCACCAACTGGTTTTTTTAAAAAAATTTTTATTTATTATTATGACAGTTCTCATATGAAGAAATCGCCAATGTGTTGTAATGTAATTTGAGTTTACTTTCGATTTAATTTTTATCAAAAACTGTACAGTAAAAATTATTTTCTCCGTCTTGTTTGGCCCCAGTACTGTAACAGCATGAATAGACAGGCACCACAGTCCATCAGCGGCTGCCCCGCAGTGTTTACGGTGCTGCTCTCTCAGTCTGTGTTTTAGTGTCCTCTTTTCAGGCAGCGGCATCATCAGTTGACAATTGGCAGCCCTGACCAGTTACATGCACCGGCAAAAATTACACCCGCAGCTCAAATTGTACGTGCGCTTGCATGTGTATTTGGAGCCCTGCAATGTGACGCGTCGCTGAACGAGATACTGAGGGATTTTTGTTGGCTTAAGTTTTTCTTTGACATGGAGAATTTACCCGAAATGACAAGTTAGTCAGTCATTGAAGTAAACAATGTGAACAGGAAGTTGGATCAAGAGATGTGAAAAGAATCCTGTGACTGTACAATATTTGGTACATTATTCACACAAAAAAAGGTGAGTATTTTACCAGACGAGGAAGATTTCACAGAGTTTAGATGGGGGTTGGGGTAGGGCTGTCTGAGGGCTTTGTCGACACTGAAAGCGTTTAGGAAGCCCAGTTTAACCTGTAGCAGTCTCCAATTGTGAGGTCAGAATGTCATGACGAGAACAATTAATTTAACGGCGCCCACAACATTGATGAGTCTGATAAACAGAATAAAACAGAGTGAAGAATCAGCTGCACAAATCTTAGTCAAGCTGCATAAACATGTGATTTACAGTCTGCGAAAATGCAAAGCTGTCTGGAACCTTTCCCAACAGGACTAATCTGAAACAAATGTTTCTTATCTTTACAGTTGCTGCCAAAGAATGGTGTTAGAATGGGTTTGGCTAATTCTAATCAAAAAATAAAAGTTAATGAATAAAAGTAGATTGTTAACCTCCTTCTGCATCCCTGCCAGCTGGGCGGAGAGGCTCTCGATCCTCAAGCTGGACTCTCTGAGCTCCTCTCGGGCCATGTTGGCCGAGGCTCCGTTCATCTCTGACAGCCGCCGCAGGTCTTCCAGCTGGAGGCAAACACACAGATGGTTCGAGAGTCAGCAACATCAACACGGTTTGCCTTTCATCACACCCTGAAAGAGGAACTGAGCAGTCACTTCCTGACACGCAGGAAGTTAGTAAGATGCCGTTTGGTATGTTGGCTTTCTACATGCGTAATTTACAGGTTCACATGACTGCACTTTTACAGATTGTTGCTTACTTGCACATTGTTCAGGAGGATGATTTTAACTGGTCCGTATACGTACTGGAGAAATCAAGTGTATTTTGGCATTCACTTTTATAATTTATTATAGTGTCATTACAAGCAGTTGGACAACCTGTGTTTTCAAATAATCTTCACTTTTTTTTTCTTCACAATCTTCATTTTCACTCTTAATGGATCATACATAAAAGGCCCAATTGAGGTTTTGTGTAGCAGAAGACTCCCGGCAATAACACTGCCTTTTCATCTTAGAACCCAGTTGGCACAATTGCATCTGAAAAACGGAGAAAAAAAACCACTGAACTGAACTGGACCATGTAGTTCCAATTAAGTGAAATGCTCCAGTGTACAATGATATTTCAGACAACAGTGGTCTTCCAACAGTTTGTGTTCGTCCCTTTCAATGTATACCGTTATATTTATATTTAAGTTGCTTTGTAGAGAAATTCACTGAAAGAGTCACATATAGCTCTTCACATGTAACGGATTATTATGCGATTAAAGAATATGTACCAAGACAGCATATGTGCGGACGGTGTGTGTATTCATACTTTGGTCACATGGGTGCTCTCCATGTTGTCCTTGTAGATCTTGATCTGCTCGTCATTCTGGGCCCTCATGTCAGACAGGGCCTGAGTCAGTTTATAGTCATACTCCTCCTTCCGTCCAGAGTCCACCTCCACCAGCCGGGTCTCGTAGCGCTGCCGGGCCTCCTTCACTTCCTGTAGCACAGCACACAGTCAGACAGTATTCTTTTATTTAGCTACACTCAACCCCTCAGTCGGACCGCAGGAAGACATCAACACAGGTTGCACAAATAAAAAATGTAAAAGTAGATTGAAATCGCTGCAGTTTCATCGTCTTGTCAGTCTCATTATGTTCCAGAGAGCAGCTGCTGGGTCAAGTGCAACACCTAGTGGTCATTTGGTATACCGGTCTGGCTTAATATCAAACAAGTTTAAACATTTTTACACCAGCCCAACCCTATGCAGAGGAAAACCAACCGTTCTGCATCAGGATCATTATGCCATGCATGAACCCTCAATGTCAGAGTCTCGTCTACTATGACTTGGTATATTGTCAAATTCTGACCTCTTCTTGCATGCTCTTACGGAAGATCATATCCTCGGTCAGACTTTGGCAGCGGTTTTCCAAATCAACACGCATCAGCATCTCATCTGCAAGGTGCTTCTTGGTCTGAGCGAGACTTGTATCCAGCTGCCAACACACAGAAACAACAAGTAGTGCTTTGAAAATAAGTAAAGATGGCTGAAAAAGGGTTATCAAGTTCTGTAACAGCTCTGGGAGAAAATGTGGCCACACAACCGCAAATATCATTTTGTTGAAAGTACAAGATTCAGAATAAAAGCACATAATATTTACAAATACTTTTTTTTTTTTACTAAGCTTCTCTCTGCATCACTACTTTAAATAGTCAAAAGGAACAGGTACAGAGGGGAGGAAAATGTTTCGAGCCTAATCATATTAACGTTACAGCAGTGCTTTACCTCCTGCAGCTGCTCCCGCAGGTCGGCCAGTGTGGCATCCAGGCCTCTATTCTCAGACAGTACTGTCGCCAGCATGGCCTCTTTAGAGTTCAGCTGAACCTCCAAGTCCCTCAGCCGGGCCTGGGCTCCTGCTGCCTCAGAGTCCTTCTTGTTGTAGCTGGAAAGAGGATGACATGGTATGGTGAGAGCATGAGGAGGACAGTGTTTCGATCCCCGGCCTCTGCGGTCAGCATGTCAAAGTGTGAGCAAGATACTGAACCCCAAATTGCTGTGTGCGAGAATGGTAATCACTGAGCATATAGCACCTTGTAGCCTCTGACTCCATATGAATGTGTGTGAATGGGTGAATGCTGACATGTTGTAAAGCGCTTTGAGTGATCGTGAAGATTGGAAAAGCGCTATATAAATGCAGTCTATTTACCATTTACTGGTACAGGCGATTGTAATGTTAAAGCGATTCCCCAGTTTAAAATATGTTATTTTAATTTTTTCTCCACAACCATCTGGCGACCCCCAGCAATTATCTTGGGACCCCATGGGGGTCGTTGAGAACCAATGCAATATGCTATACTCTTGTCTTTATGGTAGGGCCTATGCTGCAAAAATATACATTTACCAGTTTATAAAAAGGTCCACCCTCCCATACTGCTAAAATAATGCAGTCTGGGAGGTGGTAGTCTGGTGGTCTAGTAGTCAGGCTTTCTAATAGAACACTGGAAGGCTGTAAAGGCTGCCACCATTGAGGCCCTGAGAAAGGCTCTTAACTGTCCCTGTAGTTAGTTAGTTCACTGTAAGTCACTCTGGATAAGAGCGTCTGCTAAATGACCTGTAATAAAATAATTAAAGTTTCTAATATTTTGTTCACTCAATCAATGAGGGTAGACAACCCCATTCAGTAATAGGTAAGGCAGAAGTAAAACATTTACAAAAGTAAACAGGGTCCAGGGATCTTATTTGTCATGTTTGCATTAATTGTCATATGTTTCCGGTTTTGGTTAGGCCATTCAAAAATAAAAGCATGTTATGTCATGAATACTTTGATTAAAAAAAAATAAATCAAATAGATAAATATAGATGAAAGACGCATTACACTTTCAAAAACATTGGACATCCGTTTCCCAGCTCTGAGCCTGGGTTAACTAAGTCAACAGTGGAACAGTTTCAATAGGTTTGCGAGTAAAGAGGTCAGCTATTTTCTCATGGTGTGTCTGAGGGTTACAATGGGCGGGTGGGACTGCTGCGGAAGTGGACAAACTATGAGTCGAATGCAGAGTGGTAGGTCTGCTTTTTCACATTTTACTGAGAAACTTTAGCTGGGAGGCAAAACCACTGAACCGATGGACTCTCACTCCACAGGAACACTAAGATCATACCAGTGCACAACAAATACCTCAAATATTTTAAAATTGCATTATTACATAAGGATGAAAAAAGAGAGGACCAATGTTTTTAGTCTTTACTGGTGATGAAATGACGACAACTTAAATAAATAGTCAGACAAAATAAGCACATTGAAGAAGCCGCTTTGGCTTCTTAGCTCCTAATGACTAACGCTCTGCATAAATATGTGCAGTCACTGTATGTTAAATAGAATCAATGTGTAAAATAAACCAGAATTTAAACTTAAATCATTAAAACAAGTTGAACTAACAACAGAATGTGAAGCAGGAACAGTGCCGACGTTGTGTTAAAAGACGTCTGTGTGTTGTGTTGCAGAGATATCTACTGAAGTTAGCATGGTAACAGCTAGCTGCTCCATCCAGTGTGTAATACCACTTGTTCCTCTAGAGGTGATAGTGAGTCAGTGTAGCTCCAGTCTGCCTCAGTACAGAGGGAGAAGAAGAACAGCTGCCTGACTCTCTTGTCAATAATACAGTTGTGGTCTGTGTCTGTTTTATACTTTGTTTAATTGATAATATTCAAAGTGACAGAAACAAGCAAACCCCCCCACACCACCTCTCTTCTTCCTCACAGCTGCCAGGAGGCAGTTTTAGCTGAGTGTAAACGGCCAGAGCCGCTGGTTCTGGCTGAGCTCAAGTCTCTTTGGCCGCTGACTGAGGCTCCGTCTGATGGAGGAGGCTGCAGATCGCTCTCCTCCCAAGAAGGAAGATGAGACGAATATGCGGTCGTTTTCTAGTTTCTGCCACTTTGGATTTATTCTAATAAACAAAGTAACGTAACGTTACACAGACTACAGCAGTAAACACAGATGGATCAGCTCCACGTGAAGATTATAAAACAGCAGAGTTTTCTGACCGGAGATCAGAGTTTCTGAAGTTTGGTGGAATTTTGCAATTTCTTGCCCTGCTGACTGACTGACAGGCATTACACAGTAACTATATCAACACTAGAGAGAGACATGTAGCTATAGAATACATTACACAATATAAAGAATACATTTGAATACAATAAATATGCCAAACTACTACAACTAAAATATAAACCAGTTAACATACTACAGTAGGCTTTTTTTTTTTAAATTACTGATGACTTTCAAATTAGATCGTACGAAGCCAGCAGTACAGGTGAAATACTTTCTAGCAGGTGGCTCGGAACTACAAATTGCACCTTTAAGTCACTGCATGATACGTTGGAACAATGTTCAAGAGCTATGGCCAATGAGCTGGTGTAATTTCGAAATTAATAACAATGTTATCTTCCTTGAGGTCTACAAGGTATTTACAGAACTGTGGATTTTGTGCACCTGTGTGGTGCTACTGCATACCAACAGCAAGCCAAATCTTTTCCAGAGATGCCACATAGGAAGTAAACATGCAGAAAGTTATAGATCACAGCTTAATGTATGTAAAGTAAATACTGTACAATCCAGTTGTCACAATCCAAATACAAGGCACGTGCCGAACATCGAGATGAAGTGGACTGTTGGGTCAAGTCAACTGGCCCAGAGACTCAAACAGGCGGTCATTGCCAACTGTTCTACTGTTGGCAGTGTGCCGAGCAGACACAGTATGTCCTCTGTTCAACAACACACAGCAGCTCCACACACGGCACAGCACTTGTGCGTCCTACATGTGTGTGCTTCGGATGCAGTATACTGAAGACTTGTGCTACATTTATTTAGCAACAACAGCGGCCCTCTGCAACGTTCTCATCCCACAGGCTGGTGAAATCAAAGTTGTTTTCAGCTAATTTGGGTTCACACAAAGCCAAAAGGAACATGAAAATACACACGGATATGGCTGCCAATTTGCTTGGCGTTTATTATGGGGGGGGGGGGGGGTGTAACATCAACTAACAGGCATTCTATTTCTGAAAATGCAGTTGAATCAACACATGTTCAGGAGGAAACATCCACATAGTCTATTCATGCACGTTCTCAGCAGCTGTGAGCAACAGTCACAGCTGGCAAATTCAGATATATGGGAGCACACACAAAACACACTCACAAGTAGAAATACATATGTGCCATGCATACATGACTACAAATAAAACCCAATATTCAATTTTGAATGTTAAAATTAGGTCATATAGGCTTATGTCTGATGCATATTTCCTCAACACACATTCTGTGTATCACTTCAAATCAGACAAAAAAAACTAAATGTGATTAAATCACAGGTACATTTCTCTAAACAAAAAATGCTGGTTATTAAAGCTATTTATTAGTGTATTAGACGTGGTAAAAGTTACATTTCAATAGCCGGTTTAACTTTTATTCTTTTTCAGTAACACAAACAATGGTGGGCGGGTATAGGCCACTGTCAATCATTTAAAAAATATTCTTTATAATTTCTACCATTTTTAAAGCTAGCTACATAAACAACTGTAAGAGTGGATTCTAACGAGCTACAAAACAATCTAAGCGACGGTCAAATCCAAAAAGTCGTTTTTACTTGTTTTGATTATTTTATATAGGCCGAGTTTGAGAGGCGCGCTCACCAGACGAGACAACGTAACGTTAAGCTCCTCACGTTACACGGCATTACGTGCGTGATGTTGTGGCTCGAAAATCAAAGTCAGCATTTACCCTTTAGCTAATTATCCAGAGTTCCTGTCCGTATTAGACTGTATTAAAGTGTTAAAAGGCTTACTTCTGTAGAAGCTGCTCATGGTCGGATTTGATTTTTCCCAGCTCAATCTGCAGCCAGGCCCGCTCCTTGGAGGACTCGTCCAAACACCTTCTGGCGTCGGCTAGCTCAGTCTCGTACAGGGCTTTTAGTCCAGTTACCTCCCGACTCCTCACGTCTTCCTTCTCGTTTATTTGCAAATGGAGTACATCGTTTTCAGACTCCAAATTGCGGACCTTGTCGATGTAAACGGCCAGGCGGTCGTTGAGGTCCCGGAGCTGCTGCTTCTCCTGCAGTCTGCTTATCCTGGTCGGGCTCAGCGGAGTGCCGCTGCCGCACGTGGTTCTCTGCCCGGTCGGAGTTGCAGCCGCCGTCGCCATTGTAGAAGACTAAATAACCCGTATGAAATACCGTAACCAAACTAAAACGAGACACGGATTAACGATTTCGCTCCAACCGCTCAACAACAAGCAGGACTTCCGAAAAACTCTCCTGGAAGTATATCCTGTCTTTTCTTATCCGAATGAAAGAGGGGTTTGGCTTCCTAATATGGCGGCTCATTGCATATTTCCACGTTGTGTACCACCAGCCAATGGCGTAGCTCGACGCAATGCGTTCTTTCAACTTTAACTTTTGTATTCACTTGTAACTCTTACCGGCGTGTGCCGAAACCGCCCTTGGCAGGCGGAGTCGAGTTCCATCGTGCTTTCTAAACCCTGATTTGTGCGGCGGACCCCGTTTGATGAATCCGAGCGCTGTCTGACTTTTCTGATAACGGCTGAGGCTGAAATCATTTCATTGTTTAATTTCTTCCCGTAGAGGCTCCTGTGCTATACAAGGCGATAATAAAGTGTTCACGGCGGAAAGGAAAACAAAATGTGTAACCTGTATGACACAATAAAGAATAACACAGAAATAATGGCAATGACCCAGATATAAAAAAGTTATTACATTTACAGATACTAATTGTTTTGTATTGTTGGTTATTTACATACAGTGCCATGCAAAGACCCTGCCTTCAGGGCAGAGCTGAAAACAAACAAACTGCAGAGGAAACACTGAGCAAATGCAGGAACTGTTAGTTTTGGACAAGAGTTTCTTCCATTTGGTTTAATTAAGAGGGGAAACTCCTCATACTTTAAGAGGACACTAAACCAAATTTTGGATCTTTTTGTGAAGAACGTTTTGAACATGACACCCCAAATAGATATGTTAAAAACAGGAAGGCCGTGAAAAAACGTATAATATTATGTTTAGTTAAATAAAGTATACTGTACAAAGTGTGTTATTTTAATGTACTGCTGTTTTATTCTTTAAACTCTCTGGCGTTATCACTAGTATGATTATATGTTTCGATCACATATGTTACTTAATAAAAATAAAAATGGCTTTCATTTCCCGTGCAGAACATTTGAAGGTCTCTATGTGATAAGTTCTAGTGATTTAACATCTGGCATCTTAAGACGTTAAAAGTGTGTTTAAATGTTCAATCCTAACATCTTGATGCGTTCACTCTCATGCTTTAGGGGTAGACTGCTGTGGAAGATTTCCTCTGGGGTTTTTACACATCAACATTGCAATCTTTTTTTTCTTTTTTTAAACACTGTTCCTTTATTTCATATTATAATTACAAAACATATTTGACAATATGTTGTTAAAGACCATGGGAGATTGGGAAAGAGTTTGACAGTTAATATCGGTGGGGAGTGATTTTATTCACCGCTTCAGTGCATAATGTTAAAGTACATACCAAACTTGAGCTGGCTGCAGATCCATCACCCCTCAGTCCACAGCAAGGTGACTATGTAACAGTCATGTGACAGGCATCCACATCTACACAGCCCAAAAAACCTGAGGGTATCAGACATACAGTGTAGGCATGAGACAGCCCTACCTTATAAAGGGAGCAGGCCCAGCAGTGCAAGCCAATCAGTCAACACTGGAGTGATAACACGCCAGAGGATTACTCATTCAGATTCTATATTTGTGTACAGATGTAAAGATCTTCTGTGATAACACACATGAGAGACTGGACATTTTAAAGTGTAACATGTCTTGTAATACACAGTTAACAGTAACACGGAAATCCATGTGTTGACATTTCTTTGTCATGTGACACTGAGTGGCCAAACACTTTAGCTATGGCTGTCAGGAAAACAAACTTTTTTAGCTTTTAATCAGTTGCACAGTACAGACACATTCCATAACATCTGTATTTGAACAAGTCAGGCATTATAGAGGCAGGATGTGATGCTTTCAGCCTCTTTTCTTTTTTTCCATGCTTGCAGCAGCATGCAGACTGCAGTGAGTTGTAAAATAATCACATCAAGGACGAACAGTGTCTTCAGTTCTCTCACAGATCATGTCACTGATGGATTTAAAAGTAGTTCTGCATGACTTGATTGACGACCATCATCAGTGCCGGGAGGCTCCGCCCCTCTTCTCACCACTATAGCTTCATATAGATGACATCATACAAGTGTAGAACAATAGCTTCAAATAAGCCATACCAAAGTAAGAGCAACAAAGAGAAACAATAGAGTAAAAATTCAACCAATAGCTTCAAATAAGTCAACCAAGTGCAAAAGTAACATTTTATTTTTTACATTTTTTTTATTGACCAAAGTGCAGTGGAAACAGATGGGTTTTCAGTCTGCGACGGAAGCTGTGAAGACTTTCTGCTGACCTGACATCCATGTGGAGCTCATTCCACCATTTTGGGGCCGGGATGGCAAACAGACGGGTTTTGTTTGAGGGATCTCTGGGTCCCACTCACAGTGAGGGAGCAGCGAGCTGATTGGTAGATGCAGAGTGAAGTGAGCGAGCTGGGGTGTGTGGTTTCACCGTGGCATGATGTAGAAAGAACATGATCCATTCACAGCACGGGAGGCCAGCACCAGAGTCTGGAAGCAGATTGGGGCAGCCACTGGTAACCAGTGAAGGGAGGAGGAGAGGTGCAGTGTGGAAGAACTGGGGGAGGTTGAAGACCAGTCAGGCTGCATTCTGGATGAGCTGTAGAGGTCAGAGGGCTCATGTAGGGAGTCCAGCAGGAGCGAGCTGCAGGAGTCAAGACGTGAGATAACAAGAGCCTGGAGCAGAACCTGTGTGGCCTTCTGAGTCAGAAGAGGACGTATCCTCCTGATTTGTGTGAAGATATCTCCACTAACACTGATATCTGCAGCATTCCATACTTTCTTTGTACATTTTTTTTGGTTTTAAATGTAAAACGGAATGATAATTTTACAGTATCAACAACAATCCTTATAAGTGTACGGCGAAGGTAAGCACTTTTATGAAAAACAGCACCATTTATGTATGGAGACCCAAAGTGGTAAATACAGTAAATAATATCACCATTAAATTATTAAATTATCCAATGCACTTTTAAAGCTCAGCTCAGCTCATGATTATGAAATGTAATTTCATCCAGCATCGTTTCACTCTAACATAATTAATTGCAGCTTATTTTTCTTTCATTTCTATACTATACTACTATATTTCCAACCAGTCGGTTTTGATTTCACAATGCCATGTTTCCCAATGACTGTTTTTATCTCCTAATGCCACTTTTCACCACAAAGTCTTTACATGTCAATCATGTCAAACATGGACAAGTGGTCCTTAAATTGCTCAGAAAATAAAAGGAAATTTGAAAATCTACATTAATCATGAGACTGCTTCATCCGCTGATGAAGCTCATGTGATATGTTTGAAAGGCCCAGAACAGCTACTAAAAGTGCCTTGTGAGATTGTTTTGTCACTCTTGTCCAAGGCTCTTTTTTTTGCACTGTACTCCAGTATGTGTGTTCCAATGTGTCATTATTTTTAGTTCATGGTTTGATGGACGCGACCCGACCCCGGATAAGCGGTTTGAAGATGGATGGATGGATGGTTTGATGGACTGTTTATTAATTAGACATTGAGACATTTATCATTTTGGAAACTTGTGCGTCAGTGCTGTTTTGTCTGGATGTAAAGCTTAGCTAGCATGGGTGTTGTGTAGGAGATGGGAAGGTTTTTAAGTAAGCTGTATTTTTTATTAAATAGCCAAACTGACATTTCCTAGAGGTTAAGCATGTTGTAAACGGATATTAAACACATTACAGAGTCAAATTGTATTTCTTATGTGGAGGGAATGACCTGGTCTTTTTATACTAATGTCTCAAAAATTGTTAACCTCTGACTTAGTGTGCTATGTTCACATGATTCAGTTTAAACTAAATGTACTCTGGAAGGAAGTTAGTGATGCTTTTTCAATTTCATTGTATTTCTTGGGAATTAATTATTCAATGTAGATTTATTGCAACACAACTGACAACTATAGTTGATGTAACTTCATTTTTCACATTAATCATCTTAGATTTTAAAAACATTTATATATTTTTACTCTTACAGTTAGTGTGTATTATTGAGCTTTGTTAACTCAAAATACCAAGAAGTTCACGAAACTAAAAAAGTTGGACAATGTTTGCCCCATTTGTTTTGAGTTAAATCTAAGAAACACTTTTTACAGTGTTGATTTGTGTCTGCACATGTGATTGGTTGATGAAAAATCTAGAAGAACACCAGATTTTTCCTGGCTAAGTATTTATTGGAAAAATAGTTTATGCCTAAATTCCATGTGTTACACAAAATGAATCCTGTGTTTTCAGCATGTGCTGTTTTCCAAGCTGACACGGACACTACAGTGTGCAGCAGCAGCTCGCACAGTACTGGAACTTTGGCCCTGTGTAGGCTGAGCTACTGATGAGAACATTAAAACTCCACATCAGCTTTTTCTCTTTTTTCTTTTCAGTAAACAGGACCACCACAATAATGCAAATACACCACCAGGTATGTAAGCTGAATAAAACGTTGAGATTTGTTTTAGTTCCATGCTGCAGTGGCAACAGAAGCATTGAGAGGCAAGTGAGAAACAATAATTCGGGTGATCCATTTTCTAAGTCTGATCTAAATAGTTTTCTCTTCTGTGTTTATGATTTAAGAACAGGTGGGGGGAAAAAAGAGGTGGGTTTTTTCAGGATAATTTTTCTAAGTTCCTTTTTTTTTTTCATCGGTGAAACAGGTTAGGTGTTTAGTGTGCATGGAGAAATGAAAACTCACCTGGAATAAAAAAAGGAATGCTTTTAGTCCTGTTTAGAACATGGACTAGTGATGCACTTCAGCTTCTTGTGGTCAAAATGATTATTACAACAATAAACACTTTGAAAAAATCTTTCCGCTTTGGTCCTCATGACGCAAATGTCGTCATCCACCATGTCCGCTGGTGAATGATAGCTGGTACAGTGTAGAAAAGTATTTCTACCAGTTTCTTTTTCATGTACTTCAGGATTCATTAAATTTTATTTTTTTTTACGAAAACATTCAAAAATTATGCGTTCAATGTGAATTTGATTCCTTTTTTGAATTTCTAAAAGCATAGAACTCTTTTAAGTCTTTGGCATTACAACTCCAAATAAATAAAAAATAAAAAAACATTTATATACCTCTGACAAAGTTTGATAAACTTCAAATAGGGATTATGATTGTCAATAAAACCAAACTAAAATTCCCCATAATAAATATATGCAAAGTGAAGTTGGCTGCAGGGATCAATCTGGCAAAGACACTGCAACCTCAAGATGCCTCTCACACACACACACACACACACACACACACACTGACTGACGAATGGTCGACCTTTATCTGCTTGATATCAGACCCGTTTCGAGAGTTACAGAGGGGACCAGAGGGTTTATCTTTACCTCTCCGCGTCACTATTGGGAGCGTCTGCACAAACCGATGAAAGAGAGCTAAGGAGAAAGTGGGATTTCAACAGAATGAGGTGCTCTGTGTGTATTGATGCTTCAACAGTTCACAATAATCTGTTTAAAGAGGTAAAAAATCAAAATAAAATCAACCAAACAAATGTTAACGCAAACAACACACTATCCTACTACAATTCAAACACAATCCTTGCCTAAGAGTAAAACAGGAGTGAGAGAGGGCCCAAAACATTCCTAATATAATAATAATAATAATAATAATAATAATAATAATAATAATAATAATA
>CALSCE010009773.1:392856-439069 GCA_943593645.1 Bovichtus variegatus | reverse complement strand
TGCCACAAGGATATAAAGACAGTCCTGGGATGTTCAACCAAGCCCTTAAAAAAGACCTGAGTACATTGAAGCTGCCAGATGGAGTGACTCTAATACAATATATGGATGATCTGCTCTTGGCTGGACCCGACGCTACAACGTGTCTGGACGCCACTAAACAACTACTACTCCTATTGGCCAAAGCAGGATATAAAGTAAAAAGAGAAAAAACGCAGATCGCAAGAAAAACTGTTACATTCCTGGGAAGAATGATTGCGTCAAACAGCCTCACTCTAACGCAAGCACAAAGATCATCCATTCTCTCTCAACCAAAACCCAATACAGTCCAGCAGATGCTTGCATTCCTAGGACTAACTGGATACAGCAGAACCCACATACCTGATTATGTGGATTTGACACAACCACTGAGAGACATCATCGCAGAAGCAGGAAACCGAAACTTAACGGCCAAATTACAATGGACAATACCGGCTGAAGAAGCTTTCACTCAAACAAAACAAGCATTGGGACAAGCCGCCCATCTAGCCACACCGGACTACAATAAAGATTTTTTCCTGGATGTTTCTGAATCAGGAGGGGTGGTGAATGGAGTCCTGTTTCAGAAAAAAGGGGGAGAGAGACAAGTACTGATGTACCACAGTTCCAAACTAGACAATATAGAAAAAGGACAAACCGGGTGTGCAAGGCATCTAGCTGCATTAGCTAAAACAATTGAGAAAACCGCACATGTAGTAATGTGCCATCCACTAAGGGTAAACACTATACATGGAGTGGTGGCATTTTTAAATTCACAAGCATTCACATTTGCCCCAATCAGAAAAATTAAAATTGAAAACAGCCTAACCAAACCACACATAACCTATGAAGTAGGTTTAACAAACATGGCCAAAGGACTGAACTCGGATGACCAAATACCCCATGACTGTGAGTTTGTGTCCCAGAAGGACCTGAGAATAAGACAAGATCTAGAAGCGGACCCCCTAACTCACCCGGACATGACTTTATATAGCGACGGCTGTTGCTATAAAGGAGACAAAGGAAATGTGGCCTCATATGCTGTAATCCAACAAGAAGAAGAACACACATGGATCATAAAAGCTGAAATCATCCCTCAACCCGCCTCAGCTCAACTGGCTGAAATAATAGCTCTTACCAAAGCTTTGGAACATGCAGAAGGGAAGAGAGCTAACATATACACAGACTCAGCATATGCACATGGAGCAGTGTATGTGGATGGACCACAATGGATCAGAAGAGGTTTTCTAACCTCCGCCAAAACACCAGTAAAACATGCTGAGCCACTCAAAGCTCTGCTGAAAGCTGCACTGTTGCCATCACAAATAGCAGTAATTAAATGTAAAGGACACCAGACATTGGATAATGCCATATCCAGAGGAAATGATGCGGCAGACAAGGCAGCAAAACATGTAGGAGGGTACAATAAACAAATGATATCATTAAATAGCGACACTCAGGAACAATTAACCACCGAAGACATTAAAAATATGCAGAAACATGCGGGACCATATGAACAAAATCAGTGGTTCCAGAAAGGCGCAACACAGGTAGAGGGATTATGGAGATCTCATGATGGTCGCATAGTAGCACCAGCAAAACTTATAAACCTGCTCATAAAAGAGGCACACGGACCCACACATGTAGGCCAATTAAGAACAAAAAGAGACATTGAGTTGCTATGGTGGCATCCATATATGAAAGAAATGGTAGAGAACTACATAACTGACTGTAAAACATGCGGTGTATTTAACAACAAAAAGGGATATAAATGTCCTATGGGCCGTTTCCCGGTCCCAGACGCTCCATTTAAGGATATTTGTATTGACTACACAGACATGGGGGCAGAGAATGTAGTGAGAGGAATGAGATACATGTTGGTAATGGTAGATCGGTTCACAAAATGGGTCGAGGCGATCCCCTGCAGAAAGGAAGATGCAAAAACAGTCATAAAGTGGTTACAAAATGAACTCATACCAAGGTATGGAGTTCCAAGATACATAAGATCAGACAATGGATCACATTTTACCAGTAAAAAACTTGCGGAAGTAGAATCATTTTTCGGCATAACGCATAAATTCGGATCCATATATCATCCAGCCTCTCAGGGTTTAGTTGAAAGAGCAAACCAGACCTTAAAGAACAAGATTGCTAAAGCATGTTTTGGTACTAAGATGAAGTGGATAGATGCAGTACCTTTGGCGCTTATGTCTATGAGATCCTCACAAAGTAGCAAGACTCACCTATCGCCACATGAGTTATTAACCGGACGACCAATGCCAGGACCTCCTAGAGAAGGAGGGCATGGACCTGTCTTGGATATATGGCAGATAGAAGCGGATGATTATGTTAAAGCTCTAACTAATATCATCCAAGTTTTGTCTACACAGGTCCAGATAACAGAGGGAACATCTGAGGAGGCACCTGATAATCTTGTTGGACCCGGAGACTGGGTAAAGATAAAAGTCCATAAACGAAAGTGGTCTGAACCTAGGTGGACTGGGCCGTGGGAAGTGGTGGAACGCACGTCACACGCACTCCGGGTAAAAGGAAAAGCGGGAGCTAATTGGCACCACCTCACACATTGTGTACCCGCTGAGGCACCTTCCCGCACATTAGGGGAAGTTAGAACAGATTTAGCTACGCTTGAACAAAATAGTATTGTTAAATTAGATTAAAGGCATAGAAACAAGTACACACCTTACTTAAAATACAAATTAAATCACCATGATCCAAACAGACCACAAATTAATCAAGAAACCTGAGAAATTATGGGGAAATCCAGGCTATCTCGCCATACTAGCCCTGATGGCCAATATGATAATCATCCCACTATTCTGGTGGGAATTACAACAACAAAAGACCATAGACAACCAAAGACAAAACACTAATACTAAAATCACAAACTGTACTCAAGCGGTCCTCCCACACTCCAAAACCCCAAGACTAAAATATCGAAGGTCCATTATACAACAAAACAAAGAACTAGAAATAACCATACCAGAAGGGAAGTGTGTAACGATACGTTTTGATTTATGCGATGTGGTAAATTGCGGAACAAACCCACTGGGGTGGAGGGGATATGATGTATATGGATGTATATTCCCTTTTGGAGAACCAACAGAAAACCCCTGGTGTCCTAGATGGGATGTTGTGTATTGGAACTCTAGGCCTGATGGCTACACACATAATCCAAGCAGTAACAAATGGTCCTCCTTCAAATCTCAAATCTCACTGGTAAGAAGTTTCCACATGGAAAAAACCGATAAATATAATCCTATAATCATGACATTTGGAAGTGAACTGACTAATCCCTTTGATAAAACAAAAGAACACGTGTTCCACCTTATCATAGGAATAGACGTAACGGGAAAAGATCCCATGGGCTCCATCAAGATTAAAATAGTAAAACCATCACACTCTTCTGGTACCCCAGTACCAGGGGAACAGCCCAGTCCCACACCCGAAACTGTAAAAAACAATCTAGTCACTTATCTCAATGTGTCTACTGTACAGAATACCATAGGAGTAGAAACGGGATATGAGGACAGAAACATTTGGTTAGATTGGATGGTATATTCTGCAAAACAGAGTAAAATGTCTGACTGTATTGCCTGTGCATCTGCCAGGCCTAGCCTGGGCACTATGCCTTTTCCCCTAAATATTCATAATGACCCACAGGGACAGTTGTGCATGTATAAATTGTACCAGGAAGAGTCCCCTGTTAATTGTACGTCAATAGCTCTATTGTTCCCAAAAACAAAGACTAATATCATTCCACCCCAATTCACACCCTATAAAGGACTTTATGATTGCATAATTAAAAACCACACAAAAGGTACCAAAGTAGGAATATTAAAATGGTGTAATTCCTCTATAACAGTAACTAATCAAGGTCTTAATTCCGGCGTAAATATGTCAATCATGAAATATTCCAGAGCAGATATATGGTGGTTTTGTGGAACTAAAACCTTGTATCCGGTCCTGCCACAGGATTGGATAGGGACGTGTGCATTGGTGCAATTAGTGATGCCTTTTTATGCGTTACCTATATCTGCTAATCAATTGACCGGACTCTCTTTTCGGCAAAAGGAGAACAGAGAAAAGAGGTCAGCCCCAGGAGGGAGTTTCAGCTCCACTGTGTATATCGATAATATAGGGGTGCCTCGAGGAGTTCCTGATGAGTTCAAAGCCAGAAACCAGATTGCTGCAGGTTTTGAATCCATATTCCTTTGGCCCACGATAAATAAAAATGTAGATTGGATTAATTACATCTATTATAATCAACAGCGTTTTGTAAATTACACCAGAGATGCAGTAAAGGGTTTGCACGAACAATTAGATAAAACCAGTTTGATGGCCTGGCAGAACAGAATGGCTTTAGACATGATACTGGCTGAAAAAGGGGGTGTATGCAAACTATTTGGAACCATGTGTTGTACTTTCATCCCTAATAACACTGCCCCTGATGGATCAGTAACCAGAGCCCTACAAGGACTAACCACTTTGAGCATTGAGCTAGCTGAAAATAGTGGCATTGAAGACCCTTTTTTAAGTGCCCTTGATAGAATGTTTGGTAAATATAAGACTTTGATAATGAGTACGATGTTAGCCATAGCAGTTATGTCTGCCATTTTGATATTGTGTGGATGCTGCTGTATTCCATGCATTCGCACCTTAGCCAACCGGTTGATTATTACAGCCCTCTCCAAGGAGCAAAGTCAAGGTCAGTTCTTCTTAAAAGAGCAGACCCAGGCATTAATTGACATACAAGATGACCCAGATCAAGAGGAGGATGAATTGTTCTTTTTGAAATAAAGAATTTTGTTTGATCTCCAAATGATTAAAGCTTTTAAAAATTGTTCTGCTTTTATACATGTCATATGCTATCTGTATTTTCACTGAATGTATTGATCAGAATGTAGTTTACACACCTTTAAAAGGTGTGTAAGGAGGGATTTGTAATAGAAATTAATGTCTTAGATGTTATAATGCACCTTTATCACATCCTTATTGAAAAGTATTATGAATGTTTAACTATTATGTGCCTTTATTATTTTCCTCATGTTTAAAAGTGTTAAATGTTGTTAAAATTAAGTGACTGTGCCTAAGAATAACCGATGAATAACCTGACATAATACACAATATTGTAAACTGTAAAAACGTAAGGGTACACCACTTCTTAAAAGGGTGACTGAAGATCTGACCGGAGCAGAGAAGCACTAAGAGGCGTGGACACGCTTAAGTGCCAACAAGGGGGCCAATAGGACCTGGACCCAGCCAACCAATGGGAGAAGACTATACCTGAAAGGCGGCGGATATAAAAGATCGTGTAAAACAATAGATCGGGGCTTGTCCTGTGAATCCGTGAGACAGAGTAACTACTTTAATGTGGTCTGTGGAACGGTGAAATAGGACGGACCGCAGCTGCGTACTTTTGTAATGTTCATCATATCATCATCGAATAAATATCGTTTACTTTAAGAGAAGTTTTTCCGCAATTGATTTCTACGGATCTCCTTTTCAAATTGAAAAACACGACAGTACACAAGACCCTCATGTCATCAGCAGGAGACCTCAGGACTCACTTTAAATGCATTAGTATGTTAGTGTTGAGCTGTAAAATTGTTTAACTGTGTAAGCTAGGGTGGGGAATGTATTTTAGAAACATTTTTCTTATATTTGTTGAAATACTCTTTACATCGCGACAGCAAGAAGTAAATAAATCAAATGGCTCACTAGTTAATTTATCAAATTGTTTTGCCGCTGCATTAAAAACAATCTAACACCAATACAATCCATTTCGCTAATTAAAAAGGGCTATACACTGTTTGCTTGTACTTCTTAATGAAATGTAAGAATATTTATTGTCCTGTACAGTATAGATATAGTAGCCTATGTCTTTATCCTTTACAGTATCTGTATTCTAGTTGTGGAAAGTAACTACCGGTAATTACATTTACTCAAGTAAAATGTAGTGCAGTACATTGTGGGCAATTTTGAGGTACTTGTACTTTACTTGAGTATTTCCATTTTCTGATAAGTGTACATTTTAGAAACATTGTATTTTTTACTCCACTAAATTCACACTATCTTACAGCTATAGTTACTAGTTACTTTTCAAGTTAATATTTTAATTACAAAACTTTTGATCATCTTAAAAAAGCTGATTGTTGTAGATTAAAATACCCAAAAGTATACGTATATAGGAGTTCAAATCAGCTCCTCCTCGACCTGCCACAACATCAACATAACGCTAACACATCAATAACAGTAACCCAATAATATCATATAATATATATAATGTATAATAGCAGTGTGAAATGGGGCATCCTGCATAGCTAGATACATACATCATAATATCTTTTTACACTGTGGTAAAAAGCGACTCCTTACATTCTACTACTTATTGCATTTAACATACTTTAGATTGTTTTAATTTCCTAAATTGCTCTTTGAAATGTGAGGTAGTTACTTTTCATTGCACTCTGCCTTGTCTGTGGAGCTGGTAACCGCACACACATGTCACACACACGGCTCTCAGTATGATAGTGACGAATACATTTCTAAATCTTTGAAGGTAAAATTACATAAATCAGACTTTTTTTTTTTTTTTGTATCAAAACGTGCATTCATTCACACAATGATGTCGTACTTCCCATAAGAAGGAAATATCCAGAACAATGTGCTACTTAAAATCTGGGAACCCCAAGTCTTTGTCCGGCCTTGCTCGAGCCATGGTGTGTATGTTAGCTTCCTGCGTGTACTACAACACACACTGTCGTGGGACAGTGTGTGTTGTTGTGTTGTTTTAATGTCCCCGAAAGATTATGTGGCTTCGTCAATCAAAGCACGGTGAGCAGGATCGATAGAGTTTTACCTAAAATAAAAGTAATCGTGGGAGAAAAAGAAAAGAAAAAAAAGTGAGGGGAAGACGTGCAATACCTGCGCCGACGACAAGCGTCCTGGCTCCGCAACTATGGAAGCAGTGAAGCAGAGATGTGGCTTTAATGTTGACGTTGAGAAATGCCACTTCACAGCCCAGTTTGCACAGCCCCAGCCACACGCAGATGAAGTCCGGCTCGTTGAACATCAGCAGGGCAACAATGTCTCCTTGTTTCAAAGAGCCCTCCGTCCTGAACGCGTTTGCAAACCGATTGCTTCTCCGCTCCACGTCCTGGTATGTCAGAGTCTGGGTTTCGAAGATGATGAAGGGTTTGCTCGGGTTCTTCCTCGCCTGGTAGAGAAAACAGTCGAGGTATGTGATGATTCCTTGCTGCATACGAGCCTGCAAAGTCTTTCCGTACCTCCGAAGTTTTACGTAATACATCAAATCCACCCAGAAGAAGGGATAAGTCATCCGCTGGTAGAGCAGGAGAGCCAGTAGTCCTGCTAAAATGCTAATAGTTATCATCTTAACGTAAACACTCCCCACCTCACTTCAAGACTGCTCTAGAACTTTAAATAGCAGGCTGTGATCGCGCCTGGCCCCAGGAAAGCTGCAGTCCAGCCGACGAGCCACTCAGTGTGAAACTTCACAGCAACACAGTGACACCCAATGAGCACTGCTGCGGTCAAACTAGCCCTCACCTTGTTTCGCGCTGCATGTGTATACTAGGCATTACGGTAAGAATGGGTTGAAGTTACTTCAAAATAAAAGCTACGTTCCGGTGAACGTGATAGATAGACCAGTTCACATTCATTCAATAAGTTTGTCAGTCAGTCAGTCAGTCAGTGTCAGTCTGTCTGAGTCAGTCAGTCTGAGTTAGTCATTATCAGTCAGTCAGTGTCAGTCTGTCAGTCAGTCTGAGTCAATCAGTCAGTGTCAGTCAGTCAGAGTCAGTCAGTCTGAGTCAGTCAGTCTGAGTCAGTCAGTGTCAGTCAGTCTGAGTCAGTCAGTGTCAGTCAGTCAGTATCAGTCAGTCAGTGTCAGTCAGTCAGTATCAGTCAGTCAGTGTCAGTCTGAGGTTTCTGTAACTGGCCCCATGGCGGCTACAGTTAATGAAGAACTTGGTTCCCTCAAGCACACTCGACAACATCATCCAAACAGCTGCACTGAGTTGTATCAGAAAAGAAATGAGACACCGTGCCAGCATAGGAATGGACCTACATAGTGTGCAGGTCAACATACACAGATTGTGACGACAGTTTCTATATTACTCAATTACCTGGATAGTAGCACCATCACCGTTTTAAGCCTCATGGGATGTCAAATCTAAAGGCAGCCTCTCGGTCTCAACTGCCTCAGCAAGAGCTGCTCGTCTGTCACCTGAAACTCAGATAAAACAAGAACGCATTAAGAGATGATAGTAATCATGTACGTGGAGATATTCACAAGTTAGCTAAGTGAAAACAGTTTCTGATACAGCGTTTTACTCAAAGACAGGGCATGGTGTGTTTTTTTCAAGTTAGTCTATCAAGTTTAAATACATTTAAAATACATAAATCAATTACAGCTGCACGCAGCGATGATGGTGACATCGCCCCACTCCCACGCTCGTAGGGGTGTGTGGGCCCCAATAAATATATCAACCTTAAGACAGCTCAAATCTCAAGGTGCATTAAGATAGAATGTGCTGCATTTGGACTTGCATTCTGCTAAAAAAGACAAAAGACATTTGTGTGTAGGGATGTACCGTAATTTCCGGACTATAAGCCGCTACTTTTTTCCCACACTTTGAACCTCGCGGTTTATACAATGACGCGGCTAATTTATGGATTTTTCCCGCTTTCACAAGCTTCATGTCGCCAAAAAACTGAGCACCGTCACATAATGTGACGTAAATCGAGCGCGCTCAAACTTCCCATTCATTACGGTAATTAACTTTTTTACGAAATTTCTCGGTGTTTCATTCAGTGTACCAAATGAACCTCTAAAAACATTATGCCAACCTTTAATTGCATTATTAGTTCTTGGAATGTCTTCAGCAGCGGACATTATGAACAGCGGACATTATGAATGGTCACGATTCTGATTACGGTCATTTTGTCACCCTCATCATGGCAAAGACACGGAGAAAGGCATATGATGCAGCTTTCAAGTTGAAGGCGTTTAAAGGCCTATTTATTTTTGTTAAAGCCTGTGTAAAGTTCATTTGTTTCAATGTACCGGTAGGCACCTGCGGCTTATAGACATGTGCGGCTTATTTATGTACAAAATACATATTTTTAAAAAATTCAGTGGGTGCGGCTTATATTCAGATGCGCTGAATAGTCCAGAAATTACGGTACTGTACTTTATCAACATTAAATAAATGAATAAGCTACTATCATCATTTGGAGGGCAAACCAGAAAACGTGTTCAATCGCGTGTCATTGTGCAAGTGTAGCTGTTTGCACCAAGGCCAGTCTGCATCCCCGTGACTGGAGGTTATTTCTTCTTCTGGGGCAAAGTGTCTTAGAGAAAACATGCAGAGATGTGGCATCACACCAACGCCAACGATTTGCATCTTGCAGTTAGGCTTTTTGTGCTCATCATTTACCAGCTGACCCAGTGACTTGTCTTCAAGAATTAAAAAAAGAAAAGAAAAAGAGATTTAATGTTAAGAGAATAACTTGCCTACTTGGTTTGGACACAGTGATGGGCATTGTAAGATAATTGGAAAAGGAAATCATGCAAAACTTGGAAAAGAAAGATTAGGGAGACAAGGGCAACGTTTCATTCAAGAGCTGAGCGTTCAATTGAAGTAGTCTTGTAGTAAATTTTGTTTCTATTCTATTCTATTTGTTTCTAATATAAGTATTCTATTTTTTTTTACCACCTGTATAATACCTTATAAAGTAATGATAGACAGTCAAAATGTTTAAAAAGCTCATGGATAGACAGACCATGTGTTTAAGTGTTAAAGTAGGTCAAATGTGTAAAATCAGACATACAAGGTTTTTGGCATGATGCGACGCTGGCCAATATGATGAAAATCAGACTTACAGTGCATGGAGGCACATGAAGTCACTGGCTGAAGTGATAAGACCAGACCTACAGTGCATTGAGGTCTGCTGAGTCGCTGGATGATGTGATAAGATCAAGCCTGCGGCGCACCAGTGCCTGTTTTAATGAGGAGTGTTTATAAAAAAACGGACTCAAACTGTTGTTATTTAGTGTGCGTTACATGCAACATCCTCGGGTTTTGTTCTGCGTGTTATAGAATAAAACTCTATTGCTTCAAACTCTGCTTCTCTCCAGTGAAGATCTTTTCTTGATTTTTGAAACTACATTTGACTCCAATAGCTGCTTCATTTGAACAAAGATACGTGTTGGCGAAGAGATCCAGACTCATCCGCTGGCCCCGAGTCAGGTCTCTGTGATGTGATTCACTTGCTTGGTTTGTTAGAAATTAATCATTATCTGTCCTGCCCTGTATCTGCCGAGTTCCGACATTAAATGTCATTATCAATTATTATTATTCCTGTGTGCTGCATTTGGGTCCAAACACGCTCTGTGACAGAGATATTTTTAAGTGAGTGGCTCTTCTCATAACTATTGCAATTCTGCAAAAAAAAATTTGTGTGTAGGGATGTACTGCGGGTTTTGCAACACGGCGGACACGCTGGTCTTGGTCCTGTGCGGCTTCGGGTTTTGGAAGGTGGTGAACGTGCGAAAAATCACAACAACTTTTGATAGGAAGCCCGTAAAGACTCGGAACTGAGCTCCATCCGCCACATTGGGTCTTCCGAATACAACGGCACCATCCGCGACTCTCTCGGACATCGGGACCCGGGGAAGGGGGTCAATCAGGGTCAGGCTCAGGGGCTACGGAGCGCTTTGGGGAGACTCTTTTTGGAATAGCTGGCCCTAGGAAGGCAATTCAAATGACTAAAAGTGTGCTCTACTCTGATGATTTTCTCTGTAAAAATATCCAAAAGGCAAAAAGCTGCTCAGGCAGGCGTGAACAACTCTAAATCATTCAGAAAGTAATACAGTACAGTGTCCTCCAGAATTATTGGCTCCCCTTTAGTAAAAATGAGCAAAACAAGATGCAAAAAATGTCTTTATTGTTTTTCTTCATGATATTTCATTCAAAATATTAACAAAAATCAAACCACTAAAATCAAACCACTTCAACAAAAATGTTGAAGTGATCAACCATGACTTCCTGTTTCACTGGGGTATTAATATGACTTGACACAGGCCAACAGTCCCTTTGTCATTCATCACTATGGGAAAGACCCGAGAACACAGTGATGATCTGCGATGAAAAGTTGTTGAGCTGTACAAATTAGGAAATGGATATAAGAAAATCTTGAAGAAAATGTGTACATTGACGCCACACACCGTGAGGAGGATGGTTCGATTGGCAAGATAATCTCCAAGGATCACAGCTGGAGAATTGCAGAGGTTAGTTGAGTCTTGGGGTCAGAAAGTCTCCAAAACGACCATCAGACCACAAGTTGTTTGGGAGGGTTACCAGAAAAAAGCCATTGTTGTCAATTAACAACAAACTAAAGCGCCTACAGTTTGCCGTTACTGGGACTTTGAATGGGACAGGGTTATATGGTCAGATGAGACCAAAATAGAACTTTTTGGCAACGTCAAAGGTGGGTTTGGTGTAGACAGAAAGATAGCCTTACAGAAAAGCACCTCATCCCCACTGTGAAGTATGGTGGTGGATCTTTGATGCTGTGGGGCTGTTTTTCTTCCAAAGGCCCTGGACATCTTGTTATCATACATGGTATCATGGACCATATCAAATACCAATAGATATTAAATGAAAACCTAACAGTCTCTGCCCGGAAACTTAAAATGGGCCGTGGTTGGAACTTCCAGCAGGACAATGATCCGAACCTCAAAATCTACACAAAAATGGTTTACTGACCACAGAATAAAGGTTTTGCCATGGCCATCACAGTCCCCGGACTTACATCGGAGAGAACATTTGTGGGAAGAGCTGAAGAGGAGAGTCCACAAGCGTTAACCTCGGAATCTGGAGGATGTGGAGGGATTCTGTACGGAAGAATGGTCTCAGATCCTGTGCCATGTGTTCACCAACCTCATCAGGCATTACAGGAGAAGACTCAGAGCTGTAATCCTGGCAAAGGGAGGCCGCACAAAATATTAAATGAAGTCACGTTTTGGAGAAAAATATTTATTTAAAGTTAACATCTTTTTTTCTTTCAATAATTTTACTTCAGTTAAGATTTTTCTCCGGGTTACGGGTTTTGGAAGGTGGTGAACGTACGAAAAATCCAACAAATCTTCCAGTTTTTCTGGGTCAACTTTTGATAGGAAGCCCGTAGAGACTCGGTACCGAGTAATATCGGATGAAGCAGGATAGACGCCTGAATAGAGGTAGTAGACGCTAGGCTAAGTCTCCTCATCGCCAGCCTGAATAGCCTCATTAAGCCATTAAGGACAGACTTTATGGGCTTTAGGCTCCGACCCTTTCAATGGAGAGTTGGTCTAGATGCGCCTTAAATCCACCTGAGGTGTAATCTATGGGATCTAACAAGAGACATGGAGATTTTTTGGATTTGAGCTCTCTACACCTATAGAAACACTTCGACACTGTCAGAATTACCAGGACACTGACCATGTCCTGCTAATACAATACTGCTGAGGTCTGCCTAGTGTCTGTGTGTATTCATATCATATGTCCACTTAAAAACACACCCACACAGCACGATGGCAGCTATTTGCATAACACAATTCAAATGATTAGGAAATAATAGTCATTTTATTTAAATATTTGCTATGATTAAAGTAAAATCTTGCATTAGTAGTTTTAATTAGGTATTATAAACTGCTTGGACAGGAGCCGGATCTCCTCTTGATCTGAAACAGCGGAGGGCATTACAAACATAACTGGAAACACACATGAACCCTGTCGACTCAGCAGCATCCTCAAATAGCTGGGTGCCTTCATCATTGAAAAGGATATGGCGTCTGAAACCATTAGTTTCTTTGAGCAATTTCTTAGCTTTAGCATATTTACCACAATTTTTTAAGCATAGGGAGAAAGTCATGGTCAACGTAGATGCAAACATTCAAGTCTGAGCTTCATCAATTCTCTCCTCCGCTTCAGTTCTTGTTTGATGTCAGAGACGGCGTTGAAGAAGCTACTTTAAAAAGCATAGCTTTGCAAGTGGCCAACTACTTCACTCTGGAAGAAGTTGAACTATAGCGAAGTTATCCTAGGGAGACATTTAGTTTGGTTAACTTAAGCTATTGAGAACATTTAAAAGTACTTCAAATTGACAATATTAAGGGAGATTAGAACAAAACAAAATATAGTTACATGCCAAAAAGTTCCCATGTGCAGTTAAAAAGAGGACCCAAACATAGTACACATGACAGGCATTAATAACAAAAAGTGAGCTTTAACAAACAAAAACAAAAATAAAACAAAACTAAGGGAGGAGGCTAAACTAATAAGAACGAGGACAAACCAGGACACACCAGGACACACCAGGATTGCACGAGGGAGCACCAGGATCACCGCAGGGATAAACATAGACCACACCAGGAAACATAGACGACAACCCGACAAGGAACAACGGGACACACAAGTATATACACAGACAAGTAATCACAAGAACAGGACAAAGCTGGAGGAGGCAGCAAAGACACGAGGACAACAGCGTGATTAGACAAAGGAGGCTCAAATCAGGGAGGGGAAAACAAATCACAAAAGGCGGGAAAACATACAAAGACAGGAAGTAAAACGAGACATGACACAAGGTGAGTGTTCTTAACAAGTAAAACAGAAAAACTGAAAGCCAGGCTCATGACAACTTGTTCACAATGTGGTCTAAAGATGGACTTGTTGTCTGACTCGTTTTGTAATGTCTGACTTCACATGCAGGCAGGCAGGCACAACACGAAGGTGAAAGGTCAAGTGTGTTCTGGTGGCTGCCTGGTGAATGCATTGAAGGAAAAAGGGGTCTGGGCTGGTTAAAGTGGGTTAACTTACAGTAGAGAAGCAATGGTAAAATAATTACTTTACTTTTATGGCACAAAATAGTAGTTTTTAGTTTTAGTAGTTAACTACACAAAAAAATGGCCAAAGAGTAGTTTAACTCCTTGAATGAATATGCAAATATGAAGGTAGTTGAACTACCTGCAAGCTACTACTAATGTAGTTCAGTACTCTCCTTACACCCAAAACACATAGGGGGAAATATGCTTTTAATGAAGATATGTTAAACTGAATGCTATGTGTGTTACAATCTAAATACTGTGCTTTTTGAGTATGCAGGGCTGTGTCTTTTCTCTAGAAAACAGCTCAAGAAGATATTTGATAGACTAACCAAGTTATGCCTGCACACTGACTCCAAACCAGGCTGCTAATCTTTTTTTCTTTTTTCTTTTTACAATGAAAGATATCCTCCTTTCAGCAAATAGAAAAAGTACATAACCTTCCATACATCTGCAACAGGTCGTCACAGAAGGTAAGTAGGAACAACTTCAAACTACAGCGACGAAGACAAGCACAAACATAAAACTCTCCTCTTGATGTTCTTAGTGGATTAATAAGGTGATTGACAGCGTGTGGAGGCTCACTGAGAGCACCTAGTGGATGGGTGTGGTATAACATGGCTCTACAAAATGACAGAAAACACAGACTGACGCTGTGTCCCAGTTCGAAGGGGTTGCTCACAATTTTAGACAATTTCATCAGAGAAAGTCTGTACAAAATGAAAAGCATAAAAAAAAATTTTGAACAGAAACACTACAGTCATTCATCATATTTTACATTAACATACAATGTAATCGTCAAGACTATTTACAGCAATAAGCAGCAAGAGGATATACCAACAATATGTCTAAAATGACAAAATCTCTGTTTACAAGAAGTGTTTTAATTCTTCTAAACTTCAAATAATCCAGTGATCTATTGCTAGATTATGTGGTTCAAAGGATTAAACTGCTTTTCTAATGATCATGATCTAATGTTCATCATCATACTCATTGAATAAATACTCACATGCTCATAATATTCAAATACTTTAATAAAAAATTTGAGCCAACTGTCATAACTTAGCAACAAACATCAAGGTTCCACAGGTTTTATAAATCTGGAATATACAAATAATTTATAAAAATGTTATCTTGGAATTCATTATTTTTAGATGTTTTGAATGTTTAGTGTTTGATCATTTTTACATTCGGATGCAAATAGGAGTGTGACTAACTGAACGAAATATAGTAATATATTTGAAGGTTATTTTTCTTTCTACTGTTGTATTTAGGGATGGAAGTGATACGATTTTATCGATACCGTTTCTATTATCGATTCCTGTTGTCAATACGATTCTTAGCGATTCCTAATCAATTGTTAAGTAGAAAAAGAGTACATACAGGCAAGGCTTTTTATTAAATGTTTTACTTTGTTATTGTCATCTGTCAAGTAGGTTGAGAATCAGCCTCTTTGCCCTGATCACTACTGAGAGACTCAGAGTCAGATATAAACAAGCTATGTGCAGCATAATGTGCAGCATAATGTGTGATTTATGAAACATTTATACAACCAGATGAGCAATCAAGAGATAACCATTTATAATCAATGCCATTTCATGATTTAGTATGATGGTTATGTATATGATAAACATGTTAACAATCAACAGTTACAGTTGCAATGTCATGACTCACTTGTATAAACCAGTATAAATTCACATGTTAGGGAGAATGTACTTGTTGTGACTAACAGTCACATGCAGAGGAGGATAGAGACTCAAGGTCAATGAGAATAGTGTGTGTATCTATGTGTGTGTGTGTTGGAGAAGAGAGGGAGAGTGGAAAGGAGGAGCTGCCAGAGCAGCACACAGAGTGTGGTTAAAAAGCCCTGAACTAAGAGAAACGGGTTCTTCTTTTGTGATTTCTGTGGAGATCAGAGACGTGAGCTTCATCAGCACAGAGGACTCAGAAGAATATCCAAGTTGCATAAACTACACAACGGAGCACAGAGAAGGATTTTCCAGCAGCCAACCAACTTTGGATAAGTCTCTTGAACTTCTGAGTTTTCTATGCTCACTCTTCTAATGGAAGATTGGAACTGACAGAACTCATAGACTATGGGCAAAGTCTTGTGTCTCTAAAGGACCATCAGTCTGTCCTCTATCTCTCTCTCTCCTTCACCCATACTTACTAAAGGGTAGTTACAGTTGGAGCATTTTAATACTTTTATACAAGAATGTTTCGTATTGTATAATCCATTGAAGCTGTATGCCTTGCACAGGCTAATCTTAAATAAAAATCAATAAAAACAAATTGTGGACATTGAGATTTATGACTTGATGAAGGTTTTATAAGGTTTGGTGCATCTATTATCACCAACGGTGTCCTAAAAGGTTTTCTCTAGCCAAATAAAGTAACATATCCTTGAGTCCTATACCTGGACACTAAATACACCGAGTGTTTACCAAGAGGACAGATCAGAGAGGAGAGCTGCCGTTGTCAGGCACGGCCCATATTATGAACTGATTTCAGGGCTATTCAATCAGCAGTAGTGTCAGATGAAGCAGGATAGACGTCTGGATGTAGGTAGAAGAAGATAGGCTGAGTCTCTTCATTGCCAGCTTAGACAGCCCTTAGGAACCATTAAGGTCACAATTAATAGGTTTTCGGGATCGGACCCTTTAAACGAAGAGTTGGTCTAGTTGCGCCTTAGATCCATCAAGGCGTAAACTACGGGATCTAACACATCTATAGTGGTTATTTGCATAAAAACGTAATGATTAGGAAATTAATTATTGTATTTTTTATTTGAATATTTCCTTTAATTAACCCTTTCATGCATAAATTATGTATTACATATCTATCCACTGCAGAGGACGCCGTGCATTAATGATATAAAAAGTGTTTCAAGAAACTCAACATACTGTAGGTCTGAAAAAACACATGTTTTTAAAATATTTACTAAGAGGAAATGGTATGAATACATATTAAATAAGAAAAAAGGCTGTTTTTTCAAACGTTTTTTTCAGTTCCGTTGAATCACTTTTATAGCGTTAATTTGTGGTGTCCACTGCAGTGGACGTTATTCACCAAAGGGTTTAATGTCTCCGTCCACTGCAGTGGACAGATGTATTTTCAGTCACAGAATTGTTTTTACAAAAAACTATTTTTTTCTGAAAGTAAAATGATTTAACTGTTATTCTTATTTTAATTAGTTACTTGGTGCATCTCCTCTTCCCTCTGCCTTTCTGGATTTATGATACAACATCTCCAAACGACAAAGAGATGCAAAGAGAATAATCAGATGGAACTGTAGACAATGCTGTGGGGATCCAGCAGCTGTTGTTTGAGATATGGCACTATAACTATACTGGTTCAAAAGGGCTTCCAGATATCTGCTGTAGTGGACACCATGCATGACAGGATTAAAAAAATAATCTTGCCTTTATTAGTTTTAATTAAGTATTATAAGGCGCTTATCGCTAGTGTTAGGAAGTTAAACAGGTCATAATTCCCCCTAATATAGATTTTATATTCCTGTGAAAACATATCCTTCAAACAACTGTGTTTAATCAAGTTTCTTGCTAAAAACTCAATTTTACAATGTTACATTTGAACACATTATGATAATGTTATAATTTACCTTCGCCCAACACTAATTTTTAATAAGAGGATGAATGCATCATAATGTGATTCAATGGTACATCAAATTGGCTCCGTTGTTTTGTCGAGCAGGAACAGCTAACATTGAGCTCTCCTCCTGCTGATTTTAACACAGATTACTTGTTTACAATGTAGAATTATCAGGGAAAATATATGGTGTGTTCAAATATATTTGAAGGAAAGATGGATTGCAGCAAATAGACTCATATTTGATGAATATTTACAGATCTAGTAGCTAAAAAGTACTGTTACTTTGCAAAAACAAGTACTCAAGTAGAAGTAAAAGTAGTCATCAAAATAACTACTTCAGTAAGAGTACAAAAATATTTACTGAAAATAAATTATTTGAGTAGAGAGTAACTTAAGAAAAAAAAAAAAAAAACATCGGAAAACTACTGTCTCCCCCAACAGTAGCAAAACAATTTTCAGCAAAAGTATCAACATATCATTTAAATTTCCAGTTCTTCTTCTTCTTCTTCTTATTATTATGAATAACCTGTAAACTAAAGGAATGAATATATGAATAAACTGAATATAAAAAGGAATGTAATAACTGTCTATGCATAATGAAAAATGTATACACAGAGATGTAAACAGTTTGTAAAACAGTAAGTAAACATATATACGCCAGCTGCTGGGCGGCAGAACAGTTTATGGTCGAGGGTGGATGAGGTCCCTGATAATTGATTTGGCTTTCTTCCTGTCGAGGTCTTCCATGGAGGGCAGCTCTGGCCTGGTGATGTGCTGGGCACTTTTTTAAAATGAAAATCTCATGTGCATACTTGTATTTGTTTTTAAATTATCCCTTTTTTTTGTTTGCAAGGGAGTTACCTTGGCCAGCAGGCACATTTTCTCCAGAATTGTCCTTATCACAGAGAGGAATAAAGATCAATCATGTTAACACCGGGTTGCAAACTTAGGAAGATCGGAAAAGGTGACAGAGCAGTACAGACACAACAATCCCACAGAGATTATGTACTTGGATGCCCTATGTTGGATTATAAAAAGGAAAAGAAAAAGGTGACAGTCACAGCCTGCATCCCTGTGACAGCACTACAAAAACTGAGTAGTATTTTAGAATATAAAAAAACAAAAGCAGCTTAAGTAGCTAAATAACCAAGTTCAGGTTGGTGTGGACAATCACAACGTTTGTACTGTAACGTTACTGTAAACTAAGCCGGGTCCACAACCTGTCTAAATGTGTTCACTTCCCTTTATGAATGTGATGTGAAGTATAATATATCTATAACATGAACTGTTTTAATTTAAAAGACTATTGTCGGATGCTAATGTCGGATGCGGGCAGCCAAGCTACAGTAAATAGTGCTCTGGTAGCTAACAGCCAGTTAGCATCACTAATGTCCCATATTTATTTTATTTTCCCATATACATTTTAACAAAAATGTAAGTTTTAAGAGGAGATTTTAAGATTCATTAGCTATTTGAGTAAGTTGAAACCCAATAATTTCATCTAAAAGTATAGTCCTCTGCTGCTGGGTAGGGAGACTCTACGTGGGAAAAAACGTGTCAATGAATCTAGGAATACATGAAGGATCCATTAGTTATCCAAATCTGTGAAAAGATGCTGCTTTTCTCGGCTGCACTCGAAGGAGTCTCCGAAATAGGGACAGCCTTGTTGCAGCCATTTATTATATCAGTCATGTTCTCGTTTAACACAACAGACCCACTTGCTGCTCTCTGTCAGCTTACTGTCGGCTCTGTTCTCTGATGTATTGTGAGAAAGTAATGTTTAGGGACGCTGTCAGACGTTAGAGAACTGTCTTCTGTCACTTCTGCATCTCATACTGTACCAGCAACAGTCTTGTGCATCATTGGTGACAATTTGTGATGCCACTGCATTAATGGTTTTACTGAATCTCTTCTCAATACTCCATAGCCAACTGTCTTTACAATATTCAAAGATTTCAGAAGAAAGAGGCTGGCTTGAAAGACTATTTTAAACGTAGAGAGGGCATTTGTTTGAGAACAGTGTAGATTTGCAAAAGTATTTGAAAAATAGATGAACTGAAAAATAGAGGAGTTGTGATAAGGAAAACTGGTAGTTTCTTAACTACTCAACCTTTGTAATGTTAAATAGGGATCACTTGGTCTCCATTGAGGTCATAGCAATGAACTGAGCATCAGTGTTGTAGTCAAGACCACCTGAACCGAAACCAAGTCATGACCAAGACTTTGAGAGGTTGAGACCAACACCAAGACCAAGGCAAGGCAACAGCAGGGGCCTCATTTATGAAACTGTGCAAGGATTCAGGTCAAAAGGTTGCTTATCGACAAAACACAGAAAGTGCTTACACACAAAAAATATTCTGATTTATAATATTGTACAAGCAGAGTGTTTGTGCCACGGGCGGGGGAAAGTGGAGCTCAGCCCCCTTGACGAGGAACTGGCCAGAATAATCCGGGAATCCCTCCTCAGTGGAGCAGTGACGGAAGCTGAAGGGGACACAGAAGTGCACCACAGGCACCGGATGACTCAGCTAACCTCATTTCTATTCCCTTGTTTGAAATGAGAGTAAACCAAATGCATTCTCGTTGTGTTTACATATTTACCTGTATGTACAAATCAATTGAGACTGTGTATTGTATTCATACATTTAAAAAAAAAAAAAAACTTTATTCATACAAAAATCTCTGTTTTTAGTTGCCGATTGTGCTGCAGATGAGGAGCCTTGTGCATCCAGCCCGGGCGTCTCCACTGCACCTCGTGCTTCCTAACTCTCCAGTAACAGCTGTATCCTCACAGATTTTAGTAAGCAACATGTCCTCATCACATATGATGAGCATGACATATAAAAGCAAATTCATCCTCACTTGGTGCTCGTATTGCAAAATGAGTGCAGTCAATAGCACCGATTATCGGGTCCCGTCCCGTTCGTCAGATGTTTTGTGTTGTGTTTGTACTTCCTGTTTTATTGTGTTAACTGCATGTTCCCTCTCGTGTCTGTTGTTCTTACTTCCGGTCCCCAGCTGTCTCCACTCTGTTCGTTAGTGTCTCCACCTGTGTCTCGTTATCCCCTCCCACTTCCTGGTGTATATAGTCTGTGTGTTGTTTGTCCCTCGTTGCCAGTTCGTCTTCGTTCATTCATGTCGAGAGTTCCAGTGTTGTTCCTCGAGTTCCTCGAGTTCCTCGAGTTCCTGTTTCCGTGACCTGACTCCGTCTTCGCCTGATCCCTACCTGTTGTTCTACTACGCTGAGGACCTACCTGTGCATCGACCCTGTTTCTGTGACCCAACTCTGCCTTTGGACTCTCCCTACATGTTCTGTATGTCTTGCTGTTTACCAGTGTATCGACTTTGCCACCAAGATTCAGTAAAGTCTTTCTTCCTCATCATCGTTCTGTCTCTGAGTCATGCTATTGAGTCTCTCTCCCCGTGTGTACTGGTTGCACCGTTACACCGATTACATTTAGTAAACTTGACATTGCTGCAAATTGTGTTTTTTTTTTTTTTTTTTCGCCTGTTCAGGAAACTTTATGTACAGATGCAACAAACCAATTATAACTCCTAACTGGTCTGGCACAACGTGGCTAAAGGTTGGCTGAAATATCCCTGACTGGTAGCCAGAAATCCCAGTGTTGTCAGGACTGCAGTTGTGACAGACACGGCTTGGTTTCTGAGGGTGTTTCTCTGTCAAGCAGCGCCTAATGCAGCACAGAGATGCAAGAGAACAGCTTGTGGAAGTCAAAAACGGCACATAAGACACTCATCATTGGGCAGTAGATCTTGCTGGTCTCTGAAGATTAGCTCCCTCTCCTCCTCCTTATATCTTCCAACAGTCCCAAATCAGCCATTGTGCATCATTACACATTGTGATTGCATGCTTTTTTTTATAACAACCCATTTGATTGTAGCTGATAAGTTACAGGTTTGTAAATGACAAAGTTCTTTGCAACGAACATGTAATTATTAATAATAAACTTTGTGTAGCACCTTTCAAACCACAGTGCTTTACAATTTATAAAAAAAAAAAAAAAAAGTTAAACTTAAAGCCTTAAACAATGCAATATGATAACAATATGTGAAACTACCATATGCACTTGTATCTACCTGACCCAGTCATCAATTTGTCCTACTGTTCACCTTATTATTTATCAGAATACATTTCATATCAATCAAGTGTTTATTTATTACAGAACATATTTGAGGTGTTCTTTTGCAATAACAGATAAGATTATATAATCATAATTTCCTCTCTAATCTCTATTTGGTAATGCTTTGAAAATATCTCCTTCACACAACTGTAAACTTGAATTAGTTTCTCACCAAAAACTTAATTTTACATTTGAACCCACCACATTATAACGTTATACTTTACTTTCGCCCAATACACATTTTCACTGAATGCACCTTAATGCAAGTCAATTGCCCCTCTGATACCGGCCGCTAACAGCTAACGTTAACTAGCTCGACTCGACTAGTTTGTCTTTATGGAATGCAAAGACACCAAAATAGTGTTGAACTCCAAGCAAACAACGTAAAGTGGACTGTGGGTCGGTAAATGGGCATGTGTGGAACACCATGATGACGTTGACCCTGAATGGAACTGCGTGCACATCCGCGTGAACAGTGATGGAGAGTATGCACGAGCCTTGACACCACTACACACTTCTAGTGGCACATACTGTACATGGTCATTGAAAAGGGATTATTTTTGCATGAGTCTCTACATTATTGTTGGCAAATTGCTGCATATCATACCTTTAAGTCAAAAACATGCTGTGGTTTAGTCTGACGTTAAGTTTCCCGGCAGAGCAGACAAACTGCAGCTGAGACATAAACATTATGTCCATTTGTTATGTGAAATATTATACAAGTGAGGGATTAAGATGCTTTCTGCGGGTTAAATCAGATGGTTTAGTGTTGATGGATATACAGACTGCAGCAGGAGTTCAGGTTTCACTCTGAGAATGGAGTTTGTGAATGTTGATGAATACAAGATAAACGGAGAGGAGAAAGAGAGAGACTAGGTTAAAGAACAAAGGATAGAGGGAGAGAGGAGAAGGAGGTGTGCTCCATTAACAGCAAGCAAAAGCTTAAATTACACTTTATAGACACCTAATAAAACAAACTTTGACATGTAGACCGGAGGAGCTGGCAGTCCAGCCTTGTGAGTAGTGGGCGACCCGCTCTATCTCCTGAGCCACAACCACCCTGGCAGTTTACATCTGTTCACTTTTAGCTTGTGGATCAGTTTGGGATGAATTCAGTAACTATGGCGATGGGTTTCCATCCTGTTCATAACAACGAAGCGTTCTGAATTGACCAAAGCTCTGATTCACAGTTCTTAACGCAGTTGAGACAAGTGATATCAAAATATCAAACTTAAAAATGATTTTGCTGTCCGGCATTGTACTGGTTCAACCTGTTGTACCGAGTGCTCCTGAATCCCTGACTTTTCCCACTCGGTTCTGTTCTGTAAGGTTCTGCTGCCCTGTTCGGTGGTGCTGTCTCTAAAAACATTGGAAGCTGCGATCCAAGGGCACGAGACAAATGAGCGAGGAGCAATCGGATGGTCCCATTTTCCAGAGTTGGGAAGTCGTTCTTCAGGTCGTAATGTTGAAACAACGCTACAAAGATGTGTTGTATTTTACTGCTCAGAGGATTTAAAGGTGCAATAAGATATGTACAGAATTTAAATTTAAAAAATAAAAACATGTATTGTAATGTAACATTATGAACAGAGTGTGAAGAGGTAACAGTGATGACATTATATCAAAGACGTCTGTGTGTTGTGTTGCAGAGATATCTACTGAAGTTAGCATGCTAACAGCTAGCTGCTCTGTCCAGTGTGTAATACCACTTGTTCCTCTAGAGGTGATAGTGAGTCAGTGTAGCTCCAGTCTGCCTCAGTACAGAGGGAGAAGAAGAACAGCTGCCTGACTCTCTTGTAAATATTACAGCCATGTGTCTGTTTTATACTTTGTTTATTGGATTACATTCAAAGTGTCAGAAACGAGAAAACGACTCGATGCCTCGCCTGTTTCGTAGCGCTGTCGGCAGCCCGGGAGACAGACGTAGCTTCAGTTAAAAAAATTATTCCTGTCACATTGACCAAAATTCCGTAGTGTCTCTATGTTGAGGAACACTGAGGAGATTGTTAAAAGCAAACTTTTAAATGTTAAGGATGGCTGTTGGCAGCAACGACCCAAACTAAAATATCAATATATTTTTGTAAATATAATACTACTGTAAATATATAAAAAAATACATTTTTAGACAATATAGGCACCTGAAATATAAAAACGGTCACAGTTGGTCTGGGCAGATTGACTCGGAGTGGTTGTTATAAAAATAGCAGTGAATCCTGGTTGGCCTGCAGCTCGGATCAACCTGCTGCAGTTTTGTCTCATCAGCAGCAGGGTGACCAGAGGATTCTGTTACAGGTTAAAGGGTCTCCTGCAGCTGAGTGACAGAAGACTGACCCGTCAACAGCACCAGTAACTCTCTGCTTTAGTATCCATTAAGAAAGTTCAGTAAGTAACGTTGGCCTGTATTCACACCTGTAGTTTGGTTCACCAACAGGTTTTGGTGACGTCATCCTGCATAATCTGTCCCACATGGACACATCGGGGAATGTCCAAACAGTTAATTGTGCTGAGTCATGCTGCACTGAGCCATGGGACTTTATTTTTCATCTGTTGGTTGTGAGGACATAGTTGTTTACAAGCAGTAGTCGACTCCAGCCATGGCCTTGTGTCATAAATACACATGAGCAGCGTCCTGTGCGACAGTATGAGGCGGGGAGATGTCTGCTACATAAAGTAAGGATTGTTTTTGTCCATCATTCATATCAGTAATAAGAAGATTGTACACACCAAGTTAATATGTGAGATCTGGGAACACTCTGACCTCACTCGGAAGAAGTCAGATGAGGAAGAAACACAAGATCACCTGACAAGTCAGTCAGGTGATCAGTTTATTCAGATTATCTGAACCAATTGAATTCCACTGGAAAGTGAGGAGGGTGTATAGCTTTAACTGCATTCCATTTTCCTGAGCAGTTCCAGTTCCATGCTCCCTCACTGTCATGACTTGCTGGAGCAAGAAGAAAAAAACTAAAACAATACAAAGTCTTTAGGGCAACTCTTTATAATGTGGCGGTGACCTGTGTGTAAACAGTGTCTTACCATAAAACACATGCACAGATACAGCCACTCTGCTGACGTACAAACAGACACATAGATGGTTAACTCACTGCTGTTCAAAGTTTAAAAAATATCAATATTCTCAGAGCTCTCCTCCCAATAAGAGCGTGTTAGCCCCGTCTGCATCCAGGACAGGGCGTTCCAGCCACAACTTTGTATCTAGAAATCCCCAGACTTTGCTAGGTGGAGATCTCTGATTGTATTGCCAGACCATCACCCCTGGGAGAGTTGTGAACTTTCACAATACAGCAACTGATGGCATGGCCAACATGTTGGAAATTTAGCGGCGACAGGGTGGGGATTGCCCATTATTCTGAATCCTCAGTAGTCCGAAATATGTCGCATTGGATCGGAAGCCCATTATCCTGAAAACAAATGCCTATTGTTCTGTAGGCCCATTGCTTCATAGAATACTGAGTGAGATTAGTTAGGGTGAGGGTAAGAATATTTGGGTAAGCCAATCAGAGGCAGAGTAGGGCGGGACATGCCTTTGCGTTATGATTAGCCATGCTTCTGTTTGTTGCAGGGATAGTGTGTATTTTCGGAGGAACGGGCCTTCGGGATAACAGGCTTTTGGTCCAATGGGACAGTTTTTGGACTATTGGGAATAAAAGACAAAACTCAACGGCCACGTGTGATGTGAATCAACACATCCAAACCTATTGCTTTGTATGCACACTGGCAGCATGCGGCAGCTCATCAGGAGACACCAAAAAGCAGCAGTTTTATCACATGAGCTTCACAGATTGACACATTGCAGCTACTTCTGTCTATATGACACATCTAGTGTCATACTCAATCAGTATGTACTGCATACTTCCTACTAAATGACGTTTGAGTATGCCATTACCAGCAGACTTTTCCCACTGAAGCAATACTTCTTCTCTGCATCACATGACTGTATCAATCACGGCATTACCGAGTTACTGTTATCACAAATGTAAATTAACACTATCTCTTCCACTCAATTCAATATTTTCCAGTATTACTTTCAGGCAAATTGAAATGAAAAACTATTTTTGATTTAAATATGTTTTCTACAGTACTTTATCCTATTGAGCACGAGGGACCCAATACCAGGCCTACCCCTGTGGTGTATAAAAGATAGGCATGTCACAAACATGGGGTCTTTAGCTTTCAGAATCCGTAAGCCAACTGTATGTTGTCCAAACTATGTCTTATTATGAAGTATTTTAATAATATCTTCTTACAAATATAACCTTTGTAACTGTGAGGGTGTTCAAAATATCTGGGATAATTATCTCATTTGTTCACAATAACATGTTTGGTTTTGCTGGAAGAGCTTTCTCGCACCTAAATGCACCATGACTCAAACACACAGCGTATTACTGGGGAAAGGAAGCCGTCAAACTTCACAATTAACAGTCACACCGACATAAATCTATGTGCTTGACAATATGTTCTTCATTGCATCTACATTTACTCTGGTAGAAAGAAATGAACCTACAATTCATATTTCTTAGCGTTGTACCTTTCAAAAAGACCAAATATATGCATAGCCCTATGGTTGAGCTATTCTTGTTTAATTTTGAGTATGGTATTTTATGCGTTTTTCCCTTGCGCTAAGGCTTAAGAGGTTATATCTGAGCTCCCGTGTTTTTCTTCTTAACGTCACTCGTCATAATTTGTAATTATTTCATCAAGCGTATAATTATTTTAAACGTATGGCTCGGTGTTGGCCATTGGACAGTCTGAAGAGAAGCATGTCAAGTAAACTTGATAATCTAATATACATTCGGGCATTTCTCACATACATTATCAGTTGTATGCTAGTATGCGATTACCCTAGATGCCCGCCACCCTATACCAAGGACTGCTACACAATCTCCGCACTGATTGGCTGGTTGCCAGGAGGAGTGTTGTCTGGAGGCGGAGCTTCTCCTTGGATCCGTGTCAAAGTTCTCTATGTCACTGCTGTGTTTCAGCATGCGGAAGCACTCTGGGTAGCACACTGCACTGCTGTCAGTTTGCTGTTGTTGTGGCACCTGTTGAATAAAGATTGATTTCACTTGTTTTCATCATGTTTTCATCCAATCCAAGTAAATTCTCTGCATTTCCAGGCCGCCCGCTGCTCTCCTCGTGTTTGCCTCACCCTGGTGCTAAATTTAGCACTGCAGCTCTGGATCTTTTAAAGTATGATGTAAAAATAGCAAGAAGGGAAGTGTGCTCACCACACAGCAGATATACAGGAAAGACTGAGTGTAAGCTGATCAAAGGTAACTACAGAAACAGACTAAAGACAGACAGACAGACAGAGAGATAAACAGGCAGAAAGACAGACGGGTATCGTAAAGATTAAAGACATACAGCCCCAGAGATAGAGACAGACAGACAGACAGACAGACAGGCAGTGGACACATTCTGCAGTTCACCTTAATGTAAACTGATTTTGGTCACAGCAGGGGATGTAAACAGACAGACAGACTGTGAGAGGGAGACAGAAAGACATCAGGTAAGCCAGGATCAGTTTATTGATTTCTCTGAATTTACTGAACCTAAACATTTTTTTTTTTTTAATATTTACTTTTTTCTTTTTGGCTTAAATGTAATATTTCAAAAAAAGTGCTGCAGTTGTTGGAAGAAGCATTTTTGTCAGTGTGGAAGGAAGTCCTTTAGCAATCTTTGTGCTAAGCTAGGCTAAACTCTCTGGGACTGCTAAACTGAGGTTTAACAGCTCCATGGATTTTATACATCGGAGTGTGTTTACAGGAGTTTGTCGACTATGTCTGCATAATAAAGTAGAATAAAGCCTTTAGTGTCTCCAGAAGGAGCTGTGTGAAATGTCCTCAAGTGATGTCACTTGAGTCAGGGTCAGTTGAGTCTGAAGAATACAAGTTTGAAGATGAAACTAAATCTGGAGGTGTGGAGTTAGAAAGAAGTGAGTTTACCAGTAGCCGGCTGCTCATCTCTGCTGCAGGGTAGCCACTACATTAGTAGTTCAATTTAGTAGCTAAATGAATCTCTGCTAACTTAACACACACAAATCTCCAAAAAAAGGATAGTTCTAGTTCTGTCATTTTATAACATTTCATGTTGAAATCCTAACCCTGTCAAAAAATGTTATGAAATAGCTAGGGTTAGGGTAAAAAGCAACTCTCTTTTCCGTTTCACGTTCTCTTTCAGCTGCATAGGAGTCGTGTGTCTGCTGATGACCAGCAGTGATGCTTCACAATGTAGGCACAAATAACAGAGGGCTTTTATTGTGAAGGATTTATAAAAAATTAAATGTCTTGAATTAGCAGAGCTTTTTATTAGCAGCTATTCATCAAGTTTACTTTTACCTTCATATTGATATTAATTGCATCTATGTGCGTTCAGGGCAGAGAGGTCCAGGATATGTTTGCCGTAGCTTAGCACAGTTCAGGGGGAAGTTAGATGGCCCAACTCTCAATATGTTTAAACATTTGTGTAAGAAACACTTCAGATGTTGAGGTCACTGTAATTTGATTCTCAGCTGTTTTCATAGGAGACTTCTTCAATATCATCATGTGCCTGAGGCTTGAGCTCATTTCTTAATTCTGAGTCAATGTTACATGGATGAGTCAGCCTCATATCAAGACAGACGCGGCTAAAGCCCAGAGGCCGTCTTCCAGACAGACAGGGATTAAAATCTGTGGCCTTGATTTCACCCAGAGTTCTCTATCACACTTGTGATTCTATGGCTTGTCTCTTTTATAGTAGTTTAAAGGACCCTACAGATGTTTTTCATATGTATTTCATTTCATGAACTATAGTACATTTCCCATTTGTTCATCACTTTGTAGATTGATTGCCATTGGTTTCACTTCATTTCTATAAAGAAATCAATTGACAGAGACTTGAAACTTTAACAGATAATCCATCACAGTCTATGTTGGCATGGTAACATATTTGAGAGCAGGGAGTGTTTTGCTGGTGTGTTCAAAGACATCCTAAAATCGAGGAAATTTAGGTCAAATTAGAAACGACCAAATACACATTGCCATGTTTGTTTGTTCCTGACTAAATATTGACAAAATCATAAAGTTTATGTTTAAATAAAAAACAAAGTAAATGTAAATGTCTCATCACTGTTAAATTCAGTTGACAGACATAGAAAGTTAAATATTTATGTAGTATTAAATATAAGACAAATCATCATTTTAAAATCACAAACCGACCCATCGAAACAGTATTCCCATCTCTCCAGACTCAGTGGTGTTTCCCTGTTGCTGCTTCTTTAGGCAATTTGCTGACCTGTGTTTAATTATAGAGTGACGCCTGGCGTGTTGTGTCACAGTCACTCTTCAACGCTGCACTAAGAACTGGAACAAAACTGGACTAATACATTCATCTATCTCTCGTATTGTAGGTATGTATGAATCTGGCAGCTCATGAATTTTCCCATTCTCTTCTTCCTGACTATGACCTGTGCCCTGCAGCAAGATCACTATCATATTGTTATATACATGTATATTCAGCCGAAAGGGATTTACAACATGCTTTGTCCTGCTTGATATTTCTATTTTAAAGTACATACCAGTATTTAATGTAATTTAATGTGTTCCTGTTTGACCTTGAGCAGAAATGTTCTCCGTAATGTAGAGCTGTAATGATGAATCAATTATTCGATTGAGACTCTGGGCATATTTTCACAATTTTTCGTAGACTAAACATATTGGTTAATCGATACAATTATTGACGGATTGATCGTTAATGAAAATAATTGTTAGTTGTAGGAGTAGTCGTCTGTCTGACGTCTCTACAAGTTGATGATTGTGCTGAAGTAAAATGAACTACTGACCATCAATCAGATTCTGGAGATTCCTCATCAAACCGAAAACAGCTACATAGAGATTTATGTTACACGGTAGATATGCAACATCATGCCAGGGGTGGCACATTTGTTGATGTTTCTGACTTGTGTGTGTCTCTTAAGCAACAGGATGTTGTCAAAAAAGGAGGGGCGGAGGACGTTCAGCAACGGGCCTCTGAGAGACCAATGGGAGAAGAAAGCTCAGAGCGTGGCGGACCAGTGCAAACAGGAGGCCGATTGGAAGGAGAAAAGTTCCAAAGTGTGAGAATATATGTTGAGTTGTTTTCTATCACAATCCTGACAGTTTCTATATGGAATTAAAACTTTAGCATCATCAGAATCAGAACCAGAAAACCTTTATTCGTCACAGTGGGGAAATTTACAGCGCTACAGCAGCAAAGGGACAGTGCAGATAAAGGTTAAGTACAAGATATAAGTACAAACAAACACAACAACAAGTAAGTAAGTAAGTAAGTGGTAAGTGATACAGAAAGTGAACAGTGAGAGTAATACTCTAGCAGCCAGTGGTAACAATAATACATACTAAAAAAAGATATATTGCACATTCGTACTGCACATGATTGTATTGCACAGTAAGGTAAGTAAGTAAATAAAAAACAGTAAGAATAGTAATAAATAGTACGGGGTGTGTTGCACATGAGCGGAGGAACAGTGGTGTTACAGCCGCATTGAGTGTGTGGTGGTCTACCAGGGGCCGTGGTGTTTGTATAGTCTGAGTGCTGCAGGAAGGAAGGACCTGCGGTATCTCTCCGTGTGACACCGCGGGTGAAGCAGCCTGTCACTGATGGAGCTGTTCAGTGCGGACAAAGTGTCCCGGAGGGGGTGGGACATGTTGTCCAACAGGGATGACAGCTTGGCCATCATTCTCCTGTCTTCCACCACCTCCACAGTGTCCAGAGGGCTCCCCAGGACAGAGCTGGCCTTCTTTACCAGTTTGTTAAGTCTCTTCCTGTCAGCAGCAGAGATGCCGCTGCCCCAGCAGACCACTCCATAAAAGATGGCTGAAGCCACCACAGAGTCAAAGAAGGTCCTCAGGAGTGCCTCCTGCACTCCAAACGACCTCAGTCTCCTCAACAGATAGAGTCGGCTCTGTCCTTTCTTGTACAGAGCCATTGAATTGTCTGACCAGTCCAGTTTATTGTTCAGGTGAACCCCCAGACACAGATACATATTAAATGAATCTTAGCGTACGGTAAAGATCTTGAAAATATTGCTAAACTGTGGCTACAATCTTGAAAAAAGAAGTGGAGACGAGCTGGCTGTAACCTTCTTGGGTTTTTGATGTAAAAGAAGTCCAGTGTTCTGGGAAATGACCCGACTTCTCACTGATGTTTTACCTCAGTAAACATTTTCCTGATGAGTTTATAGCAGTCGTAAGTTTCAAGTCTTCTTCAATACAGCCTGATGTACATTTTGTAATTATGGTCCCATTTACAGTAATATAAACAGCTTTTCAGGGTGTTTTCAGTTCGTGAGAGTCAATTGTAACATTTTGGACGTCTAAAATTGTCTTGTTCAGCATTCTGTTATACTTCACTCCATCCTCTTGTGTCACTTCTGGTTCCAAAAACCAAAATGCTAAACTCAAGGCTGCAAAACCAGCCACAAACCCATGGGTGACTACGTCTACTTATCATAAACAGTCTATGGTGATGTGTAACACAAATTCATACCTGATGGATGATTTTTAAGGGAGATAAATCCCTAAAGCGTGTTCATCCTCCTGGCTAGCTAACACCACAGACCAGCCACCAGACTATTCACATTCAGACCCAGAAAAATGTTCTTATAGTATAGTTCAATGGAAATGGAAGTACATTGCATTCCCTTAAGAGAAGTTAGCTGTGTACATGATCACTCTATTGTTCAGTCATTTCTATAATTGACTGACCTGTTCTCATTCCCAACTCATTGCAGACTGATGCTTGGTATGTTTGTTGTGTAAGTTAGGTCATGTATGCTACGGTGGTCAACGTAAATAACTCAACATTGACTTTTGGTCATGGGACACAAACAGGAGTCGTGTGTTTGTTTGAGCCATCCACCCACCACGACCTCCTCCCTATGCAGACAGTACATACATCAGCTGCTGGATTTGTCTGTACTTGCCAGAGGTACAATTCTCTGTGTCCTCTCATTGTGATAATATATGAGTTGATTTCTTTGTTTCTTTTGTTTGTTTTTTCGCAATCTGTAGATCTTTATCAAAGTGGAATTATCACTGGTCACTCGTTTCCACTGGAGACTTCAAGAAGCTCACCAGCGGCACAGATGAAAAAGAAAAGCCGAAAATCAAATTCAAAGTTGTTCCCCCTCCCCCCAAACCCAAACATGAGCCTGCTCCTCCTCCACCTCCTCCCAGGAAAACAGCATTACCCAAATCTCTCAGGCCAAAACGTAAAGTTGAAGTGGATGTGTTCAGGCTTTGCTGGAGAGACTCCTGGATGAGCCTGAAGCCTCCAAAGTATCTTTTTCTGAAAGCCAAAGAGACGAAAACCAGAATCCCAGGATTCACAACCATAGAGCTAACTAACAACAGGGAGTACAAACCAAAGGACGACGGATCAGAGGCCAAATGGGCATCTCCTTCTGCTAACTGGAGTAACTCCTGGAAACAGGTACTGAGACTGACACTAACTGATGGCTTCACATTGCAAGACACTTAAATCCAAGACCAATGGTCAGTTTTTGGTCATATTTATTAACGTTTGCGAGTCAGGGAAGATGTGGGTTGGCTAGCGCAATAGGTTTGAGCGTTATATTGTCTTTAAATTACTGACTATTTCAAGTCTTTGAGTTTTCCACAAAAATAGCAGGGAAGACTAACATAATGGGTGTGTACAGGTGGGGCATGGTGGTGTAGAAACACAATATGCTTCACTTTGCTCATTAAGCTGTAGGCTACATAAAGATGAAATCAGGAAGTGTTTTTACTGAACTAAATTGTGTTGATACTCTATGTGTATTATTTCTTTCCTAAAACTTGCAGCGCCCACATGCCTCCCCTGCTTGCTTGTGCCGGCCTGCTCAGGTCCACTCTGGTTCTCTTCTCACTCCAACAGTCGTGCACTAAGCTTAGATTGTTTTGAGGTCATTTAGGTTAACAAAAAGACATACATTGACAAGCACAGTCTGAACAAGAAGTTGCTCTATACATTGCAACACGCCCCTCTCAAGTGTCCATAGCTCTACTCTACTCCACTCTCTCTACTGGTGTCTGCCCTCTGGCAGGCGTATAGTAGGTAAGACCTGCTGAGAAATCACAACATGTGACCGTGACAGTATGCTTCCAAAGTTTTATTTTTTTGTGATATTGCATCATGCATTGCATTGTGAGACAATGGGCCTCATGCAGGAAGGGGTATATACAAACAATTCCCTCTCACTTTTTGTTCACATTCCACGATTTGTACTTATTTTGTTATTTCCAATTGATTCACAAATGTTTTGCTATTGTTGCTCTTCTCTCGGGTAACAGAACATCTTACGGGTGGTCGAGAACACCAAGATAAGAAAAAAAAGTCTTATTTTCACACTCCACTAATTGTTTGTCCAATGCAAGGAAACATAAGTTTTAAAGGAACATATAAAAACACACGGATATCATATAATCAAATTTACATGATGAGTAATTAGAATGATTGGCTTATTAAATAAATACTATTGCTCCATTGATCCCAGTTAAGACTATAAAAACCTTTGCAGGATGATATTGCGTATGTTCAGCTTCTGAATGTCTTACGTGCTTACGTGCTCTTAGATGCTTTTTGATTTTCTTGTAACGGCAGTACTGATGCTCTGGAAAATCACAAATTGACTTTGTTTAAGTTTATTGAACAGTACCGCTTTTTCACTACTGCTGAACTTATTCTTCTTCTTACAGAATTTCTTTGGTAGTATCTTGCCAATTCTTGTGCATGCGTCAGAGTACTTGCACACAGCAGCCGCCCTTATACAGTGTTCAGGTGGCTCTAGTAACTGAATGCTGCTGCATTAGGCCCAATGATATCCTTCAACATTGAAATAAAAATAATCAAGCCAATTTAATCTTAAATGTAGTCTGGGAATGCACAGTGGGGCTACACCCATACTAATAGAACTCCGGACAAAAGCGTTATAGCATCGTTTCAGAAATGATCTCCCTCAATACTTACAGGCCTGAAAAAATACATACAACAAAAAATAGCAGATTGTCTACTCAGGGATTGGTTGCTTAGTTACAGAAAATCCAACAGATTATTATTGTACTTCTTATAATAAAAGGTCTTGTTTGACACATCTGACGTTACCTTTATCTTTCAAACACACGCACTATCACATAAATAAAGACAAATTTAGTAGGGGAAAAAACACATTTTATTTTCCAGTGGCTACTCAGTTCCTATAGCCTGTGTCTCGCTCTAACGTTATCTCTCTCTCTCACACATCAAATTTACTTTAAAAAATGAACGGTTACGAATCAAGAAAAATTTGGTCAACACACGTCACTCGTTTCTTCTCGGTTTCGTTGTCATCTGATCTCACTCGTAGCTCTGCTGAGTGTCCGCAATTCCCTGTCATGCTGGAGAGCAGCATTCATGCTTTGTTTGTTAACAGTTTCTTTGTGAACTTCACCATAGTTGTGCAGAAGAAAATAAGCATAGACGAATAAAGGAAAGTCCAATTTCCTCCTGCACATGTAGGCAGTATTTAATTATAAAAAAACCTAAATTTTACTACACAACACAGCTGACAGCATAGACAACAATTTCAGCAATGCCTGTAATTTGTTGTCCATGTTGCCCTAACAAATGTAGTCACGTGGTAATAAAGGCCAATTCTGTTTATTTTCTTCAGGAAAATGGGCGTGACGAATAAGGGTCAGACATAACGTGACTGAAAAGACCAAATGAAAAAGTGAACGAGGGTGTCAACTGTTTGATAGGTGCAAAGTAAATCAATTAACTTTTGTCTTCATTGATCCACTGTCCAGATGAAGAGTCTTGCCCAGTTGGAGCGCTCTGAGGAGAAACAATTCCAGTCGGAGATTCTGTTTGAAAGAAAACTGGTTTGCAAAGCTGAGATAGAAGTATTCCGTCTTCCTACCTGGGCCGGTACTTGGAAGTTCATAAACTTTGCCTTCCGACAGGAGAAAAAGAACTGGGATGAAATCTGGCCTAGTTACCAACAAAACCCCAGCAACAAGTTTGACAAAGTACAACAACTTGATGAGCAGGTGGGGATCAACATCATGACAAGTATTGTTTTCTTTTGCTCTTTCATCTTTGTTGGCCATATAGAAGCAAATTCAGACAGAAAGTACTGACACAGAGGGGTCAGAGGCCAGATACTACTTGACCACTGGGAAACCAGGACCCCCTTTTTTATAAGTGTTATTCAAAAATGTATGTTGTGATCGTCAAACAGGAGGAGCCCTCAGACTGGGAGGAATCATGGAAAATGTCCGAGGCAGAGCTTGAAGCAGGAGACAACACAGACGACGAGACGCCAACTGCAGGCCCCTCGAGCAATGAAACCACAGTGATGATGAGTATAAACGATGTGTTCCTGCCCGCGTGGAGTGACTCCTGGCTGCTCGGTGCAGCGACTCTGGATAAAGAAGAAGAACGTCACAAGAACTGGAACTCCTGCTGGGGATACAGGCAGCAGATCAGGTGGGTTGGTGCTGAGTGTCCCATGCCTAATGTTAAGCACCTTTCCGGCATAATAATCCTTCACTTTAACAGATTGATGGAGCCATTGTTACATGTCTGAAAAGGGCTTTATACTAAATGACAACCTCCGGGTTTGAATAGTGAAGCCAATGCGGAAGTGTTTTAAACTTGCATTATCTCTAATGGACAGCGACTCCACTGGTTGCAAAAATAAATCAGATTGTATAGAAGTCTATGAGAAAATGACCCTACTTCTCACTTGATTTATTACCTCAGTAAACATTTTCTAGTCTCAATCGCAAGTTTCAAGTCTTCTTCAATACAGCATGATGTTCATTTTGTAAATTATAGTCACATTTAGAGTAAAATAGATGTTAAAGCAGGGTATTCTTAAGGGCGTGACCTCCTTTTGATTGACAGGTCGCTACAATGGTTTTGTTCAGTTTTGGTTTTCGTCTTACAACTTTTACCCTTTCACAGATTGTGTTTCAGTTCATGAAAATTAATTGTAATTAAAATTGTTAATTTTGGTTGCCTAAAAATGTCTTGTTCATCGTGCTGTTGTACTTTGATCCAACCTCTCGTGTCACTGCTGGTTCCAAAAAAGCAAGGTGGCGAAAGCTAAAAACCAACGTGGCAGTGGCCAAATCATAAAACTTGAGGCTTCTATACCTTAGCCCACAAAGTGGGTGAAGTCACAGTGACTACGTCCATTTCTTATATACAGTCTGCATTATACACAAAAGGTATTGTTTATGGTGAAATGTATGTATGTTTTATAGAGTTTCTTGAAATCACATAAATCCTAGCATAGCTCCACCCAACTTACACTTGACTCGAGGACTAATCAGACAGAGTAATTGAAAACACCTGTGTGGGTGTGCAGAGCCTATCTTATCATCAAGTAACTAGTATAACTGTTTAAAAAATGTAGTGGAGTAAAAAGTGGAATCATTTCCTTTTAAATGTAGTGGAGTTGAATTATAAAGCAGCATAAAATGTAAAGTACAAGATTGCATCTTAATTAGATTTTCAATAAATGGAAAGTAAATAAGTACATTTACTCTAACACTGGTAAAGAACCCAGTAAAAGGATAAGGCTGGAAATATTAAAAACATTTTGACATTAGGTCCAGTGGGTATTTCTGGCTGCAGGACAGAGTCAAAATAAACTACAGTGTGTGTGTTCATGGTAATGAAGAAACATGTCACCCTGGCAACAGTGTGGCTCATGTGTTTTTAATAGTTTTTGGACGATGGAGCTCTATGGCTCAGAGGAAGAAGATATATCCTACACACATGGTAGATACATTGTTGGTTTGAGTTTAAATATGGGATTTGTTGACAATTTATCTCTATAAACAGAAATATGTGGATGAATCCAGAATCTGTAAGAAACATGATATGGAATTTTGATATCGAAAATGTTCTGGTTTCTGTTTGTAGTCCGAGTGGTATTGACCAATCCTGTTTGAGCAGGCTTATATTGCATGCAGGCAAACAGTCTGTGTGGAGAGCAACAGAGGAGGAATGCATTGGCCAAAATGCAATCTTGAAACCCATCAGTTATCGTCTGACGAGGATTAAGCATTATAATAATCTCTCTAAACATATATTTGCATATGAATGCAGATATACAATCCGGTCATAGACGTTGTCTCGCGACTCGAACTCCATTGTCATGACTGTAAACAATGACTGACCTACATCTGTGTTACTGGAGGGCAGAAGTGACCGGATATTCTAAAACATTCCATCAATCATCAGTCCATGCATACATACACTTATTGAACATACCGAATATCATCTCACATAAACATATAAGCACCACGATCTGCACATGTACAATACTGCATTACCAGCACAAACTAAGTGAGACTGGAGGAGCAAGAAAGAACTTAGCTACATATTCAAATGATTTACCATACATCACACTGATCTGATCAAAATAAAGCCCAAACTATGCCTTTATCCACAGGTGGTGCATGGCTTCACTGGAGTCCCATCACCGACACGGCGCCATGCTGAGCAGGAGACGTAAAGCCACAAACCTCCTCCTCACATCACAGCTGGACGATGAGCTCACAGATAGCACAGACTGGACGGAGGCCTGGAGGACTCCTAAAAGATGGATGAAGCCAGCGGAGGACCAACTGGACGAGACGCAGGAGGAGGGAGAAGACGAGATGTTGGATGACACAGTGGAGGTGGAGGAGGAGAAGGATGAGGAAGAGGAGGTGGAGGAGGAGGAAGAGGAGAAGGAGGTGGATGTGGAGGAGGAGAAGGAAGAGGAGGAAGAGGAGGAGGAGGTGGATGAGGTGGAGAAGGAGGAGGCGGAAGAGGAGGATGAGGATGAAGGAGTGGCCAAAGAGAAGGATGTAATAATAGATGAGGAGGAGGAGCAGGACGAAGGAGTAGATGAGGAGGAGGAGAAGGAAGATGTAGACAAAAAGGAGGAGGAAAGAGAAGAAGACAAGGAGGAGAGGGACGTAGAAGTACACAAGAAGAAGGAAGACAAAGAAATTAACAAGAAAGAGGATGAAGAAGATAAGGAGGAGGATGAAGGAGTAGAAGAGGAGGGGGAAGAAGAGGATGATGAAGAATTTGACAACAAGGAGGAGAACAAAGAGGAGGAGGACACAGTAAGCAGGAAGAACGACAAAGAAGATGTACGCAAGGAGGAGGAGGACAAAGGTGTGAACAAGGAGGAGGAAAGTGAAGAAGAAGACGAAGAGGAGGATGAAGAAGAAAACAAGGACGAGAGGAATGTAGAAGTACACAAGGAGAAGGAATACAAAGAAGTGAAAATGAAGGAGGATGAAGGAGTACTTGAGGTAGAGGAAAACAAAGAGGATGATGAAGATGTCGACAATGAGAAGAAGGACAAAGAAGTACACAAGGAGGAAGACGAATCAGTAAACAAGGAGAACAAAAAGGGAGAAGTACATAAGGAGGAGGAGGACGAAGATGTGGATAAGGAGGAGGAAAGCGAGGGAGAAGATGAAGAGGAGGACGAAGCAGTAGATAAGGGGAAGGAGGAAAAGAATAAAATGAAGAGGAAGGATAATTACAATGAAGAGTATAAGGAAGATGCAGATGAGGATGAGGTGGACGAGGAGGAAGAATATAAGGAGGAGAGAGACAAACAAGTAAATAAGAATGAGGACAAAAATATACACCAAAATGGTGAGGAGGAGGATGAAGAGGAGGAGGACAATGAAGAAGTACATGTGGACAAAGGTGTAGACGAGGAAGAGGAGGAAGAGGAGGATGAAGTAAAGGAAGAAGAGGAAAAAGATTTAGACAAGGAGGACGATAAAGAAGTAGACGAGGACGACGAAGAAGTAGACGAGAAGGGCGACGAGGAAGAGTTGGACAAAGAGTGGGAGGAGAAAGAAGTAGACAAAGAGGAGGAACATGAGGACCAAGAAGTAGACGAGGAGAAGGACAAAGTAGACACTCAGGTGAAAAATGATGAAGGAGATGAAGAGGAGGGTAGTGTAGATAGAAGAGAGGTTGAAGAGGTAGAAGAAGAGGAAGAGAAAGAAGAGGACAAAGAAGATGAAGCAGAGAAAGACCAGGAAAAAGAAGAAGACGATAAAGAAGTAGACGAGGAAGAGGATGATAAAGTAGACCTAGAGGTGGAGGATGAAGAAGAAGAAGAAGAAGAAGAAGAAGAAGAAGAAGAAGAAGAAGACGAGGAGGCAGGGGAGACTGACAAAGAAGACGCTGAAGTAGAGGAGATGATGGTCAAAAAAGAGGAGGAAGATGACGAGAAAGGGGAGAACAAAGTAGACGCAATAAAGAAACGGTTCAAACGCAAACCTGATGTCCCACCCCATCTGCAGTTCCATAAACTGAACACCTCCTTCTCCTCCTGGAAGCAGTCCTGGATGGTGGCGTTCGCTCACAGAGGAGGAGATGTAGAGGTGGAGGAGGAGGAGGAGGAGGAAGAGGGGGAGGTAGAAGAGTTGCAGGCGTGGAAAGAGTCGTGGAGGATTTGTCGCTGGAAAACGCCGGACAAGGACGAGGTGGTGTGTTTCTCCACCGAGCACCGGAGTCGGAGATGCATGGGACTGATGCAGGAAGAAGACGGTATGCCAAAGAGTGAATGGACTCTAAGCTGGAAGATGGCCAAGACTGCAGCGAAGGATGTAGACACTGAGGAGGAAGAAGAAGAGGAAGAGGAAGAGGAAGAAGAGGAAAGACTATGATTTGTAAAGTACAATGATATTTGTTTTAATGTTGTAGGCCAGGGAAGGTAGATGGGCTGCTGGGTATAGAAACTTAATACTTAAGGTACTGAATTTGTTAAAAATGTATCCGTAGAACCAAAAGCGTGCATTAATGAGTCTTGGGGGAAGGGATCATGCTGCTTTGACTTGGACTCTTGGTGTGCATGCCACGAGGCGGTGTCCCGATAGGTCCTTCCCTGAAACAGGAAACCAACACACGAAAGAATGTTTTAGCATTGGAGGGATAGTTGTAGTGTATTAATACTGGATTGTTTGCATAGCCCACTGTTGTATGCCATGGACAGAAAAAGAAAAGCTTCCTGGCTGCACCTGATTGGACTAATGTTGTCACTTGTGGAGTCTCTGCTCTCGGATTTCAAACGGGACCCACATGCGGGATACCCTACACCCACTCTTTGCACCCTTTTGTTTATAAGACGTAGGAAATAGAAAACAAGACATTGGGGTTAAACAAACTCTTTGAAGAAGTTTGTGACTGCACACAGCGCAGAAGTCCTGACCTCAGCTGCAGGTGCTCTCACTGGTACTGTTCCCTCCACACAAAGTGGTAGCTTATCTGGCTAAAATGTTGGTTTGATTGTCTAAACGCTCACGTCTGTTGCCCTTTCTATTTTAAGCTATGTTGAGATCTCAGCAATTACTTTGGTCGTAACAATTTATCATAGCCAGGACATTAAAACCCAACGTGTAGTAAGCACTGCCTCAAGTCCTGCTTGAAGGAAGCAACACTTATAAGATTTAACTCAACTGTTTAAAGTGTCAAATGATAAGCTTTGAGGGTAAGAGGAAGATTAAGAAAACAATAATACACAAGAAGGTGTCCCGATACAAGAAAATAATATTTGAAGTCTACTACTTCATTCTGTCTCTGATCCCACTGTAGCTCATTCCCCTGTCCCGGTTACAACAAGCTAACTTTAGCTTACTATCCTCCATTGCTAGAAGGCTAAAGTCTGTACCAAAGAAACACATGTTCTGCTGAAGTTCTACATGACTTCAAGTTTAAATAAAGGGATTCACAGACTCAGTTCACATGATTTCATGCAGAGTTGAATGGAATAATGACTCAATCACAGACCGGAACAGAAAACCTTCTTTTCTTTTGTAACGGCTAAATACATGAAACGCTAACACGAGGTAGTGACCGTCTGGGACTGTGAAGCACTTTAAAGAGACGACACACGTTAACGAGGAATTTGTTCAAATATGTAGGAAGTGTAATGTGTGGAAATGTCATGTTCAGGGGTGTAGATGTGAAAGACGATGCAGTCTAGTTTGTATGCTGTGTATCTTTACTGCATTGTTGTAAAGACGATCATGTATAAATATTTAACTGCATTTTTTGTGATGAATAATATTTATTAGACAACAATCAGGAAGCCAAATGCCCGACAGTTAATAAAGTTGGTTTAAAGAGGAATTATATTTGGATGCAACGTGTAAATTGTAAATAAAATCTAGTGAACTGACCCTTTAACTTCTCCACAATCACGTTTGTATGTCGAGTGTGTTCTATAAACGAGCCACCAGATGGAGACAGTCACTGACTCCCTGCGCTCCGCCTGCAGCTTCCTGGAGCTCCGAACGGCAGACATATTTTCACTGACTGTTTTTTGCGACAGTGAAGTTTCCCTGCATGAAACATGAGCTGCATTAGACTTTGGCTACACATGATATGTGTAGCAGGATAAATTGTCATTGTTAGTTTTAGCCTCTTTGCTGGAACAGTTAGGATAAAACATAATAAAAGTGAAACTGCAGTTACTCACTGTTTCATCTAGCTTGTTATTGAAAACTGTATTCACACTTGCTGTATCTGATACTGTTATTTGAGTCATCAATCGGTGTAAGTTAGACGATGTTTGCTTGTGGACAATTTTGGGGTATATGATCTGAAATGTAGCAGTTGGGATAGAAAGAGTGATGTAACGGTTAGTGCTGTGCTTTAGTGTCCATGACCACCAGCAGTCAGGGGGAAGACTTTCACTGAGTTTCTTTCATATATCTGGGTCTTCCTCTTCCCCTCTGAGTCTTCTGAAACAGTACGACAGCTTTCACATGCAGATTTCCTGTTGTGTTCACATCAGGTTTTCCCTCCTGCTGCTGACTCTCCTGCTGTGTATTAGCATGAGACCAGACTGCATTGTGATGCTGCACAGATTACAAAATACCCATTTCCACCTCTGATTGTGCCTCTGTGGGTCAAAGCAGAGACAGATTAACCTGGGGGGGGGGGGGTTCCACATCAACAACCACAACAAAAAAGGAATTACAGATACAAAATTGTCTCAGAAAAGTTTGTTATTGCTCATTCAGCTCTTTTTTCTGTGAATGGTTGATTACATTTTAGAAATAATAAAAAATAAAGAATGGTGACAAACAATTAAGAGAAAGGAATAAGAGAGGGGGGGGTAAATACATTTACACCAATAAAAAGCACAGAAGAGTGGTAAGTCATATTTTATAAGCAGAACAGAGTAAAAATTCACCCCAACATTGTCGATGAAAAAAAAGTCCATACATGTCTCCATTAAAACAAATGAATCGCTGGGAAGTACCAGAGCATGTCAAGAAAGTGTCATTATTCTCCAGGAGACTAAGATCTAAGGATCCGGCCCTTAATAAATGTAGTACGGAAAGAAAGAGATGGACCTTTAAGGATAAAAGCGTGTGTAGGTAAGATGGTTTCTATTTGATTTATTGAAATACCTCCTATGTATTATGCTATGCCTCCTGGAAAATAAAAATCACTTTGTCTCTATTTTCTTTATACTTAGTATGACATCCCAGGAAACATTGTGGGAAATTAAAGACCCATAAAATAAAGCATTATTATAAGGGAATAAAGGAAATGGGAGTGGGAAAATGCTATTATACTGTATTGTTATACTGTATAGTGTTAAAAAATATGGGATGGACCAGAGGATGGCATGTATGTATAATGGGAAAATAAGAAAATTAAGGTTCTTGTCGTTGTCTGCCCTGGAGAAGGAGGGACACCTTTCAGCAGCGAGGTGATTACCATGTGAAGGCTGGACTGGATGGGCGAGAGCTTAGTATACATGTATATGAAGGGGGAGGGGAGAGCGACAGAGAGGGGGGGGGGGGGCAAGGGGAGAAAGAGGGGGAGGAGAACATAAGGGAAGTTTTACAATTATGACCAAAAGCAAGAAGAGTCCATATGTTCTTAGAAAACACAGAAGGAGAAATGTGATGGATATTTTATTATTATTTTATTTTTATACATCCATCAACAGACACATATATTAATCTCTTTTCTTGTTTTTTCAACAAGAAAAATTAAACATTAACTTGATAAATATTCACTTCTTCCTACTCATCATGAAATACTTATTTATGTTGAAAGTTGGCTGTATATGTTTGATAAGTTTGACTTTTCTTACTTAGATTTTTTTACTTTTTTATTCTTATGTTCGAAATAAAAAATTGAAAGAGATGAAACATGTCACTTAACTTTCAGTCTTTGTACTGAACGGTTTAGAAATACTTTTCTGCCAATACAATAGGATGGAGGTGGTGTAGTGGTTCGGCCAGAAGCTGGACGAGAGCGTCTCATAAATGACAAATAAATGACAAACAAAATCTAAAAGCACTGAATTAAAGACAAAAACGGTCAAATAAAAAAAGATAAATTAAAGGATGACATGTTCCTTTATGGTTGGGGAAATGATCTTACTTCTTAAGCAAAATTAACCATTATCTGAAAACAAATGCTTTGCTATATTATTATTAATATTATCATTATTAGCTTTTGTATATAGCCTACAATAAAACATATGGTTTTAATTAGATTGATTGTAGTCAGTCAGAAAGGTATTATCTCAGGATAAACCTCTTGAGATGTATCATCTCGTGTCCCAGGCTCAACACTCACCAGACAAGTAAAAAAGATAAATAATATATAACACAACAATGACAAAACAAACAACAAACAACCAGCAAACAATCAGACAAATAACAAAACAAAAAAAAGGAAATAGACGAGACACAATCAAAGGAAAAAGGAAAATGCTCGATCTATAAAGGAACAGTATTGATCGGAAGTGTTCCAGGCTTTGCTTGTTTTCCACCTGGACACGTCACTAAGACGGGAGGGGGCGGGGCTTCCAGAGCCCTATGAATCACCTGCGGGACGTTCTGCCTCCGGAGGCGCAGCTGGCATCTTCTCACCGGGAACCCTTTTAAGGCAGGCAGGAACTTTATTCATGGGCACTTTCACCTTCTTCTGACTTTTAAAAGACAGCAAACTCCGAAACTTTGCAAATCTTCTCTGATACCATTTCTCACCATTTTTGTCTGGGGATTGTTGTTTTAGTTCGATTCATCCAGGCAGAGTGAAGAAAGCATCGTCGTGTTGTGCTGGATTTGTTTGATTCTCTCCAGTAGAATGAGTTGGACTCAGCTGCTCCGGTGAGTCTGGTGGCCATGTGAGACTTGTGAATATTTCCCAACAAACATGTCGTTCGTTCTGAAGTTCAGATTCCTGCTGTTAATAGTTCTGCTTTATTGTCTGATGTTCTCAGGGTTATGCTCTGTGCAGCGACCTGTGTCCCCTGTGCTGCTGCGCCTGCTGCAGGTCTGTGCCACACATTCATCACACACACTTCTCTGCTTCCTGGCGATTTATTTTGTGTATGAGAAACAATACGAAACGGAAAGAGTAATATTTTCCATCTAGAACACCGAAGTCTGTTGAAAAACACAATTTAAAAACCACAAACCCAATCATTTAAATTCGAATGATGTTGTAATATTGGCTACAATGATGTATCATGTAGGCAATATTACAACATCGTTTGAATTTGCAGTCATGTGGGTCAAATGTTGTCTTTGTTTGGACTTACTAAGCTATTTGTAAGGTATAATTGATAAACTATTGTACAGTATATGGTGCCCCGGTCACATTTTATGTGCATGATTTCTGTTTCTGAAGCCGCATTCAATGCCAGACTCAGACTTTAAAGGACCAGGCCAACTTTCACTAGCGGTCAAATATACTAAACATTCTTGCTGAATGAAGGAAGTGCAGTCATGCTATTGCGACTTTGATTTACGTGCTGTACACAAATGGTTTCTAGAACGCAACCACATCATTTAGTTAGCCCACCAGTTAGCTACAGTGTGTGTTATTTTAGTTATTGAGGCCAAACAGAAAACTACAGAGATTGAAAGGGAGGGAGCAGAAGACATGGATCCATTATAATATAATGCTTTGTGGGAAGACGATTCCAGCGGTGCCTTTCTTCTGTACAGTCAGTGTTTGAGTTTGCGTGACCTCATACAACCATCATTTTCTGGATAAAGTCTAAGCGTGTGTTTTTATTCATTCAGACTGTGTGGGAGACGAGTGCAGCAGAGGCCAGACCCCCCCTTCATCCTCCTCCTCTTTATCACCATCTTTATCTTCTGTGGTGGTGAAACCCCACCAGCCCTCCCAGGACTTCCTGGGCCAGTTTACCCAGGTGAGCTCACCAAACAGCGGGGACCGTAAACACCGCGACGCCAGCGCCGTCCTGCCCTTCATCGGCCTTACTGGCAGTAAGTTCACTCTTCACCTCTGTATGCACAGATGGGGGCCGTACGCCGCAAAAACAACCAACACAACCATTTCAGTCAATCAAAAGAGAGAGAGAGAGAGAATTTGTACACTGAAAACAAATCTCACTGTGTAATATTTCCAACAATTGTCAGCTTGTTTGAAGAGTCTGTCGAGACATAACGGTCATGTTATGTGAGTGTTTCTTTCTAAATGGTGGAAACCAACATTTGTTCGACTAACATCTTCACCAACAAAACGAAGAAATGCATGAATAAATAAATACAACAATTTTCTGATCCAAAACACGCCGAGAAACTCTGGGACAGACAACAGTTTTTACATTAATGGAAAGTGTTGATGACCCTGGTCTATGTCTCAAAACAAGAATGTGTAAAACAGCTGCATGACAATGAACTAACATGATTTTGTAGCATGTATTTCAGACTTAAATTTTTTTTTATACAAATACTTTATTGCAAAAGTGCAAAAAATTTTCATCATTGCCAGAATTTTTGCTTTCTTACAATATGTATTTCAAAGAAAATAAAGATCAACGTGAAAACATAATGTATCGTATACAAAAGTATTAACATATATATATCAAGCTTTATATTTTTTAAATAACTAAAACATAAAGAGATGAAGATAAAATATCTAAATACAGAGACTAGCTGGCTGCTCGTGTCACATTCACCATAACAGTAAATGTTATATGATTTTTTTTTCTATATATAATTCTTAGTAAATTACTTCGTAAAGTGTACACATCTCACATTTCAGTCCCCTTAGAAAAAAAGTCTTAAAGAAGTCGTAAAAGGAGAAATAGTGACGGACTGACCAACGGTCGTCAGTTAGTTTTAGTGTGTTGCTGTTTTCAGATGTTTGTTCTGACTCTCGGTGTTTGTCTGCTGATGTGAATCAGAGGACAGGAATGTGCTGCCAGATGGAGACTCTGGTTTATCTCACAGAAACAGATACAGGCAGAGAGAGGCTCAACATGAGGTCTGAGGGCCTTGCAGTGGCCTTCAGCTACTCTGTGGTCCCCTGGAAAGTAGCAAATGTATGGAGAGACTCGTATAACTAATTAAAACGGCTTGCAAGACAACAACTAAAACAGAATAAGTGAGAATCAGCTACATGCGTACTTTTTTTCCCCATATATATATATGTATATATATCTATATATATATAT
>CALSCE010009773.1:346937-372337 GCA_943593645.1 Bovichtus variegatus | reverse complement strand
AGAGAGAGAGAGACAGAGAGAGAGACAGGGAGAGAGAGAGACAGAGAGAGAGAGACAGAGAGACAGAGAGACAGAGACAGAGACAGAGAGACACAGACAGAGAGAGCGAGAGAGAGAGAGAGACAGGGAGAGAGAGAGAGAGAGAGAGAGAGAGAGACAGAGAGAGAGAGACAGAGAGAGAGAGACAGAGAGAGAGAGAGAGAGAGAGAGAGAGAGAGACAGGGAGCAAGAGAGAGAGAGACAGACAGACAGAGAGCTTGAGAGACAGACAGAGACAGAGAGAGAGAGACAGAGAGAGAGAGACAGAGAGAGAGAGACAGAGAGAGAGACAGGGAGAGAGAGAGACAGAGAGAGAGAGACAGAGAGACAGAGAGACAGAGACAGAGACAGAGAGACACAGACAGAGAGAGCGAGAGAGAGAGAGAGACAGGGAGAGAGAGAGAGAGAGAGAGAGAGAGAGACAGAGAGAGAGAGACAGAGAGAGAGAGACAGAGAGAGAGAGAGAGAGAGAGACAGAGCTGACATGTAGCTGGCTCCACATAACCTTAAACACAGAGATAACCACAGCGCTCATTATCAGCTGTCTTTGTTAACCCAGGCCTTCTACGATGTGCAAGTTTTCATAAAAGGGAGCGTTTGGTGCATCCTTTGACTCTTTTAATGGATCGATCGCCGCCTATTTCTGCCTCACAACAACAAATGATACAGCATATGGCAACCTGTTGCTGCAAATAAGAGAGGAATGCTGGCAGAAAATGACTAATCAAACTAAATTCATCAGTAATATATTTATTTTACCACTCAATGCACTCTCAGTGTCTCCCGTTTAAGTCTATCTGCACATTCTACAGCTCTTATGCTTTAAACTTGATGCAGCAGATTTAAACATCATACTCAAAAATTGCATTTAAGTCTGACACTGTCCCGTAATGAAGGATACATGGAAATCACTTTAGTTTTTGGCCAAATCAAAGTGAATTTAAATGTATTGATTAAATATGATCTGTAATAAATATCAATAGACTTATCAATGTTCTAATCAGTGTTCTATTAGCTGCAATATAGCAGTAGTGTAAAACAGACTTCAGCAAATCAGGACAAAGCATAAAAACATAATCCAAAGAAATGGAATTATGGATTGAAGGAATCATATTGTATTTCATATTGCATATATATATGCTAAATGAACTGTACTGTAATGTGAAGCTACTGGAATTCATTAATGTAAAGTTACGACTCAACAAGTTTTCATATGTAATGTATTCCCTCAGCTGAGAATCTATATCGCTCATAGATTGACTATTAATTATATAGTGAAGCTATTTTCAAAGGAAACAGTCAGTGAAAGGCGCTTTTTTAGCTGATTTCAATCTGAAACTCTGAACATAACAACGACAACATTTTAAAAATTACATTACTCATCATATACAAAACAAAACAAACAAACACAAAAAGAACGCAAGGCACAAATAAAATCTCTATGTATCCGCTCTATATAGAAAACAAAGCAATGACTAAAGTCAAGAGGACACACAGAGGCTCTTTTCATTGTTCATCTTCGTCTCATCTGAGCATTTAAAAACTTGAATATTGTCACAACGACACGGCCATCTGGAGTGAAGCTAAGTGTTGAGTGAGTGGTATGAAACTGTTGGGCAAACGCTGCTTTGTTTCAATGTGTGCAGCACAACAATGGCTTGTATATTTACAGTCCTATATCCGTCTTCTGGTTTCTAATGACGAATACAGACGACCGCCGCCTGCTGTTATTGAGTCATTTCCTCTCACGCAGGCGCAGAACGTAAGCGCTGGTTTGCCGTTAGCTGTTGTCTTTGCGGCATGTTCAGGATGGTATGTAAAGGCAGATTTCAAACTGATGTCAAAAATTCGGTTATCAAGTCAAAATTCAGAGAATTTTCATACTTCCTCTCTGTCTGTAATATATTTTCACAAAGATTGATTGCTCCATAAGTTACAAACTGATGTTTTAAGATTATCTATTTTGATTGATTGCAATAGTTTACATGATACAATCAAAATACTGTCAAACATACTGTTTATGAGATACAATTCTAAAATGTATCACACTACATTTAACATGTCATCACAATAGAGATTTATTTTGATGGGAAATTTCCATTGATGTTGTAAGCTGTAAACATCTGAATGCACTGTGGGTTATATATCAAGCGTACTGCTACAGACAGACGTACAATAGATGTCGTGTGTACAGGGTAAGAATATCATGGTAAGCCAATCAGAGGCAGAGTACGGCAGGTCCTGCATTTGTCATTATCCTGCATAATAATTAGTTGTGTTCTTCTGTTTGTTGCAGGGACAGTGTGTATTTTCGGAGCAATGGGTGTTTAACTGGGGTAACGGACTGTTAGACAAATGCGCTTTTAATTGGACATTTTCCAACAATCTAGAACAATTTAGACACACCATTTTCAAACCTCACATTTTTAAGTAAAATAATTAAGAACAGCTGAACAACACTAAACAACTGTTTTGATGTCTTCCAGTCAGGCTTTGGACCTTACCACAGCACTGAGACTGCTCTTATTAAGGTCTTCAATGACATCCACTTCTCAGAATCTCAGTCTTAGTATTATTAGATATCAGTGCTGCATTCGACACAGTTGATCACAACATATTACTAAAACTGGGTGGGACTTTCTGACACAATACTAAACTGGTTTGAAAACTACTTAAAGGACATGCGTTAATTTGTGTCTATGACATGCGGAGTTCCTCATGGCTCCATTCTGGGGCCTTTTCTCTTTAAGATCTACATACTTCCACTGGCTCAGAATATAGAAAACAACAAAATAAGTACCATAATTACCATAACTACGACAACACACACATTTACACAAGCATTTCACCAGGGGACTATGGTCCAATACAAGCTCTGAGTAAGTGCCTTGAACAAATCAGTGATTGGATGTGTCAGGTTTTTCTTGAATTAAACAAAGACAAAACGGAGGCAATTGTTTTCGGAGCCAAGGAGGAACATTAAAGCTTTTTTAATGAACAATTTCAACAGTCACATTAAGACAATAACAAATTCAGCCGACAGTCACCTTCAGAATATATCAAGGATTTAAGGATTTATGTCTCAACAGGATTTGAAAAAACGTGTCCATGCATTCATCTTCAGTAGACTCAATTACTGTATAACGATCTTTACAGGTCTCACTATAACGTTGATTAGACAGCCTTGCCTTTTATTTGTACATATTGATAATAATTTTAAAAAACGTAGGCCAAAACTAAGCTTTTTTTCCTTGTAAAAAAATGCTTTCCTTTTGAGGCAAAAAAGAAAATAGTGCAAAACGATTTAATTTCTGTAGTAGACTATGGTGATGGGATTTACATACATGCAACGTCTTTTTAACAATCTGGATTCTGCATATGATGCTGCATTGTAATAAATGCAGGCTCACAAACTCACCATTGCGTTATATGCATCTCTATCATGGTCCTCTTTGTACCAGAGGAGAAAAACGTACATGTACATTGCCAAGACATTGTTAGGCAAACTATCTACTTATATCTCCAGCCTTTTATTCTTTCACACCAGTAACTACAGCACCAGATCTTTTAATCAGATTTTTTCCAATGCTCCTGGGGTGCGCTCTAAACTTGTAAAGACTGCTTTCTCTTTCTATGAACCATTGGTATGGGATTGCAAAATAGCATTACCCTTGAAGTTCTCCCTTCCTTTAAAACCTTTAAAGGTCTTGTACAAACTGCCTTGAAGGCAACATGTTGCTGTTTTACATTAGAATATTTTCCTTCCCCTCTAAAAAAATTGAAATCTAAAAATATATGTGTCTCTCCTATATACTATATATTTTTATTTGAAACTGCTACCTCAGCTACTTGTGCTGCCCTCTTGACCAGGACTCCCTGGAAGAGGAGATGTTGTATCTCAATGGGACCTTCCTGGCTAAATAAAGTAAAGTCTTTAACGAGTGAGGTATTAAAGCACCAGCATGGAAGGTGTTTGGGAGGGGATTCAAGGTGAGGGACACTGGTGCATGGTGACGAATAATGATCTGATGTATGATGGTTTCAGAACGCTTGGTTAGAAATGTGTTATTGACCAAAAATAAGTCTAATTGGGAGAATGATTGGTGTAGTGGGGAGAAATAAGAATATTCTCTAGGTGATGGATTACTCATTCTCCAACTGTCATCAAAACCAATATCTTTCATATATTGGTTTAATAATTGGATGGTGTGCCAGTTTCTTACATTGCCAGCTGTGCTTGACTGATCAATTGCAAGATTTATTACTGTATTAAAGTCCCAGCAATTAATAATAATAGTAATGTAGAGAAAAATGTGCCAAACACAGATAGATCACTGCTGGTGGGACCGTATATGGGGTTAATTGTGAATTTTTTGTCGTAAATGGGTGAGTTATAATAATATTTCGTCCTTCGGAGTCAGTAGTTGTGGAGTGATGAATTAGAGGAACCCTGTTTTTTTTAATAAAATAAAGACACCTTTTTGTCTACTGTTGTAAATTGCTAAGAATACTTGATTACATTTTTGTGTTATGTAATTCTGAATGTAATAAATAAGTCTCTTGCAGCAAGCCTTTGTCTGCCTTAACTGTAAAGAGATGGTTTAAGATTTTTATAAGATTCAATGTTATAAAGTTGAGTTTCTGTTTTTTAGTGTGAGTGAGCCTGTGATGTAAGCCCTTTATCTGTGTGTGTTATAAGTGTGCGTGTGTGTATGTGTGTGTTTAAGCAAATACAGTACAATGACACAACGGCACAGACATAATACAAAGGTGAATTTGTGTGAGAGAAGAGGGGTGAGGAATGGAGGTAAAATGGAGGGGAGATGTAAGGTTGGAGTGTGTGTGTGTGTGTGTGTGTTTGTGTGCGTGCGTGTTGGTGTATGTGTGCGTGTGTGTGTGTGTCTGTGTGTGTGTGTGTGTGTGTGTGTGTGTGTGGAGCAGTGAGGTCATTACTACATTAGCACATTGACTGAAACAAAATGTCCAATCAAAGAGGAGAAAAAGAAACAGAAAAAGCGTGTTACCTTCTTACTGCGGGAGCTACAGTCTAACAGTATTCTAAACAGCCTCTCCAACTACGTTTAAAGAGATATACCAGTCTTCTCATATGTCACTCAGTGAATTTGAAGGAAATGGGAGAGACACAGTGAAGAACTGTGAAGCAGAGGCCAAGATATCCTGACTTGCTGTCCTTTGTATGGGTCAAACTCCAAAAACAAACGTCTTTCAAACTGAGTATTTTGCATTATAAAAACCTGTGAGAAAAGAGAATGTGAAAGGAAGGAAGAGAGAAAAGAAGAGGGGCAAGAGAGTATAGGAGGTAATATGAAGAATAAATAGAATAACAGCAGAAAGGAGGAGGAGAAGCTAGGCCAGTGAAGAAGACACACATGAGGGGAGAGGAGGAGCGAGAACTAGGGGGACGATAAAACAGAAAGGTAGAGAGGAGAGGAGGAGTTAAAAGAGGAGACATAAAGAGATATTAAAAGGAAAGAAAGGGGGCGAAGAGAAGAGATGAGGAATTACTGATAAGTGAGAGGAGAGACAGAACAAGAGAAGATTAAAGGATTAAAGGAGCAGTCCACACACGCTGTAAAACAGCAGTAAGTAACCAAAGCAGATTCAGTTCATCAGCGTTTATGAGACAATTCATCAACCTCCAATTTTTGTGGATTATTCTTTTTTTTTTTTTCTAAAGTTTGTAACATTCTTCAAACCTTTTTCTGCAGAGGAGATTTCCGTTGGTTTGTGACCCCAGTTTGTTCCCTGTTGTCAGGTGATGAGCACAGCTCGGATTCATGACAAACAGAAGCTGAAGTCGTTCTGGGAGCAGAAGATCGTTCGGCACAGTGAGCAGATGGACGGGGAGGAGGACCGCAGGAGGAGCAGCGCTCTGGCACGGTCAGCAGCAAAGTTGTTGAAAGGGGGTCCTCAAATGTGTCATTCTGACTGCTCACATCTGTAGTCCTGGAAGGTGGCTGTCATAAGTGGTCAGCTTTAAGTCTCATGTGTTACTCTCACACATAACGTGACATTGAACATTCAGTTTTTAGACATCTAGGACAACATTTACATTGTGACATCATGCCTTAGGATCTCAAGAAAGCTAAGGGAAAATACATCTGGGAAGCATTCAAGACAGACTGAAGTCTAAAGTTATTGAAGATACATGCAAGCAATCTGTTTAACCTACATATGTAATCTTTGCTGCTCTCAAGTGCAACCACGGCAGTAAGTGGTCTGTGGAAGTAGCCTCTACAGATAAAGACAGCTGACGTTAGCTGTGATCCTCCCTGTTTCATTAAAGTGACAGGAGAAGGCCACTCCATTTCAACATACACAAACTCATGATTTCAACGATCCATGGCAGCTCCTGAATAGGATGAAACTTTTGTCTTGATAAAACTGTTATTGTTGTAGCTAAACTGCTTAAGTGTACAAGTTATTCTGCATCTTTGGCAGCAATTAACACCACCACCTGACAAATATGTACAAATCTGTAGTGTCATTATGATTTATATATCTTCACACAAAAAGTGAGGAAATGATCATTTCAGTTGGACTTTAAGGTTAGGAATGATGGCAGTCACGGCTAATAGAAACGCTGACTGGATTTGACGCAGAGACTGACGACACTTTGTACGCACAACCATCCACCGTATACTAGCAGCTCGTGTTTCTCCATGTGTTCTCTCAGCATCATATCTATTCAGTTTCATGGTGTTCCAGTTCTTCGTTGAAGCTGTGAATGTGAATTATTCAAATCCACATCACTCTGTTTATATGACACCGCCGTTTGATCAAATTTGAAAACTTTGGGATCTCTACTCAAATTCAAAACAAAGTCCTGCTGGTTTGAACAAAATTAGAATTTTATGAAGATAGATGATCGAGCAGGGTCAGAGAGGAAATATCAGAGCATTACAACACATTGTATTACTGTCTCGAGCCTTTGTCCCTGTCCCTCCATCATAACTTGATTAGTTTGGAAAATGCCTCAGTTATGTTTACGGCTCATCTGTCTGTCATCACATAGTAGCTGAGAATGTTGATTAGAAGCAGCTCGACTAAACACTTGAATCCTGGAGATCAGTGTGAATATTTCAGCACGGACTGCAGATTAACCAACACATGACGGAGCGTGCTGACAGATGAACGCTCGCTAACACAGACACAACAATATTAATCCTGTCACAGCAAACACAGCCTCTCTCACACACACACACACACACACACACACACTGTTCCTCTTTTTCCATAACACAATTATGCAATTGTACAGCAATGACTGCAGATCAAGTTTCACTGGATAATCTGCACAATTCATTTAATCCCAGGTGTCAGGGTAAAAAGATCTTCTGAGCCTCCCAATCACTGAAATCATCTTACACAAAGCAAAATATACCTTAAATATACCTTAGTCTCTTTTAAAAACATAAATAAATTGCAATAAATACCATCGACATCAGAGTTGAAGAAGTTATGGTGAGTTTTGGTGTCACAGTAAAACCTGATTTATTGATTTGTGATTTTTGACTTGGTTAAAATTGGTCTAAATTTTGGAATATTGAAAATCTTTTAGGTTACATATAAACAAGAGTTTGCTTGTGTAAAACATAATTTGTTTTTAAATGTCTTTTTACATCTAATTGTCAACTGTTTTGCAAAATCAGCATAACTTTATGTTTGGCTCTAACAATTCTTAGCATGCTAACACGCTTAACTAAGATGGGAAACATTATATGTACCTGCTGTTGTTGGCGTTGTTATTTTGAACATGTTAGCATGGTGGTGTTAGCATTTAGCTTAAAGCACCTCAATGCTATAGAGCTGTTAGCTTGGTGATGTAAGCATTTTGCTCAAAGCACCACAATGTTATAGAGCTGTTAGCATGGCGGCACCAGTAAAAGGACAGCGTGGTTGTTTCTTTAAATGCCTGCAACAACCTACTTACTTACTAACTTAAAACTAAATGTTCCTTGTTGTGGAGGTATAGATAAAGAGCTTCCTCTCTCAGAAGAAAGGGTGGTAATAGGAAAAGGTTAAAACAGAAAGTGGCTGAATTATTCATAATAGGACAATAAGTTAGCATTCCATTGAAATTAATTGATTTTGTAGAAACATTTTACTGTTTTGAATATACAGGTTTATTCATTTAATCTTGCCATTCATTTCAATCAGACCACTGTGTTAGTAGCAGTAAATGCCTGTATTTGTGCAGATATTGAGCTTATTAAATTCTCTGACTTTTCTGCAATCGACAGCCCCCTTCTTTCTGTTATCACTGACACACTTAAAAAAAACTTTTTTCTCCACATTTTTCCATCAATTTTTAGATTTCTTAATTACTTAACAGCAATTCTTCTGTTTTCTTGCTTGTGAAGTTATGAGCTTCTGTTTCTTCGTGTTTTTAGGTAAAGAAATAATTGTCAAGATTGAGGGAAAACTTTCCAAAGGGAAATAGCTGCTCCCTCAAATGTCTTTTAAAAGCACAGTTTTAGTTTTAAACTAAACAGTGGCCGAACAGCCACTTTTAGACTCCAGTTTTTACAGAAATATCTTAACGCCTGGCTGATTTGGTGTGGAGAGATGTCTGATGGTGCCCAAAGTCTGACTCTCTGCACTGGTTGTTGAAAGAGCCACTGATCCACGGAGCCAGGAGAGGAGAGGAGCCTCCTACTACAGCCGGATAAAAGGCTGATCCAGACCCAGAGGACCCGTTTCCCCAAATCTACCTGAGCCCAGGGCGAGGAGAGCTGACCGGCCCCTAACCCGGGCTGTCTCTGCACAGAGCAGACAGAAACACTTTTTATTCCAACTGTGTGGCGCAACAGGCTGGGTGGAGGAAAACCTCCCCTCAAAAAGCTGACTGCCGACCTCCAGTGGAGGATTTTACACGGTGCTATCACTTCTAACGCTTTTATTTCTGTTATTAATCCTGCTGTTTTTAACAAGTGTCCATTTTGGGATTTTCACGAGACTGTTTTCCTTGTTTTTACTGAGTGTAAGAGACTCACAAGTTTCTTCTCTCTTTTAACATTGTTTTTTAGTCTCTTTGATGTAGTTCTTACTGAGAGTGTTTTTATTACGTGAGCTGCCTACAAAAAGAGAAACAAGGAAAAGTGGCAGCTCCAAGATGGTCATTTATGTCAGCAGGAAGAACAGAATAGAGAAGAGAGGAGAGAGAAGAAAGATGAGAGATGAGAGATGAGAGGAGAGGAGAGGAGAGGAGAGGAGAGGAGAGGAGACAGGAGACAGGAGACAGGAGACAGGAGGGCAGTAGGCTCTGTAACATCAGACATCTATAAAAACATTGAGGCTTTTAAACAGCATTGGTGCTTTTTTTTTGCACATTTTCATTGGATTTTTTTCTCATTTTTAAAACATAAATGGATTCATCTTGCATTTTATTCATAAACTGTTTGTAAAGATGAAAAATATGTAAATAAAGTGTTTCTCTCTCTCTCTCTTTTTCTCTCTCCCCCTCTGTCTCTCCCCCCTCTCTCTCCCCCTCTCTTTCTTCTCTCTCTCTCTTTCTCTCTCTCCCTGCTCCCCCTCTCTCTGTGTCCCCCCCTCTGTCTCCCCCCTCTCTTTCTGTCTCTCTTTCCCCCCCTCTCCCCCCCCCCCCCCCTCTCCCTCCCCCCCCTCTCTCTGCCCATCCCCCCCTCTCTCTCTCCCCATCTCCCCCCTCTCTCTCCAGGTTGAGGGAGCAGTGGTTAGTCAGGTTGGATCAGAGGAATCAGCACCAGCAGAGTTTCTTCAAGGATAGAATCAGACGATCTGAGATGGCTCAGCAGATCCTCCGGAAGCTCCATTATCCCTGAAACCAGCAGATCACAACAACTCCTCCACCAATCAGCTCGCAGGTGGAGAGCAGCTGTCCAGTTGCAGCTTTGCAGAGTCGTGGATTTGTAATATTAAAATGTATAATGCTACACATTCATATTAAAAAAAAGGACAGAAAGACAAACAATGAGTTTATTTGATATGAAATAAATCCAATAAAAAACCTTTTGTTGTTGTTTGAGAAAACATAGAAAATGTTCCTGCATGATGCCATTGTTTAGTCATTGTGTATGTATGTCTGTCTGTATTGTATAATGGAGTTTCTCCATGGCCTGGGTCAGTCCACTTCAGCTGCACTGTGACTGTCATCGAACTTAACCAAAGATATTTAAAGTTGACATCGAGAAATTCTGTTTCTCAGCAGCTACATTTCCATTAATGTTAAGGAGTGCTTTCCTGACAGCTTCTGCGTTTTACTGCATATTAGAAACACAAGTGAGGATCGTGCATTTTGTCTTCCATCTCTTTCAGTGTAGGAATGTTAGGAAGGGATCCCTCACACAGTATGGACAGGAGGACGGATTATAGCCACCAATAACTACATAAAACTTATGGGATGGGAGTATGGTATGAAGAAAATGTTACCTAACATTTAGACATGTAATAACTTGGGGGAGTGGTACACATTATTGACTATTTTAATGAACAGTTAAGGTCTCATCAAAGGAGTAAATACATGGCCATAATTAATCTGTACATTAATGTGGTGCTTATATGTGGATGTTCTTTGTTTCTTGGTTGGCCTCTGATGCCGAAAAATGTCTTTTTATACAGAACAAGCTACGTATTTCAACATCCATGCAGGAGTTGAACCAGCTGAGCTGTTCAGGGTCTCTGAGCTACATCAGCTCTCACTCAGACAATCATTACATCTGGAACCCTGTTGAGCTGCTGTTCAGAATGTGAGAATACACTTTGAAATGAATTCTGACTCTCTACATCATCCAACAAGTCCTCCAAATGACGCAACACAAAATGTAATTAATAGAGCGACACACATAAGTGCAAAGTGCACCACACCCATATTTATACATCATGCACCGATAGGAAAACAAGCTCCATGATGGCAGGTGTGGTTCATTTAAAACACCCAGTGTGATAAAACTTCCACAAGCAATTAACAATTCCATAAAAGATGCAGAAAAGTACATAAAAACAGTAATACAAAGGCCATACTTCTAAGTATCAAACATATGTTATTTTTCAACATTGTATCATATTCAACATGACATATATCACAAACTACATCACCTCTGCTCAAAATACTGTAAAAGTTTGAGGAAAACAGGAGAGAAGAAATCTTGAATAAACGTAGAGAAATCACAGTTATCTAGATCAAATTACAATAAGGAAACAAATACACACTCGTTGTATTAATCACATTTATTTTTATTTTGATCAAATAGATTACATTTCTTTTTGGAACAAGATATAGTGCTTACTTTAATTGTTTTTCCTGTCATCAGGTTGGTGTATGTGGTACACTTGTATGTAAACAACACCAATAATTCCCGGGCAGCGCATCAAGGAAAGGTGTGTTTCTGGGATGAGATCAGATTTGACCAGCATTCCTCTCAAGGTAGGGGAATGTTTGTACACTACTTTGGGTAGATTTGTAAATTCATTTTTAAGAAGTGGATCAGAGTGACCAGTGTCTATAATCTTTAAAAAAAATCTTTACCCAGAGCTGAATATTTAAAATGGTACCTAAGACTGTTAGCCTGTCAGGAGGACTTGTCCTGTGTTACAGTGCTGAACATGTCTTGGGAAGCTTTCCTTTCTGACATTTAACAAGAATGTCCAACAGACTGATTTGTTGTACATCATGATTGATGGTACATTTTAGATGTTCATGGTAGTTGAGGTACTCAGAAAACTGCAATAAACTGTCAACAGGACCATCTTAAATGTCATCCACATAATGTGGTTGTGGGAGGAGACATCATTCTTTTCATTACAGGCTACATCTAGGACACTGAGATTAGGATACACAGCAGTCCCTTTGCATTGCCTGTATAACCGGGACATTTTCTCAAACACAAAGTCTTTTTTTAAATTTAGAAACAACCTTTAGATTTAGATTTCCGTGTTCTTGCTGACAATTTGAACTATTCCTCCTATTATTCTACAGGTTTCACACTCTACACAGTTGTGTGAAGTTTTTCTCTGCAGATATAGGAAGACAACATGACACAATGACAGCAGGCAGAGTCAAATCACATCATGGATGCTGTGGTCCCACAATGCAACACTCAGCATAAACAATGGAGCTGGTTGTAGTTTGAATAAAAAGAACAACAATGTCAGAATGTCAGCTATTGGTGATGTTTCCAATTTGGCAGCAGCGTTCCACTGGTGCATGTTTTGCATAATTCCATGTGAGTACAACACAATACAGTACATCTGCATTAACATCAGTACATGCTGTGAGCTGTAATTGTCATGGAATGAGTTTCGGTTGGTTGTGTATTCTGCAAAAGAGATGCTGCAGTTCTTCTTTTGACCACCAGGAAGCAGCAACACACAGTAAAACATCCAGCCAGCACCTGGAACAGGAGCAATATTCTTCTTATTATAGTTTCTATTATATGGCCAAAGGTATTTGGACACGTTAGTGTACTTTTGGTCTGAGTTTGTCGTGAGAGCCTTATGTCCCCGTTATTCAAGGGGACATAATGCTACAGCATATGATGATATTTTAGATTATAGTGTGTCCAACTTTGTGGAAACGTGTTGATCCAAACACTTTCCTCCTTCAACATGACAATGCTCCCAGACCTCAACCCTATCCAACACCTTTGGGATGAACTGGGACAGCGACTGTGAGCCAGACCTCATCACTCTATCAGTGTTGGGAGCACAAATCACGGCAGCAGATTAATGCCCATTAATGTGATTTTTATTTATCAGTAAATACTTTTTTAGACTTCAGAAGAAGCCTTTCAATTGATCTTGATATATTTTACTCTGCTACTCACAGTACAGTGACCAGTAAATTATTTTGTTCAATCTATAAATTAAATATATAGTTCACATGTATAATTGATTTCCTGATAATGAAGAACATAGAGTTTTTCACACAGACTTAAAGAATCATCAGTGAACAGATGAGCTGATGCTCTCTGCGTCCTTCATGCTGCTAACAGTGTGTGTGCTGTCCCTGGCAGGAACATGTCGCTCTGTGTGGGAAAGCTGCAGCTTTTAAAGGACTTGCTCAGTAGATGAGGCTGGATGTGACTTGCTGAATCCAGACACTGACCTGGCCTGTGAAGTAGAGAACAACCCGAGTCTCAGTTGCTGCTGCTGAAAACACAGAGTGTAAAAACAAGCCAAATGTTCTGTGGTTAGAAATGATCATGCTGACAGCAGGGATGGTGGGGAGGCCTGGGACCTGTTCAACCTTCAACACACTCTGAACCAAACCTTCAACCCTCTAAAGCAGGGGTCCCCAACCACCGGGCCGCGGACCAGTACCGGGCCGTGGATCATTTGGTACCGGGCCGCACAAAAAAAATAAAACATACATAAAATTTTTTTTTCTTTGTGGTAATATTTATTGTAAAATGTTTTATGTATTATATCATATATATTACAATGTAATAATAATATAAATAAAGTGCATAATATAAAATGAAATAATTACATTTACATTATATATGTAATAATTCAATTATATGTTTTTCACTTTATTGTGTGTTTTGTTATGCCTGCCCCCCCGGTGGAAGCAGAAGGTGGAGGTGTGGAGGTTGGGGTGGAGAAGGCAGACTTGAGTTCATGTCCTGTCACAGACCTGCACAATGCTAACCACTCACAGTCACCATCTTTCCCTGACCTTAGCCCAGTGTTTTAGTTGCCTGGCCCTTGACATTAAATGCAGAAAATACATTGTCATTGAATATATTCTTGAGGTTCACAGAATCATCCCAGATAGATGTTTTTGTGTGGCGACAGGGTTGACATATCAGCTGCACTTTGTTGCTGTTTTACACGTTGCTTCTGCTAATGTTCTATGTCCTAATGTTGTATTCTGCCAGGGTGTACTCAGTGTGAGGCAGAGAAAAAGAGTAAGTTACAATTTAACAAAAAGGAAGAATACAATTCACTCAATCTTATATATACAACATAGTATTTGTATATAAATACTTTACATTACAATGTCACAAAGTTACTCTGTGAGTGAGTGTGTGAGAAAAGCTTACTTTACAGGTAATATGAGTAACAACCTGTCCCACTTCCTCCAAGTCACATTCATATCAAAGTTATGTTTGTAAGTAGGAGAGAGAAGAGTGAACCAGCAGCAGCAGTGTGTGTTGCTCAGCAGGGGGGAGCAGTGAGCCATCTGTCACATTCAGAGAACTGCTCAGATGCCAGCTCCTGGTTTTCCACATTATCTCCTGGAATCTGTATCAGTGCTGAGTTTAAACGGAAGACTCCCTCCGTAATGGCTCTGTTTGCTCTGTGATTTTTAGGACTGAAGCTCCCAGCAGCTCATTATGGAGCCTGTTCACACACTGAAGCTCTCACGCAGCAAAGCTCATTTGGTTAAAGTGCTCAGCAGTGACCCTAAATCCCCAAAATGTCCCCTTCAGCACACTGTTCTTACTTAGAACGTCAACACAGACAGACAGTTTCAACAACACACAAACCAGATGATGACATAGAGAAAGGTGACAACAAACACAGACAAAAAGTTGTAATTCAAGGAGACAGACTACAACAAAAAACAGAAAAAAACAAAGACAAAACAACTACAAACACAACACAGAATGGTTTTAGCTATTATGCTATCAGCTTCCATATGATGTTAAAGGATGTCTGAAGAGTGAAGCCAATTCAGAAGTGCCTTAAACCTGTAGTCTTCTGCATAGCCAGCAGGGGGCTATTACACTGGTTGCAAAAAGAAGTCCGATTGTATCGAAGTCAAATCAGAAATCGACCCTACTTCTCAGTAATACTAGTTTCAAGTCTTCTTCAATACAGCACGATGTTTATTTTGTAAATCATGGTCCAATTTAGAGTTAAAAAAACGCTAAAGCAGGGTAGGATATAGGTCTCTAACATGGCGTCTGCTTTCACACCTGTAGTTTGGTTCATTGATTCTCTGCCCTCTCTCCCTTCGGGGAGGGATGAAATATACATGGCCTCATACAGATGGTAGATTAGCTTTGAAATCATGCTAAAATCTTATATCTGCTATTATAAAATCTGGATCGTTTGGTTGCTTTCACACCACAAACGAACCACCAGAGTCTGCTTGAAAGCCTTTACAGATGGTCTCGTACTAACCAGGCACACGGACCTGAGGTTGGTTTTAATCGAACCAAACATGTTAGGTGTGAAAGTACCATATGAACCCGGCTGTTCTTTTTTTCCAGGAACCACATTTTGTTTTAAGCATGTTTTCCACTAGCCAAACTTAGCATCCCAATTAATATCACAGTTAATGTGAATTACAGCTGTACCTTGCTAACCAAGCTAGCTGATTGGGCTAGCTTTTGCTAGTAACTTAGCGATACTATACTAACAGTACCTTGCCCCACTTACCTTACCCACAGTACCTTGCGCCTGTTGCTCTCCTGCTTCACCCTCTCGTCCTAATATGGTCACTTCTGGCTCCAAAAAGATGGCTTCAAAACGGTAGTCCACAAACCAATAGGTGAAGTCGTGGTGGCTACATCCACTTCTTATATACAGTCTATGGTCTGGAGTCAAATAGGAGTAAATGCAAGTGCATTACTTTGGCACTATTTTTAGCCTCAGTTTAATACACATTTTGGCAGCAGAATGCTCAATGTGGGATGGAGTCAAAATAAACTACAGTGTGTGTGTTCATGGTAATGAAGGAACATGTCAGCCCGTGCAACAGTGTGGCTTATTGATGTGTTTTTAATAGATTTTAGACAATAACAGAGCTATGGCACAAAGGAGGAAGCTATATCAGACTTTCATACACACACAAACTGTGTAGGTCAGCTCGGAGCTGTTTTGTTTTCCTGGGATGAATTGTCCAAATGGGGATCAAAATGCACACTTTCAGTCTCCCAGTCTCTCTTTCAGACTCTTTTCAAAGGCATTCATGGGTTGTTTACACAAAAACTGAGGTAGTTGAGAAAAAAGAGAGAAAAGCTCAAACTGAGGCATGCCTGCAAAACCAAAGCAGGACACTTTGGATGACAAACAGCAAACAAACAGCAACTAACTTTTTGAAGGCTGAACAGATAACGACAGTAGAACCTCATCGATGTACAGTTGGCCTGTTTTTGGCACAAATGAAAGTTCAGACATTCAGCTTCTGATCGTAGTCTGCTGGATCTGTTTCCAGCACACGGTCAGTCCGAGGATCCTGCCTTCATCACCTGCTGTCTGACTGAGAGCTAAAATCACATCAACATGTCACCTGCCCTTATTTACAGAGCCGGGCAGCCATATACGCTCAATATGCAAGTTGCGTAAGGCTCTGCATCACACACGTGTCATTGTTTACAACTTCGATGAGAGGATGAATGCTCCTTCTGGTCACAAAAAGAGAGAAAATACACCATGACAGTGAATTACAGGTACAGCAGTCAGCTAAACCGCTCTCTCCAAGTTTGATGTCAGCAAATCCCAGTAACATTAAGTGCTAGCTTGCGGTGCATTTCTCATACACATTTAAGAAATGGATGTAGTCTCCATGGAGTCGAACATTGGTGTTTGGACTATGGTTTCAAAGACTTGAGTCAGACACCCAGAATGGACATCGTCATGGTAGCGACCTGTCAATCACAAGCTGGCCATGCCCGAAATCATACCCTGCTTTCTCGTCTATTTCACTCTAAATGGGACCATACATTACTAAATGAACATCATGCTGTATTGAAGAAGACTTAAAAGTAGCGATTGAGACCATAAACTCATGTTTACAATGTTTACTGAGGGTAATATATCAAGTGAGAAGCAGGGTCCTTTTTTCATAGACTTCTGTATAATTGGATTTCTTTTTACAACAAGAGGGGTCGCCCTTTGCTGGCCGAAAGAATGCAAGTTTAATATACTTCCGCATTTGCTTTACTTTTCAGAACCGGAGATTTCCACCTGTCCGTGTCTTGCTTGCTTGCCAGCAACTTCCAGCCGTGTTCTGTGACTTTGTGCCGGACAAAAGTGAGAGTGAAATACAACTATTTATTGCATTTGATTAATGCCAACAGGCAATGTTGTTTATAAACTGCAACCCTGAAAACATAACAGTGTTGCACAACAATATGCTTTCATATGTACATATATAACATTTTTTTTACCAGAAGAACTGAGTGAATTGTGAAAAGTCTGTCTGATAAGTTAAATTACTATATTTTTGTATTTTTTCAACTGTTTCCTATTGTCTAGGAAAACCTCTGTTAAAATATTGTTCATTTTAAGGAAGCCGAGCTTAGGGGTAAACATCTACTCTAAGATCATTTACGACTTAGGCTCATAAACAGACACTAACTAATAGGCAAATATGATGGAGCATAATTTGGCATTAATTTGAGCTCAGACCATGCAAAGTGAATTAACTTGATAATGCTTGTCTGCCTTACAGTTTACACATTTCTATAACTGTTCATTTATTTATCCTCGGCCCAGCTCTAGTGGTCTAGTAGTCAGGCTTTCAAATAGAACAGAAGGTTGTGAGTTCAACACCAGGCTGCCACCATTGAGCTCCTGAGCAGGACACATAACTGAGCTGCTCCAGAGGACTGTCCCTGTAGTTAGTTCACTGTCAGTCGCTCTGGATAAGAGCGTCTGCTAAATTACTGTAATGAATGTAATAGTGAGCAGTTTGACCAATACTGTTGATTGTTGTCAGTTTTTTACTTTTTCCATTATTCTTCAGCGATAGAATCGGGTTGATGAGAAATGAGCTGCTGCGCTGACATGTCTCCTGCTGCTCCGCCCAAAGCCAGGTAAGCCCTGCCTATGACCTTTGACTCCGCCTCAGGCCTTGGTTAGCCCTGCTTGGCCCATGGACTGGTGGCTCATTAGAGCCTGGAAACTTGTTCCCGACATATCCCCCCCGAGGCCCGATCTAAGGCCGGAAGTGACCATGAGACCGAAACTGGCCTTGGCACTCACTAGCTCTCCTGCATTTCACACCATAGTGGAAAAGTGACTCTGGCAGTCGCCATCTTGGCAGGGCCTGAGAGGCGGAGCAGAGCAGACTGCTAATGGCTAGAGACATGTAACGGCACCCACCTGTCGCTCAAAGCTGCAACGCTGCATAACTGTTAATGTAATTTAAATATACAAAGATTCTCTTCCCGTACCGTTGTAATGAACGAGGAATATAGCTACAGAGACCAAAACAGTTTTTTGTACCAGGCTGTAAACATGTTTATTTTTGCTGTAAAGTTGGACATTTTGACTATGGAGATTGACTCGCTTTTGGAGCCAGCCTCAAGTGGCCATTCGAAAAGCATTGGCTTTATTTTTTCAGCACCGGAGGTTGGCGCTTCGTTTAAACTCTAGACTAATGCAATATAGAAAGCAATAGATTGACATTAACCATTGATTAAATATTTAATTTAAAATGTTAATTAGCTGAGTATGCTGGGCAATATGGATGCATATCTCTCTGTAAAAAATAACCATCATGTATTAAACCAAGCTAAAGTACAAACAGTATTTCATATTTGAAAATGTATAAATGGAAATCTGGGGGAGTCAGTTTGAATGGGCCTGATACAGCTGATAAAATGAATAATAGTATTCATTAATAATTGTATTGCAGTGTAATAATAATTAATAATTAATAATTACAGTGTAATACACTGGGGTGTCAGGCTTGACCGTGAAGCAATGGCAAATGGTTTACTCGGCTCACGGGTCAGGAAGGTAGCAGAAGTTTGCTTTGAGTCCCGGGGAGGTCAGGACTGGCTCGACTTATCTACATTAAAGGACTGTTCCTCAATGTATGTGCTGCATTCACACATCCATCTTTAAAGGCCTTCAGTGTGAAAACAGCAACTCACAAACAGCCATGACTTGTGGTTAAGGTTTTCTTTAATAGTCTGCAGCTGTGTTCCTGAGAAACTGCTGTCTGTCTGGCAGCTAATTAGCATTTTTCTTTTATCAAGCAGGAAATTAAACTGGCGTTCTGTCCAGATATCACATCATCACTGACACACCTTCACTGGTGGAGCTCATTCAGTCCTTTTTTTAATGAATGCTGAATCCTGAAACAGAACGCAGCAGCTGTTCACTTTCTGTTCACACACCCAATAAAGTCAGGAATAAACCCAAGTTTACTTCCTGATTGCTAACAGCTGACAGGACTCTGGAGTGGTATAATTTGTCACTGTGACATAAAGTCTATACTGTATACTGGTTTTATGTTCATTATTGTGTATCCTCACACCGCCTTCCTTCAATATGCTGATTAAAAAAAAAGTGCCTTCATGAAGGTTCTATAGAGCTTCTTATCAGGGTTGGTGAAACACTATCCTTCTGTTTTTGAAATTACATACTGAGAAACTTTGCAAACTTTTAAATTCTGCTAAACCACAACATGACACAGATGTTAACCGTCACTCACAGAAAAGCTTGAAAAACATAGATAAGAAATGTCTATCCAAACCGTCTGCATGCCTGTCATACTGGCTAATGCACTCTGTCTTTTAGCTACAAAGCACTTATTTTATTTGTTGTTTCAGCTCTATTTCACCCTGAGTTACATTGCTTCAGTTTGTTTGTCAAATAATCACATTTGTTCAAAGTCATTCTTCAATTCTAACTGTTTACCAGAGCGATGAGATTTAGTTTTGACGATGTTTATACTGCACTCCCACCTGTCTCCAGGCTTATCAAGGACAACATATGTCAAACAAACATCAAGATGATTGCTAGTTAAACTGTAGCAACACTCTAAATGTTCCATCTCTATCTTAAAGACACTTAGTAAACACAGGTTTATATAATAATTCTCAGTTTGACTCATCATTAGGATTTGCTTCCGATGAAAGAACTGGTAACTCATTTGCATTAGTGTAGCCGTATTTTAAAACCTCAGGTATGGCCCTTTAAATCTCTCTGCACTAAAATCTGTAACTGGCAGCTAAGAACTTCAGTCTCTCCTACTATTGTAATTTCCTAAAATAATTTTTAAATGTAATTTTCCTAAGCATTTCACTGAATCACAGCAGGTCATTCTGGATTAGAGCATCAGCTGTGTGTGTTGTGGTCTTTCCCTGCTGCAATATGTGCATGCTGTTTGCTAATCTCTCTAAAATGAGCAGTGAGAGGATCTGACAGCTCTCTGTTTGCTAACTGACAGCCAATTAGCCCAGCTTCCACACTGAAATTAAACAGACTCTTGGATTGTGAATCGATGTGACATGTTTCACTGTGGCACTGTTAGAAAAGCTATCTGTTTTATTTTAATTGCACTGCAACAAGAAGCAGATTTCTAATTAGATTCTATGGGGGGAACTGGGTCAGTTTCTGCTCTAACATTTCTTAACATGGACAAAATCTAGTAGCATTGAGGGTAATGTATATGTTTTAGACCTGTGTTCTGTCAAATATCATGATTTATTAATTCATCGGACAAAAGTAACTTCAGTATTTTTGAGTCTTTAACACTTTTGCTGGGTGCTCAAACTGGAAACCGCTCTGTACTAAAACAACTCACAGGTCTGTGTTGGTGGGGTGTGCTTCTTCAGGTACTGGTGAGACAAGGAAATCCAGGAAGTTTGAGTTACTGATAAATGTTTTGTGTTTAAACACAAAAGCATACACTACACAAGCGTTAATAATACTCGGAGACAGGATTTTACAACTCTTGAAAGTTATTGCTGTTAAAACTATTACATCTTTCATTGCAACGATCGCAAGGTGACAGCGAAAATACGCTGTGCACGTTACAGTATCCGCCATGAATGTGGACTTGCATTGAAACTATAAATGTACACAATACCTCCAAATTATTACCATTTTTAGATATGGTTTGAAACCATTACTCCTCTAAAAAAAATTAAATTCATGGTTCTTTCTCTTGAGGGACTCAGATGTTACAATAATAGACAAAATATCTAGACCTACATTTGTGCTTGCAAATAAACTACCATTAATTAAGCTAATGACTGTAATGTGTATTTCTTTGGAGATGGGGGGGGGGGGGGGGCTCTAATCTATGTATTTCAATCAGGAGAGTCATAGTGAATGAAATACAGATCAATTATAACAGATGATTGAGTGGTAATTAGGTCTTGACAATTAAGTCTTTGGCGCTTAGACTGCACCGGGAGATTTTTAATTGAGGGACATCAGTCCTGAGCAGCAGAATAATAATTCCTACATGGTGTCCAGACAGTGGTAGTGGCTGATTACTTCTGCAGAGACGGATGAGCCTGATGAAATGATGAAACTGATGAATCTGCGAAGACGAGGCGCTGATGGGGAGGTGGATAACAGCAGCATAATTGCACTAAAGGCACAGAGAGAAACATATTTAAAAAGACAGCAGCAAAATGATAGGCTGACAATGGAGGTGTGTCACTGTGCTATTGGATAGATGTGGAACAGCTGATCTAGCTCAATTGACAGCCCAATACAATACACCAAGGAAAATGATGAGTGAGCATGCATGAGAGATATGAATGGCAGAATAAAATGAGAAATCTAACTACAGGACTATGCATGCAATAGATAGTCTTCCTTACTGATTTATCGCTTATAGTCCATAAACATATGGAATATTTAGCTATTCATTCATTTAATGTTGGAACTTGCTCAACAGAACAAGTGAGTGGGTCTTAAAACCGCTTTTATTCAATTTTGAAGAGGAGCAGAAAGTATGTGTTGCAGAGATGACAGATGTTGTACTACCAGCAGTGGTTGAAGGCCTCCTGGAAGGCTATGGCCTCTACAGCGGCGTTGTTGATGCCCACTCCCCATGTTTAAGGGCAGTGAGGTCTCTTCTTCCAGTGGGACGGCTGTGGAGTTCCATCTGTGGAAGTTGTGAAGGCCACAGGGCTCACTGTGATCACCTTGTGGTAGATCCTCCACTGTGCAGCTAGAATTCCAAAGGCATTCTCCAGGACTCTCCTGGTTCATCAGGAGTGGTGGTTGAAGACCCTCTTTGGTTGGGAGACGTTTCTTCTAGGATAGGGACTCAGCACATTACTCCTCGTAATGAAATGAGAAGAAAAAGGACATTAAAATATAGACATACATCAGAATAAAATAGCAATGTAAACATTCAACATTATAAACCAATAATAAAAGATCAGAAAGTTTGACATAGTGTTCAAAAATGTGAACAAGTAGTGAGAAAAAAAAGCTGTTCAGAAAGTGTGATGCTGCAAGTGATTTAAAAATGGAGACTATTCCTTAGTGGAAGGCTGTTCAGAGTCAAAGTCAAAAGACGCAAGATAGAGAACATTTATTAGCACAACTTCAAAATCAATTCCAAGACTTACCAGAGGGGAAAAGCCTAACCTCCCACAAAGACACAAGGCATTGGCCCAATATGGTTAGCGCCCGGCAGAGGAGCATCTTTTGGGAGATCCAACTTCCCTTCCTGCAGTGCTGCTCCAAAGTCAGGAAGGGTCCCTCCATCGCTGTTCAAACAAAATCCTCCAGCATCCACAACCACCAGAAGTACAACATAGTATGTTCCCTTGTAATTAAGATACTGGGAACCTGAATGTTGTGGTGCCTGGATAACCATATGCTTCCCTTCCACCTCTCCTTGAAGCCCAAGTAAACTCTGGCAATCTCCGCCCAATCAGCAGCCTTTGGTACAGGCAGAAATTCATCCACCCGGCTGTGCCAAATGACCATGGCCACATCTGGTACAATGTCTGCCACAGTGGAGATGACCACCCTTTAACTGGAGGCAATGGTGGTGTAGGAGTGACCAGTTGCCAGTTATCTTAAAATGAAATACATCATAATGCTGTCAGTAAATGGAAGCTGCAAATTTAATTTAAACATTTATCAGTATCATCAGTCAAACCAAATCATCAGTCAAACCAAAACATTTACAAATATAAACCAATCAATTAGTTAAGTGTTATTATGCTGCATTCATGTAGCGTCAGAATAATCAGAAAAATATGTTCCCGTCTGTGAAAATTCAGATGTAAAAAAATTTAGTTTTATGGTGAAATTTGTGAGCTCATTGGAGGGCATCACCATGGAATAGCAACTGCAAAAGGTGTTTTGAGACCCAAGGCCTTGGTGAGAGGGCCAACACCTGGGCAGAGCAGTCCATGGCACAGTCCTGGTGCCACTGATGATGGCAGCCTTTCCTCCTCTGCCACCTCTGCCATCCCTATGAGAAAGAGGAAAGACTAAGAGGGAGAACTAGTGGATGCCAAAGAAGGCGTGAGGAACACATCTGACAAAGGATGGCCTCTCAGGACTAATTTGAACGCATAATGCAGGCCATTCATTAACAAGCTAATATATACTATGGGAAAAAGAAATGTAAACTGTAGTTTTGTTCCGTACAGTAAATAGATTTACAGAGTTTGTTTATTTAAGTTCAATACCACAAATATTTTTGTAAATGGTAAATAGAAGTGCGTACATAAAGGAAATGTAAATACAGTAATGTTTACAATGACATTTTGTTGTGTGGTTGGAAATACTTGAAAATACTGTAAGGGTTCCTGTGGGTCGTTACGTGTGGGTCCTTTGTGTTGTTCGTTTTTCACTTCCTGTTTTATTTTGTGTTACTTACCTCTCGTTTCAGTGTCTTCACTTCCTGTCCCAGGTGTTCCCCATCACTTCGTTAGAGTTTCCATCTGTGTCTCGTTACCCGCCCACTTCCTGGTGTATATAGTCTGTGTGTTTTGTGTTTCTTGTTGCCAGTTCGTCTTTGTACCTATGCGTCTCAGAGTTCCAGCGATGTTCCAGTGTCTACAGCTCCTGTTTCCAGACAGCGATTCCCCGGCATTACCTGACCCTGTTTCCGTGACCTGACTCTCCACTCGCCTCTTCCCCATCGGATGTGTTTGCTTCGCTGACTGCCTTCCCGTGTACCGAACCTGTTTTTACTACAGTAAAGACTTTTACCTTCTCCAAAGATCTGTCTCTGAGTTGTTGCTTTTGGGTCCCCATGCCTGCGTTCCATGTCGTACCGTTACAACTACAACATTCTTTTGCGGTTACAAAATCTGTCACTAAAAAATAAATAACATACAATAACAAATAACAACAACATTTGATGATAAAAAATTATTACAAATGAGGTTTTAAGTATATATAGTTTAAAATATACATAATCCTTCATCTCTGGATTTCCTGTCATCTCTTCTGTCGCCTAATGATTGTCTTCCTCCTGCATGGGACATCACTCATCACTCACTGCATGCCTGCAAGTTATGTAGATCACATGATGCCACAATGATCTTCACCATGATGTCCACTTGTTGTTCTGAAGATCCCTCAGCTGCCTCTGCTCACACTTGGCGCCAACTGATAAATGAGGAAGCAAGGAGACAGTTAGAGTTGGAACACCCACATGACCTTGTGGGCAGCACCTTAGGAAACATCACATTTGTCAGACAGCTCCCTGAAGGAGTTTTGGTTGGCCAGGGAGGAACCGGAGGAACATGACCATTGTCTTTACCAGAGGTATATTCTCAGGTCCTCCATGAGGATGCACATCACCTATAACTTTCTCTTCTAGTTTCTGGGCAAATACATTTGCCTTTGGTTACACGTAGGTGTTGTTGGATTGTGTTTTCATCCATCTCCATTATCAATTGACACTCAGCAACTTTTGTCGCGGGAATTCAACGTGAATCTCCTAGTGAGAGATGAGTAAATAATGAAGTTACAAACCAGTTGTCTTTGATGGTTTATTAATCAATTGTCAAAAGAAAGATTTCAAACAGTCAAATTATTTCAGCTGAAATGTACAGAGTTCCCACAGCAACAAGTGCGGGTGAGTCTGACCAAGAACAATAGAAAATACATGTTACTTATACACACAATGAGATCACCTGTCAGAAAGAATGTGGGGGGGCTGGGCATACTTAGCTCTGTGAATATTCTTCCCATGGCAGCATCTCAACAGGTGGAAGGGAGGTTAACTGAAACCTTCTTCACAGTCAAACTATCAAAACAGGAGACATTCTCACAGACATGCAGATGCAAGTAGATAGACAGGGGAAATATACTGCAAGGTAAAGTCAAACACTGTCCCAGATGAAAAACAACAGTTTTATAAGCAGAGAACAAAGTTATCACAGAAATGTACTGCTAGGCCTTCACTACAGGGTCAAGGCATTCTAGCTTAAAACATGGCACAACTCAAGGTTTACATGAGTGTGGTTAAATGAGATTTACATTTGTGTGGTTAAATGAGATTAAATATGATAAGTTACTATAAAAACTATGACTTCAGCTGGATATTCAGATAGAGGCTGACAGTATTCCTTAAAAACCAAGCATGAAATTGCAAAAGCTGCAACAATGTACGTGCATGCATCCACGTGTCACACACACACACACACACACACACACACACACACACACACACACAC